>CM065592.1:132332285-132744191 GCA_033119425.1 Bufotes viridis
CTCCCTTCTGACAGATCAGAAGAAAGGTCAACTAAATGATGATGTCAGCCAGGCCGAAAGGAAAAATAGTGGCCCAGACATGAAATGGGTAGGGTGGAAGCAGCATAAGGAGGCCAGAGAGTGTCACAAGGACAGTGTGGAGATGACAGCAGCATCAGGAGGCCACAGAGTGGCACATTGACAGTGTGGAGGTGGTGGCAGAAGCATCAAGAGGAGACCACAGAGGGGCACAATGACAGTGTCGAGGTGGCGGCAGAAGCATCAAGAGGAGACCACAGAGGGGCACAATGACAGAGTGGGGGTGGCGGCAGCATGAGGAGACCACAGAGTGGCAATGTGACATAGTGCGGAGGTGGCAGCAGCATGAGGAGACCACAGAGTGGGAAAATGAATTAGTATGGAGGTAGCAGCATAATGAATAGACTACAAAGTGGCAAGGTGACATAGTGTGGAGGTGGCAGCAGCATCAGAAGACCACAGAGTGGCAAGGTGACATAGTGTGCAGGTGACAGCAGCACGAGGAGACTACAGAGTGGCAAGGTGAGATAGTGTGGAGATGGCAGCAGCATGAGGAGACCACAGAGGGGCAAGGTGACATAGTGTGGAGGTGGCAGTAGCAGGAGGAGACCACAGAGTGACCCATTGACAGAGTGTGGTGGTGGCAGCATCAGTTGGCCACAGAATGGCAAGGTGACATAGTGTGGAGGTGGCAGCAGCATCAAGAGGAAACAGAGTGGCAAGGTGACGTAGTATGGAGGTGGCAGCAGAATGAGGAGACAACACAGTGGCAAGGTGACATAGTGTGGAAGTGGCAGCAGCATGAGGAGACCACAGATTGTCCCTGTGTCAGACTGGGGAGGTGGGTGGCAATAACAGTGCCCGCTGACGATGGTGAATGTAAGAACAAGTACTTGGAATCAGATGAGTGGCATCAAGCGGGTGGCAGCATCAGAATAGTAGGTGAGACAGGTAGCCAGAAGAAACCTCTTTTGCAAAGGTTTGGGTGTTTGAGTTCTTCTTGGGGTAACTATGGCCCTTGCCAAACTAACCACCTGCTCTGATGTCACACTACTGGCCCGGCAGGACAGCTTTTCTAGGGCAAAACATGCCAGTTGAGGCCACAAATCCAGTTTGGCTGCCCATTAGTCCAGTGGATATTTAAAATGGGGTGGTAGGGTTCTGTCCAGGTATGCCACCACCTGCTGGTTCAGGTTCCGGTCCCGGGCAACCTGCTGCTGCTGGTGAGTAGTTTCTTCTCTAGGTGGGTGAAGAAAGTTGCTCATCAGCGACTTTAGGCTCATGTTGCTTCTGATTAAGCTGGAACTGCTCCTACCCCCCCCCCCCCGCCACAGCAGCCATGGATGATAAACGTAAGTGCAGAGGGCCCCCCCCCAAGTCAGACCTGCGAGTGGATGGACGATGGCGTAGATAGGCAGCCACCACTGACTACATAGGATGTCTCTATTGTAGTTCAGTTTGTCCTCCCTCTCAGCTGGTGTAAAAAAGGCCCACATTTGGACAGGTAGCAGGGGTCCAACAGGGTGGAGAGCCAGCAGTCACCCCTCTGCCGAATTGTCAGCAAGTAAGCATGCATCAGGCCATTTGTGCAAGTGACTAGTGATGTCGCGAACATAAAATTTTCAGTTCGCGAACAGCGAAGCGAACTTCCGCAAATGTTCGCGAACGGGCGAACCGGGCGAACCGCAATAGACTTCAATTGGCAGGCGAATTTTAAAACCCACAGGGACTCTTTCTGGCCACAATAGTGATGAGAAAGTTTTTTCAAGGGGTCTAACACCTGGACTGTGGCATGCCGGAGGGGGATCTATGGCAAAACGGCAAGCTACTGTGCCACCCGGTATCAGTGGTTGGCACTGGCAGTGGGCACACTACAGTCAGTGGAAGAGGGCCTGACACACACTGGCAGCAGGCAAGCAACTGAATTTAGACTACTGTCTAAAAATTAAATGCCTTATTTATCGGCAAGCTACTGTGCCACCCGGTATCAGTGGTTGGCACTGGCAGTGGGCACACTACAGTCAGTGGAAGTCAGCCTGACACACACTAGCAGCAGGCAAGCAACTGAAATTACACTAAAGTGTAAAAGTGCCTTTTTTTTTGATGCAAAGTCCTGTGCCACACGGGATGACAGGGGTGGGCACTGGCAGTGGGCACACTACAGTCAGTTGAAGTCGGCCTGACACACACTAGCAGCAGGCAAGCAGCTGAAATTACACTAAAGTGTAAAAATTAAATGCCTTTTTTATGCAAAGTCCTGTGCCAGCCGGTATGAGTGGTGGACACTGGCAGTGGGCACACTACAGTCAGTGGAAGTCAGCCTGACACACACTGGCAGGCAACTAACCTTAGATTAAAGTGTAAAAATTAAGTGCCTTTTTTTAAGCAAAGTCCTGTGCCACACGGGATGACAGGGGTGGGCACTGGCAGTGGGCACACTACAGTCAGTTGAAGTCGGCCTGACACACACTAGCAGCAGGCAAGCAGCTGAAATTACACTAAAGTGTAAAAATTAAATGCCTTTTTATGCAAAGTCCTGTGCCAGCCGGTATGAGTGGTGGACACTGGCAGTGGGCACACTACAGTCAGTGGAAGTCAGCCTGACACACACTGGCAGGCAACTAACCTTAGATTAAAGTGTAAAAATTAAGTGCCTTTTTTTAAGCAAAGTCCTGTGCCACACGGGATGACAGGGGTGGGCACTGGCAGTGGGCACACTACAGTCAGTTGAAGTCGGCCTGACACACACTAGCAGCAGGCAAGCAGCTGAAGTTACACTAAAGTGTAAAAATTAAATGCCTTTTTTATGCAAAGTCCTGTGCCAGCCGGTATGAGTGGTGGACACTGGCAGTGGGCACACTACAGTCAGTGGAAGTCAGCCTGACACACACTGGCAGGCAACTAACCTTAGATTAAAGTGTAAAAATTAAATGCCTTTTTTTGATGCAAAGTCCTGTACCACACGGAATGACAGGGGTGGGCACTGGCAGTGGGCACACTACAGTCTGTGGGCCTGCAGCTCCTCACACACAGGCAGGCCAGGCAACTGCAATATGTATATAAAGGGGAAAAAAAGCAGACTAATGTTGCAGCCCTAAAAGGGCTTTTTGGGGTGCTGTCAGGACGCTGTCCTTACAGCAGAGATCAGATGAGTCTTTCAGGACTGGAGTGGACACTGAATACACTAGCCTAGCTATCAATTTCCCAATTAAATCAGCAGCAACTACACTCTCCCTCCTCTCACTAAGACTGCAGCTTCAGAATGAATCTAAAATGGATGCTGTTCAGGAGGTGGGAGGGTCTGGGAGGGAGGGTATGCTGCTGATTGGCTGGAATGTGTCTGCTGACTGTGAGGTACAGGGTCAAAGTTTGCTCAATGATGATGTATAGGGGCGGGCCGAACATCGCATATGTTCGCCCGGCAGAGGCGAACGCGAACAAGCTATGTTCGCCGGGAACTGTTCGCCGGCGGATAGTTCGGGCCATCTCTACAAGTGACTTGGACGGACTCCCTGCCTCCATCTCCACTGCATACTACCATGGTGTGTCTGGGTCCTCGGCTTCCTCTTCCTTATCGTCCTGTAACTCCTCTGGCTGGTCCTGCTCCTCCTCTCCTGTCACCTGTGTGTAAAAAACACCCATTTTGCTACACATTGCTTGTGCTCCAATTTCCTCCTCCTCCAGTTCAGTCACCACAGGGCTCATGTGGCCATGAGATCTAAGTGCCACCTCTCCAGTCCCCTGACCAGCCAGATTTACCAGCATCTGTTCCAGGACATGAAGAAGTGGAATGACATAGTTCATCCCGTAGTCCTGGGCCTGGCGACTGACAAATAACATGGCTTCCTCAAATGGCTGTATAGTCGTTTTAACATATGGAGGGTGGAATTCAAATGGGTGGAAATGTCGCATATCTGCCTATGTTGGGGGATGCCGTTCTGCCGCTGCATGGCTCAGCCGTCCTTGATGCAGCGCCGACACCATGTTCTTCCCATTGTCGGTCACCATGGTTCCGATTTTCAGTTGTCGGGAGAAAGCCAGGATTTGATTTCTTGATGAAGGACACAGAGCAGTTCCTCCCCTGTGCGACTCCGTTCACCCAGGCAAACTAGGTGCAGAACAGCGTAACACCGCCGTGCCCTTCACATGTGGTATGCTGGACGGGCACTGTGAATTGTCCCTGCAGTGGAGGCTGAGGACACGGTGGAGGATGAGGAGGCAAAGCGGACATTGTCGCAGGACCAACAGCATGAGAATGTGGAGGCGGAAGTGGCGTCCCCTGGCCAAGTTGCTGCTGTGGTTGTGCAGAAACCACATTCACCGAGTGGGCCGTAAAGAACATGTAAGGGCTGTGCACTTTTGCAGACACTGACAGGCTCAAGGAATGGCCCACCTTCTGTTCTACATACAAGTGCAGTAGGGTGTTTCATTTTTCCAAAGATGTGATTTTCATATGACTTTGCTTACGCCCCGAGTCTCAGTGATGTAAAAGATATATCTGCCAAATTTCAAGAAGATTTGATAATATTTAGGGGTTGCACATATTGATCACCATTATATCCATTAGTACATTATAGTTATTACAACCTCACTCCTGTACCTAGGAGGTTGGTCTAAAAACGACTTAAGTTTTAGGATCCCAGGGGCTCTGCATCAAGCAAAGTGGATGGCAAAGGCAATATATGCACTAATACCCACATGCAGATGTTAAAAATGTGCTCTCTCACAGTTGCTAAGAGACACCTTTGGTATCTGTCAGAAACAAACGTAGGATTGGCTTTTTTGGATGAATGTATTACTCAGGCTGTTAAGGAAAATATGACCAAAAACTTTGAACCCAAACCTGCTAAGAAAAAGCAAAAGAAACGATTAGAGGGTAAAAACCTAGTTTTAATGGTAAGAACTAGTAAGGCCTTATTCACATGTCCGTAGTGTTTTTCGGATCCGCAAAACACCTCGCCACCAGCCCTATAGATATGCCTATACTTGTCCGCAATTGCGGGCAAGAATAGGACATGCTCTATATTTTTGCGGAGCCGCCGGAAGATTGGCGGCGCGCTCCGCAAATGCGGATGCGGAGAGCACAGTGTGTGCTCTCCGCATCCATCACGTCCCCATTCAAAATTAATGGGTCCGCACCCGTTCCGCAAATTTGCGGAACGGTTGCGGACGTAGATTGAGGACGTGTGAATAAGGCCTAAGAACTATAAAGTTGAGGTGGGATGAATCCAATTTTTTTCGAATCCAAATCCGAATCCGAAAAGGATCTCATATCGAATCCTGTACATAAGAATGACAATGTTATGGGGGATCTGTGGATGACACTATTATGGGGGATCTGTGGATGACACTATTATGGGGAATCTGTGGATGACACTATTATGGGGGATCTGTGGATGATACTTTCATGGGGGATCTGTGGATGATACTTATGGAGTGGGATCTGTGGATGACACTGTTATAGAGGGGGATCTGTGGATGACAACGCTATGAAGGGGAATCTGTGGATGACACTTATGGGGGCGAATCTGTGGATAACACTGTTATGGAGGGGAATCTGTGGATGACACTTATGGGGGGGGTCTGTGGATGACACTGTTATAGGGGGGATCTGTGGATGACACTGTTATGGAGGGGGATCTGTGGATGACACTGTTATGGATGGGGATCTGTGGAAGACAATGTTATGCAGGGGGATCTGTGGATGACACTGTTATAGAGGGGGATCTGTGGATGACACTGTTATGGAGGGGGATCTGTGGATAACACTGGGGGATCTGTGGATGGCACTGTTATGGAGGGATATCTGTGTGACACATACCGTATATAGCATCTTATGCTATATGTGTCATCCACAGATCCACCCCATAATAGTGCCATTCACAGATCCCCCAGTGTCATCCACAGATCCCCCATAAGTGTCATCTACAGATCCCTTTCCATAACAGTGCCATCCACAGATCCCCCAATGTCATCCACAGATCCCCCCTTAAATGTCATCCACAGATCACCACCACTCACATTTGTATACATTTAACTGAAATCTGTATCCTGCAGTAAGCGGCCACTCATGTTTTTACTACCTTACAACTCAGCCAGTCAGCTCCGGTAAGAGGCAGTGCAGGCGGCAGCGCTCACTCACTGACGTCACACGCCTGCGCCACCTAGTGGGAGGAGGAGGCGCGTGACGTCCGTGAGTAAGTGCCGCCCGGACTGCCTGTTACTGGAGCTGACTGGCTGAGTGTAAGGTAGTAAAGACATGAGTGGCCGCTTACTGCAGGATTCCACAAATCACATGAATCCAGCAAGATTAGAGGGATTTGTGGATTCAAGGGATTCGTCGTCCCACCCCTACTATAAAGTACTAATGGAAAACAGTGATCAATGTGTGCAACCCGTGAATATTATCCAATCTTCTTAAAAGTTGGCATATATATTTTCTGCATCACTGAGACTCGGGGCGTAAGCAAAGTCTGCAAAAATTTTAACATTTATTTTTTGCAATACAAAATGAAACACCCTACTGTGCAGGGCTGGTACTACCTTTTTGGCAAAGAAATGATAGGTTGGGTCTCTCCACCTTGGCTCGGCACAAGCCATCAGTTCTCTGAAAGGTGCAGAGTCCACCACTTGAAAAGTTAGGGACTGCGGCTCCAACAACTTGGACAGGAGCACATTTAGCTTCTGCACCGTTGGATGAGTGCACGCATACTGTTGTCTCTAAGCAATCGCTTTGGGGGATCGAATACTGACGGAATGACTGACAAGGAGTAGGAGGAGAAGGAGCAGGAGATTCAGGACCAGCAGATGATGGGAAGGACAGACAGCTCTCTTCAGCTGAGATGGTGGAGCCTTACCGGGTGATTGCTACTGGGTAAAGCAGCGTGTTCTGCGGAAGGCTGGATCACCACATTAGAGCCATGGCTCTCCCAGGCCACTTTATGATGACACTGCATATGTTGACGCAGGGCCGTGTTGCCAACATTGGCACGCTGGCCACGCTTTACCTTCTGCCCACAGATTCTACATATGTCCATGTTCACCTCCTCCGGCGGCATAACAAAAAACTGCCACACCACTGAGTAAGTGATTTTACCCCCAACACTACGCACTGACTAACTGCTACCGCCGCTGCCTCCGTGAACCCGTGAACCGCTATTTCCTGGGCAGGTAGGCTCCTTCAAAGTGGGTGTTCTACTCCTGGCACATTTGGCTACCGACCTCCCACTGCTGCCAGCCTGCTAACTCCCTGCCACGCTAGCAGCTTGCTTGCTCTGCCACTGTTTTACTGGCAAGCTGCCACCCTCTTCTCCTGATGATGTTGATGAAACCCCTTCGTCACCCGGCTCCCAAGTGCAATCAGCTACAAGCTACATCCTCATCGAGTACTGTCTGCATGTCACATATGTCCTCAACAGTCTCTGGGTCAGGAACCTGACCGCTCGCAACAACAGCTCCCATGACAATCTCTTCATCACTAGGGTTGAGCGAACCAGAACTGTAAAGTGTTCGGGTTCGTTGTTTGGCGATTTCTTCCCGCTTTTTGAAAGGTTGCAGGGCAGCCAATCAACAAGCATTTCACTACTTTGTCCTAAGAAGCCATCACAGCCATGCCTAGTATTGTCATGGCTGTGATTGGCTAAGTGCAGCATGTGGCTCAGCCTCTATTTAAGCTGGAGTCATGTTGCGCCGCACGTCACTCTGCTGCTCTTAGTGTAGGGACAGGCTGCTGCTTGTGCTCTCAAGGAGAGATAAGGGAATAAATCTGCTGTACTTGGTGGTGTTAACTCTTCAAACTACAGCAGTTATTGAGGGTGCTATGCTACACATTTGTACCCAGCCCTGAGCCCAGTGATACTGCAAAATAATTTTTAATCCATCTGTTACTGAGGTGGGGGTTGGTGGCAATTTTAGCAACTGCAGTGTCCTTGGGACTGTATGTGACCTGCATTTGTGCCAGCCTGCAAGGGACATCAGTCTAATAATTTTTTGGTAGCTCAGTGGAGGAAAAATTCCTTTTTTCTGGCAGGTCAAGTCCTCCTGCATTACCTATTTTATAATTTTGGGGTGACATAGTGCATTTCTGTAGTTGGGGGAATAAACCCGTACTGTCGTACCACAGAGCTCATTTGCATACACTGCTGAAAAACATATTTTAAAATTTTGTGGTGACATAGTGCATTTCTGTAGTTGCTGTACTAAACCCGTACTGTCGTACCATAGAGCACGTTTGCATACACCGCTGAAAAACCTATTTTGAAATTTTGCGGTGACATAGTGCATTTCTGTAGTTGCTGTAACAAACCCATACTGTGACTGTCGTAACAAAGAGCACATTTGCATACACTGCTGAAAAACCTATTTTTAAATTTTGCAGTGACATAGTGCATTTCTGTAGTTGGTGGAATAATCCCGTACTGTCGTTCCACAGAGCACGTTTGCATACACCACTGATATTCTTAAATAATACGGTGACATAGTGAATTTCTGCAGTTGCTGTAATAAACCTGTACTGTCGTACCAAAGCTCACATTTGCATACAATGCCAAAAAACATATTTTAAAATTTAGCAGTGACATACAGCATTTGTATAATTAAGGGAAATAAACCCATATTGTTGTTCCACAGAGCACTTTTGCATAGAACGCTGAAAAACCTATTTTAAAATTTAGCAGTGACAGACGGCATTCCTGTATTTGGTGGAAATAAACCCATATTGTTGTTCCACAGAGCAGTTTTGCATACAACACAAAAAGTTATTTTCAAATTTAGCAGTGACATACAGTATTTGTGTATTTGGGGGAAATAAACCCGTACTGTTGTGCCAAAGTGCACTTTTGCATAGAACGCTGAAAAACCAATTTTAAAATTTAGCAGTGATATACTGCATTCTTGTATTTGGGGGAAATAAACCTGTATTCTTGTTCCACAGAGCAGTTTGGCATACAACGCACAAAAACTTATTTTAAAATTTCGCAGTGGCATACTGCATTCCTGTATTTGGGGTAAGTAAACCCGTATTGTTGTTCCACAGTGCAGTTTGGCACACAACGCACAAAACAACTATTTTAAAATTTAGCAGTAACATACTGCATTTCTGTAGTTTACATAGTAACATAGTAACATAGTACATAAGGCCGAAAAAAAAAACATCTGTCCATCCAGTTTGGCCTGTCATCCTGCTAGTTGATCCAGAGGAAGGCAAAACAAAACCTGTGAGGTAGAAGCCAATTTTCCCCACTTAAGGTGAGTAAAAAATTCCTTCCCGACTCCATTCAGGCAATCAGAAGTACTCCCTGGAACAACAACCCATCTCTAGTAGATATCGCCTGAAATATTATAATATTATTACACTCCAGAAATACATCCAGGCCCCTCTTGAATTCCTTTATTGTACTTAACATCACCACCTCCTCAGGCAGAGAGTTCCATAGTCTCACTGCTCATACCGTAAAGAAACCTCTTGTATGTTTGTGTACAAACCTTCTTTCCTCCAGACGCAGAGGTGTCCCCTCGTCAAAGTGACAGTCCTGGGGATAAATAGATGATGGGAGAGATCTCTGTACTAACCCCTGATATATTTATACATAGTTATTAGATCTCCCCTTAGTCGTCCTTTTTCTAAAGTAAATAACCCTAATTTTGATAATCTTTCAGGGTACTGTAGTTGCCCCATTCCAGTTAATACTTTAGTTGCACCCCTTTGAACCCTCTCCAGCTCTGCTATGTCCGCCTTGTTCACAGGAGCCCAGAACTGTACACAGTACTCCATGTGTGATCTGAATAGCGATTTGTAAAGTGGTAGGACTATGTTCTCATAACAGGTGTCTATGCTCCTTTTGATGCAACCCATTATCTTATTGGCCTTGGCGGCAGCTGCCTGACACTGGTTTTTGCATCATAGTTAGCTGTTTATTAAAATTCCTAGATCCTTTTCCATGTCAGTGTTACCGAGTGTTTTACCATTTAGTATGTGCAGGTGACTTGCATTATTCCTTCCCATGTGCAAAACTTTACATTTGTCAGTGTTAAACCTCATCTGCCACTTATCTGCCCAAGCCTCCAATCTATCCAGATCCCTCTGTAGCAGTATATTGTCCTATTCAGTGTTAATTACTTTACAAAGTTTAGTGTCATCTGCAAAAATTGCTATTTTACTATGCAAGCCTTCTACAAATATATTGAAAAGAATAGGGCCCAGTACTGACCCCTGAGGTACCCCACTATTGAGTACGGCGAAACCACATGTGTGACACTTTTTTGCAGCCTGGGTGCGCAAAGGGGCCCAAACTCCAATGAGTACCTTTAGGATTTCACAGGGCATTTTTACGCATTTGGATTCCAGACTTCTTTTCATGCTTTAGAGACCCCTAAAATGCCAGGGTAGTGTAAATACCCCACAAGTGACCCCATTTTAGAAAGTAGACACCCCAAGGTATTCCGTGAGGGGTATGGTGAGTTCATGTAAAAAAAAAATTTTGTCACAAGTTAGTGGAATATGAGACTTTGTAAGAAAAGAAAATATCATTTTCCGCTAACATGTGCCAAAAAAAAAAATCTTCTGTGAACTCGCCATGCCCCTCACGGAATACCTTGGGGTGTCTACTTTCTAAATTGGGGTCACATGTGGGGTATTTATACTGCCCTGGCATTTGAGGGTCTCTGCAATCATTTCATGTATGGCCAGCATTAGGAGTTTCTGTTATTCTACTTATATTGAGCATACGGGTAATGAGATTTTTTTTTTTTCCGTTCAGCCTCTGGGCTGAAAGAAAAAATGAACGGCACAGATTTCTTCATTCGCATCAATCAATGTGGGGAAAGGACATAGAGGTGCTTGCGAAGTAAAGCCCCATTCACACGTCCGCAAAAATGTCCGCAATTCTGCAGAATAGATGAGGACCCATTCAGTGTAAATGAGGCCGGCAGCCGCGAACTTCCGGGTTTCGGCCCTGAAACATCCGGCCGCAGCTCCGCAAAAGATAGAGTATGTCCTATTCTTGTCCGCAATTGCGGACAAGAAAAGGCATTTTCTATATAGTTCTGGCAAAATGCGGAAAGCACATTGCCGGTGTCCGTGCTTTGCAGATCCGCAGATCCGTGGATCCGCAAAACACATACGGACGTCTGAATAAGCCTTACAGTGGGTGATAAGTGACGGGGGGGTGACAGGGGGTGATCAGGGGGGTGACATGGGGTTATCAGGGGTTAATCAGTGACGGGGGGTGGATGGGGGGGTGGGGGTTACTGTGTGGTGATTGGTGCACTTACATATGTTTCCTCTGGTAGTCCCAAGCAAAAGGGACCACCAGAGGAGCAGGCAGCAGGAAATTTGTGATTCCAAACGAGTAATTTGCTCACATTTTGAACAAAGATATATTCCCTCAAACGGCTGTTCCAGGACTGCATACATCATAGAAGATATGCACTGGAGCGAAAAATACAATATAAAGTAGTACTAAGAAACTGGCTAATTGCAGTCCCCCACTGAAGTCCCTGACTCTGAAGTCACTTAATCTTAAGTCACACACTTATACAAACACACACTTAATCAAACACGCTCCGCTCAAACTCACGTTATATGTCTGCTTTAATGGGAGTTCTCAGAAACAGGCTGCTTTTTTTTTTTCCTCTGGATTCAAAGTGCTGAGCTACCCTCAGCTGACTTTTTATAGTCTCCTAATTGGACAGCCACACCCTAATTACTCACCTGTGCAACCCCTGGAGAAAGAAAAAAAAATGTTATCACAGAACAATGAAGCTTGTAGCAGAATCAATTCCCAGTGTACAATACAGTAAAATACAGCCACCAATTAATGCCCACAGATAATTTAGCTCTCACTTAATCTTAAGTCACACACTTATACAAACACACACTTAATCAAACACGCGGAGCTCAAACTCGCTGTCAGAAACCGCCCTAATATAGTTTACCCTGCCCTCAAGTTTGCCCTCAGTCAAGATGGTGGATCATGTGTTTGCTGGTTACCATGTCACATTCTGTTTCCTGTCAGAAGTCATCCTACTCTGCCCTCAAGTTTGCCCTCAGTCAAGATGGTGGATTATGTGTTTCCTGGTTGCCATCTCACTTTCTGTTCCTTTTTAAACTGACCATACCTTCCTGTCTTTGCTGGCTATTTTTCCCAATCCTCTTGCTGGAACTCACTCCTCCGTGTGTTCTGTGCCCTAGCGGTTCTCCCTGCTACCTCCTGTTGCCAACCCGGATTGTTCTTGGACCTTCCTGCCAGCTTGCCGCCTGCCCTGACCTTCTGCTCGTCTACCTTCCTGCCAGCTTGCTGTCTGCCCTGACTTCTGCTAATCCTGACCTCGGTTCTTGTCTACAGACTCAGACAAGAGTCTCATCTGTGCAGGGCACAACAACGTAGGTTCTGCTACATCCGTACTATATTTACTCTGCCCCCAAGTCCTGGCCATCGGATTCCAGTTCTGTTGCACCAGTATCATGACAGAATACTCCAGCCACCATGGATTCCGCCAGGACTGGACCTGTAGAGACCCGTATTAAGCAGTTGCAGACTGCGGTATCTAGTTGCAAACCTTAAAGAACAAATACGATACCTTTGAGGGCCAGACCAGACCAAGCATTCAGTTTTATGGACAAACGATCCACAAACCCTGTGATACAGTGCACGCACTGACTGTTCGCATAACACAGTTGGAGAATGCAGCCTGCACGCCACTTGTTTGTTGCAATAAACACTGGTTTTGTGCTAAATAGCAGATCTGAGGCCTACCCTGTATTTCAGTCATTTTAAGTAACCTTTTGAACTCTGCATTTACATAGTTGGTTGCAAACACACAGGTTTTGTTGTAGATAGCACATTAGCGGTGTACGCTGCATTTCTGACAGTCAAATGAAACCGTTAACTTCTGCTTTTACATTGTTGGTGTGAAAAATCAAATTTTTGGTGATAGTGAAGTAATTGTATTGAATTGCTCTGTTACACTGTTGTTTAACCTAAATAAATTTATTCTGTTTATGACAGGCACTGCCTTACTGTTAGTGAACTGATTTGTTGACTTTTGGCAGTTAAATTGACACCGGAGATAAACCATCTGTTAGTTTGCTGGGTGAATGCAAATAATGAGGAGAACATCTAATAAGGGACGTGGGCATGGTCGTGGTGGTGGAGCTCCTGTTGCTGGAAGAGGACGAGGCCATTCTGCGCCAACTACAGGTCCAAGTAAAACACCTTCCCCAGGTGTGAGTAGGTGACAGAACCTGCAGCGTTATTTGGTAGGCTCGATTGCCGCTCTACGAATGGTGAGGTCAGAACAAGTACAGGTGCTAGTAGATTGAGTGGCTGACAGTGCCTCCAGTACCTTAACATTGTCTCCCACTGCTGAAAGCTCAGAGTTGGCACCTGCAGGCCATGCCCATGAGTCTCCACCTCACCCCCCTGAAAATCAGCCAAGCAATCTGAGCCCCAAGTCATGCAGCAGTCTCTTATGCTTTTTGATGACTGCTGGCAGGGTTTCCCAGGGCCATAACCATAACCCTACCCCAGAAGTAGAAGAGATTGAGTGCACGGATGCCCAATGATTTTGGTTTGAGGACATGGGAAGACAACCGCAGCATGTCTTTGATGATGAGGAAACATAGGTGCAAACTGCTGCGGCTTTCTGTGGTGTGTAGACTGACAAAGAGGGCAGGAGTGAAGACAAAATATACCATTTAAATCCATGTTATCCATGGGTGTTGAAAAAAATCATTTTTTAAGGCCAGGAATTACCTTTGCGGCCTGTGCTGCAAATTTTCTGGGGGAAATAATGTAGTTAATCTGTCTGGGAGTTCAGGGGTTGATATATTCCAATTGTTTGCTATCAAGTAACCCTGCACTGCAGAGATGACAGGGACCGAAAATTTGAAAAATCTTCTTTTAAATTGTTGGGTGAAATATTACAATTCTTGCCAGGTACAAACCCCTGCTCTGCATAGGTGACAGTGACCGAAAATGCGGAAAATCTTCTTTTAAATTGTTGGGTGAAATATTACAATTTTTGCCGGGTAGAAACCCTTGCTCTGCATAGGTGACAGGGACCGAAAATTTTTAAAAAACTTCTTTTAAATTGTTGGGTGCAAGATTACCATTTTTGCCTTGAATAAACCCCTCCTCTGCCTGGGTGCCAGAGGCCTACATTTTTTTAAAATTGTCTGTTCCATTGGTGGGTGATATGAACCCTGTTTTGCCGTGAATTAACCCCTCCTCTGCCTGGATGACAGGGGCCTACATTTCTAAAGATCGCCTGTTCCATTGGTGGGTGACATGGACCCTGCTTTTCTGTAAATATACCCGTGCTATGCCTGGATGCCAGGGGCCTACATTTTTTAAAATCATCTGTTCCATTGGTGGGTGACATGAACCCCATTTGCTGTGAATTAACCACTCTTCTGCCTGAGTGCCAGGGGCCTACATTTCTAAAAATCGCCTGTTCCATTGGTGGGTGACATGAACTCCGTTTTGTCATGAATAAACCCCTCCTCTGCATTGGTGCCAGGGGCCTACATTTTTTTAAATCGCCTGTTCCATTGGTGGGTGACATAAGTTCCCTTTTGACATGAATAAATCCCTTCTCTGCCTGGGTGCCAGGGGCCTACATTTTTAAAAATCGTCTGTTCCACTAATGGGTGACATCAACCCAGTTTTGCCGATGAAAAACCCCTGCTCTGCCTGGATGCCAGGGCCCTACATTTTTAAAAATCGCCTGTTCCATTAGTGGGTGACATGAACCCCGTTTTGCCATGAATAAACCCCTCCTCTGCCTTTGTGCCAGGGGTCTACATTTTTTTAAAATTGTCTGTTCCATTGGTGGATGACATCAACCCAGTTTTGCTGTGAATTAACGCCTCCTCTGCCTGGATGCCAGGGGCCTACATTTCTAAAAATCACCTTTTCTATTGGTGGGTGACATGAACCCCATTTTGCCATGAAAAAAAAGCGCCTCTGCCTTGGTGCCAGGGGCCTACATTTTTAAAAATTGTCTGTTCCATTGGTGGGTGACATGAACCTCGTTTTGCCATGAAAAAAACCCTCCTCTGCCTGGGTACAAGGGGCCTACATTTTTAAAAATCATCTGTTCCATTGGTGGGTGATATGAACCCTGTTTTGCCGGTGAAAACCCCCTGCTGTGCATTGCTGACATGGAACCAAATTTGGTAAAAACATCTGTTAATGATCGAAGGATGCGGGACTACAAATGCCCGTTGATAGACAGGCTGCTGATGGCATTCCCACCTGACGCCTCCTCAACCTCCTACTCCACATCCATTTCCTCCTCCTAGATCAAGATTTTTATTTTTAATTTTTATTTATTTTATTTTAAATCATTTCCCTATCCACATTTGTTTGCAGGGCACTTACCCACATTTACTACCTTTTGCAGCCCTCTAGCTCTTTCCAGGACTTTTTTCCAGCCATTTTAGTTACCAAAAGTTCGGGTCCCCATTGACTTTAATGGGGTTCAGGTTCGTGGTCGAGTTTGGGTTAAGTTCGGATCCCGAACCTGAACTTTTTTGTGAAGTTTGGCCGAACCTGTCGAACCCGAACTTTCATGTGTCCGCTCAACTCTACTCAACAGCAGAGTGTTCTTTGAAGGAATCTGGTGCATTTCTTCCCATCACTGCACGCCAGCTCAGGGAGCTGCAGAAATGTGAGTACCAACTATTACACCCAGCAGGCCACCACACTCACACATTGCCTCCTGCAGTTCCAGTCGCTGCATATACACACATAAGTCAGCACCAACCATTTTGGCTATATTGGCATGAAGTTAATGCCCACTTTACAACTTGAATGGAAGATGTGAAATTGAGAAGCAGATGAACACAGTTGGACTAGTTTTAGCTGAGCATGCCCATTCATTCATTCTGATATATAATGTTGTGGGTTCCTGCCCAACCTCTGCTGCAATGAACTGTACTGATGGCTTAATGTGAGTACAATTCACTACAGCAGAGGTTTGGCAGGAACCCAAAGCATTACACATCATTATAATACTATGAGTCCAGGTAAAAAAAAAGGTTCAGGTCAAGACATAACACGCACACATGGAGTGTGTTTCCCTGAATGAACACATTCATCTGCAACAAGCCTTACAGTTGCACTTTGGGATGAATCTCCTCAGGGTGCTTGATTTTAACACTGTGCAGAGAACAGGTGTGAAAGTCAATTATTATCTAAAAAAATAAGTTTTTGCTTTATTTGTTTCATCTTTTTGGTGTGTGTTTGGTTAATTTAAACTAATGTGTTTTTTTAAAAACGTACTGTTGTAAGCAAAGACAACAATCAGCAACATAAATATTTTAAATCTATTTTAAAAGGTCCTTGGAAACATGTGCCCATAGAATTACTATGACTTTGCAGTTGTAAAACGGTATGAGGAAAATATTAGCATTTAGATTGAGATATATTGAAATCTGTTACTTGTATAAACTAGAGGGTTCTTCTTTACAGAAAGACTATTGTATAACAGTAAAGTTTGAGCATTACAAGTTTTTCTTATTAACACATGCTAGTTTTATTTTTCCTTCCTTAAAGAAGGTAAATATTTATGGGATATTCACTAAATTATAAAATAAAGTGAAAAGTAAATGAAAAGTAAGATTTTTTCATTAGAATAACTTCACAAGGACAGATGTATTTGTCTTTTTATATATTACAGATAGTAAAAATATATTCTTGATGTTAATACACTATGGTCTTGTTGTCATTAAATTTAAAAAAAAAAATTATAAGATTTTTCTTGCATTTAATTCCCAGGTTTCCATAGTTGAGGTACTGCATTGAATTCAGGAAAAGATGGAAACACAGAAGTAAGAGAAGGGACAAAGACAAGAGAAATTATTTAATGTAGACTCTCATTAACAATAGCTGTATCTACTTACTGGACCAAACAACAAAGAGAAATTTAACAGAAGGGGAAAAACAGCAAGCAGTGATAAGAAAAATGTTAAACTTTTCTGTGGAACTCTCTGGAATTAGACAATTCTAAAGAATAGTTATAGCATGAGGAGAAAGTATAACATATACAGTAATACAAATGGCCAAATGGCAGCTGTAAATTACAGTATGTTAAGCAGCTAATTGATATTTCTCTGCTGATAATCTGTAATTTAGAGGTCCCTCCTCAATCTTTCCTTCCACACAAGCCACTTTACAATTTGACAAGTGGTATCAAAACACACTAGGTATTAAAAAGAAAAAGCTTACTAAACAAATTACCAAGTCACATAGCTCTTACCCTAGTACAACCTTCCAGTGACATAGTTTTAACTGCAGATTAAGAGTCATTACAGGTGTTAGTGGGGGAGAATACCGTTGAGAGGAGCAACCAGGTGGGAAATCATATGCAGGTGGCCCAAAAGCCACCCAGATTGCTAGTCACTTAACATAAAGTATGTCCTACACAAAATACAATTGCCTGCATGTATTAATTTTGTAAAGAGTAAGTCATAATTTTTCAGGTAATTTTTTGTTGCATTTTAAAATTCAAGAAAACATAAGGATGTTGTCAAACAAAATGGCCGCTACATTGCCATCCCACGTATGAGTGCCGGAGATAACTAGAGGTTACTAATGACAGAAGTGATAACGCTTTGCAGTTAAAGAAGAACAAATCCAGAATCCAAACACAAAAAAAGTACAACTAACAAAACCTAACATAATCTCATGTCTTATTGCTATTTGCTCTTGTTTTGTCAGATACTGTAACACTATTGCAGACCAAAAAATACATTAGAAAAGCAGTGCAATGTTCTCTCTAGCTTCCGCCATGTATTCTACCTCAATGAGGAGCTGAAATAGACCATAGAATACAAAATCTACCAAGATAAAGGCTCCTACTCACTCCTAAATAGTGCTAGACAGATTTCCCCTTCAGTTGGAAAATCTGGCTTAGTTACATAATGTGAGGGTGGCATTATCTAAATAATGTGTGCAGAAAGATTTGCAAGATATGTAATCCAGCTTTTCCACACTGACAGATTTGCCTAGACAAACAGTTAGAAACCTTTCCTTCCTATATGGGCACCTGAGAAAGCACAGTATTACTTTTATGTAGTGTCAGTGAATTGATACTGCCTAAAATCCCTGCACACCCGGCAGAAGGTTTTATAGTTTCCAGTGTTCTCATAGAGCTCTGACTAAAAATTATTGAATCAATTCAATACTAATCAAATTAGTAACAAATGTCACAAGAATTTGTTAGTCAAATGCGGTCAAAGCTTTTGTGATTCACTAAGGGCGAAACACGTAAAATCTATGCCTAGCGCTATTTTACTTTAAGTATTGGTGGGGAAGAAGACAGAGAATGACATGACACTGGGAGGAAGGGAGGGCTTGAACTGAATGGCTCAGAAGCTGGAAGACAGCCTCATTAGCCAATCAGAGGGGCAGTAGACAGGGACATGACTTTACTGATAGAGCAAAAGCATCATAGAGTGTTCAGATTCCAGATGACCTGGAAGGAGTGTGTCTGCAGTGCGTGCTAAAAACAATTACAGAGCCACAAGCAACTATTGTAGTTTGACACTACAAAGAAATAATAGAAACATATAATTGTGTAGATTTTTGGAAATTTTTCAGGGACCCCTCGGAGGGAGTGAGGAGCTGATCACGCTGTGCTTTAGCTGCTTGCTGCTGAAGCAATTAAAGCTTGGCCTAGAAGTTCTGCATTACAAAACCAACCCCCTGCAAGAAAATAACTTTTTTATACATGAATTGAAAAAACGTTTTTAAAGTTTTTAAAGTTTCTAAAGTTCATTATTGCCAGTAGAGATGAGCTTTTTCAAAAATTCAATTCGTCGGTTCGCTGAATTTTTCAGTGAAAATTTGGAAAATTTGGTTCGATCTGAACAAATTTGCGTTAAATTATGTTAAAAAACAGCTATTTCCTGGCTGCTGAGAGCCTTTATAGTGGTGTGGAACACTGTGCCTTGCAATAATACTGTGATTCAGCATGACATGCAGATGACAGGTGTCACTCTTAGCATCACTGCATACTTCACTGATTTGGGCCGTCACGGGGCCAAAACTGACCAAACAACTCAAGTATCTACTCAACCTTACATTTCAATGTTAGCGTCTAGAAGAACTGCACTCCTTTTACATCCTTGTCAGCTGAATCCACATAGATGTCTATAGAACCTGTTCTATTAAACACTTATACAAAAAAAGCTCCCGGACAGAGGGGAGATGGTGTCAGCAGTAAGTTTGTGTTGACATCACTGATTAATTTTTCCCATTCTCTGATCCGTCAGAACAATAACCCACAAAAATGGATCCTGTCTGTGGAACCTGTGCCTTCACTCAGTCAGCATTTGCTCAATAATCCATCAGTAATGCTAAAGGCAAAAAAAATTGGAGTGGATCTAAAACCGAGATGACACGTGAATGGAATATTTGCATGTCTTCTGTGTTTTCTACCCACTCCTGCTTTTGGCTACCAAATCATAAGTCATTTCTGATGGTACCATACAGGCCTTAAAGCAGCTACATAGACAGGATCCGTTGTGTGTCTCGTTTTTCCTTCCTTGTGACAGATCAGGTTGCCTGTGATCAATTGTCTAGGGCTTGCACTACTTGCACCCCAATAATTGTGGGAATGACAGAGCTGTATTATGAGACTATCTGGATCCCCAAGTAATGTTTCCCTGCACTTTTAAATCACTTTTTTCCACAATGAGGATTTTCCTATGACTCTCCCGAGCATCTGCACATGTCTCTCCCTGCCTGTGAAATGATTCCACTCACTATCCTTTTCCTGCACTAGTAAATCGCTTTTTAGCATTTTTTTTTTAACAATTAGTTTTTCTTTCACTCTCCCTAGCGCCTGCATACACATCTGTTCCTGAAGAAAGTACGATTGTGAATGGCAGAATCTAAGATGGCCGCCGTATTAATTGGGCTGTGACATCACCGGGCTTGCTGGATGCTGATTGACTGCATGCATGGATTTATGGGTCATCCCACTTTTCAAGAGTTCCTTGCCCAATGTCCTCACACGTGTAGCTGCCATTTTAGCCACCATTGAAGCCGCCATGTTAGGAAAAATTACGTTTCGTTACCACGAAGAGCGAGGAAATTCGCATTCTTTGAGAATCAAATTTGTCCTGAAATTCTAAACGAATTCTGCTTTGTCAGCTTTGATTCGCTCATCTCTAATTCTAATACTACCTGTGTTGATAATTATCATGGGTAATTATTATTAAATTAAATAACCAATGTAAAGCATGTGGAATAATAATAAGATAACCACACTAGAAGTAATCAGTGCAATATAAGTTCATTTTATTAGTACAAATTATAATAGTTATAGGCCCAACACATTTACATAAATTAAAAACAATTAAAATAAGTATACGTATGTACAATATGTTCAGGAAAAATTATTCTAAGCTACAATATGAATGTTAAACTTAAAGGGCTTCTGTCACCCCCCAAAAGTCATTTTTCTTTTTTGGGCTTACTAAAATCCTTATAGGGCGATTATTCTATATATACTGTTTTTACCTTTTTCTGTTGGTTATTTTCGCTAAAAAACGCACTTTTTAAATATGTAAATTACCCTGCTACCAGCAAGTAGGGCGGTTACTTGCTGGAAGCCGCCGCATCCTCCTTTCCAAAAAACGCCCCCTCCTCCTGTTGAGTGACAGGGCCAGCGAGCGCTCTTCTCCTCTGGCTGGCCCTGTCTCCGTTCCAAATCTCGCGCCTGCGCCCTCCCGGTCATCAGTCGGCGCAGGCGCACTGAGAGGAGGACGCTCGCTCAGCCGCTCCTTCTTCAGTGCGCCTGCGCCGATGACGTCACATCTACACCCGGAAGAGAAGTCGACGGCATCTTCTCTTCCGGGTGTAGATGTGACATCATCGGCGCAGGCGCACTGAGGAAGGAGCGGCCGAGCCAGCGTCCTCCTCTCAGTGAACTGAAGACTGGGACGGCGCAGGCGCGCGATTTGGAACTGAGACAGGGCCAGCCAGAGGAGGAGAGCGCTCGCTGGCCCTGTCACCCAACAGGAGGAGGGGGCGTTTTTTGGAAAGGAGGATGCGGCGGCTACCAGCAAGTAACCGCCCTACTTGCTGGTAGCAAGGTAATTTACATATTTAAAAAGTGCGTTTTTTAGCGAAAATAACCAACAGAAAAAGGTAAAAACAGTATATATAGAATAATCGCCCTATAAGGATTTTAGTAAGCCCAAAAAAGAAAAATGACTTTTGGGGGGTGACAGAAGCCCTTTAAGTATACATGATTGGTAATTGTTAAAAAAAGTAAGCAAAACCAACCAATATGAGAAACCTATTCAATGTTGGACGACCACCACTCCCCAAACACACATTTCACGGTTACCTTCCTCCGAGGGGTAATGGAATACAGGCATTTAGTGTAGTTACATAGTGGATTGAATAGGATGGAATACAAAATATTGGTCAACCAAATAGACAGCCAATGAAATATGACATTAAGGCTACTTTCACACTAGCTTTTTTTGCGGATCCGTCATGGATCTGCAGAAACGCTTACTTTACAATAATACAACCACCTACATCGGTCTTGAATGGATCCGGTTGTATTATGTCTTCTATAGCCATGATGGATCCGTCTTGAACACCATTGAAAGTCAAAGCGAGACGCATTTCTATTGTACCAGATTGTGTCAGGGAAAGTTTGGCTCCACTTCGTCAGGCGGACAGCAAAACGCTGCAGACAGCGTTTTGGTGTCCTCCTCCAGAGTGGAATGGTGACTGAACGGAGGCAAACCGATGCATTCTGAGTGGATCCTTTTCCATTCAGAATGCATTAGGGCAAAACTGATCCGCTTTGGAATGCTTCTGAGAGCCCATGGCAGATTTCAGAATTGGAAAGCCAAAATGCTAGTGTAAAAGTAGCCTAAGAGTAACCTAGAGTCCCATTGGGTGATGAATGGTGTTGAGCAAATCGAAGGTGACAAAGTGAAGTTGTATCTGAATTTCATGAAAAATTTGAGTAGCTGCGAAGCCGAATTTACTCATACATCATGGTAATGAATCAGATTTGTTCGAACATGCTGCACATGTTAGAAAGAAGCAGTAATAAGCCGGCAATGAGGGATCACCCATAATACTGTACAGCCAAGGTATCAGCAGATAGCCATCCACTGTGATGTGACAGCTAGAGATGAGCAACGTTTTGGAAAATTTGATTAGGCTGCTTCGCCGAAGTTTACCCAAAAGATGCGCTTCCTGACAAATTACTTAGTCACAAAGCGCATTTTTTGAAAGTAGTTGGTGCAATGACAGGGAGCTGCAGCGGCCAACACCAAACAGGCCCACAAATGTTACACCAAGCACCCCTATGTGTAAATCTACCTTGCCAAGGGGTAGGTGTTCCGCAGTATGGGGCTTTTTTGAGGAAAGTGCAGACGACAAAAGAGTGATAGTTTGCAACCTGTGCCGTACCAAAATGAGCCAGGGCGTGAACACTAGCAACCTCACCACCACCAGCATGATCCACTACATGGCATCCAAGCACCCTATTAAGTGGCCTGAACACCTGGGTCCACAATCTGGGTCCGCGGGTCACACCACTGCCTCCTCTTCCCCTGTGTTACGCACTGCCGGCCAATCCCCTGTCGAAGGCGCAGGCCCGGATGCCCCTCGCCCTGCACCTGGACCTTCGCATGAACCTTCAGCAACAACATTCACTCTCCTGTCCCAGCTCAGTGTCCAAATGTCAATAAAACAGGCATTTAAATGATAACGCAAATACCCACCCACATGCCAATAAGTGCGCAACTTTCAAAATTACTTGCCCTTGAAATGTTGCCATTTAGGCTTGTGGACCCTGAGGCCTTCCGGAGCCTGATGTCCGCGGCCATCCCTCGGTACGCAGTTCCCAGCTGCCACTATTTTTCACGGCCTTACACCAGCATGTGTCCCAGAACATCAACCATGCCCTGACCAACGCACTTACTGGCAAAGTCTACCTCACCACGGACACATGGACAAATGCTGGTGGGCGGGGACGCTATATTTCCCTGACCGCACACTGGGTGAATGTTGTGGAGGCTAGGAGTGAGTCGTACCCTGGGATGGCACAGGTGCTACTCACGCCCAGGATTGCAGGCCTTACATCCATCAGGGTCCCTGCCAGCAGCTATGTTACTGGCTCCAACCCCCACTTCTCCTCCTCTGCTGCCTCCTCCTCTATTTCCACCTCCAACAGAAGTCAGTCATCAGTCACTAGCTGGAAACAGTGTAGCACTGCTGTGGGTAAGCGTCAACAGGCCAAGCTGAAGGTGATCTGCTAAGGGCGCAAACAGCATACCGCTGCAGAGCTGTGGCAGGGTATAAGGGACCAGACCGAGCTGTGGCTTTCACCACTCAACATACATCTAGTCATGGTTGTGTCTGACAATGGCCGTAACTTGGTGGTGGCTTTGGAGCTCGGCAACCTGACACACATCCCATGCCTAGCCCAAGTCTTAAACTTAGTGGTTCAGCAGTTTATAATAACCTTCCCCTAATTTGGCAGAGCTACTAGTGAAGGTGTGCCGCGTGTGTGCCCATTTCTGCAAGTCATCCACAGCTTCAGCCGGTCTGTCAACGCTGCAGCATCCAGCTCACCAACTGTTGTGCGACTGAGCACATGCTTGAACTCTACATTCTACTTGTTGGCCAGGCTTTGTAATTTGCAGAGTGCATTTGTGAAATACCAGCTGCAACATCATTGTTGCCTTTCCAATCAACTGCCACTATTCACAAGCGAGGAGTGGGCATTGATGTCAGACCTATGTGAGGTTTTAAAAAAACTTTGATGAATTCACACAGATGATTAGTGGCAATGATGCTATTATCAGTGTAACCATCCCACTGCTGTCTCTACTCAAATGATCGCTGTTCACAATTAAGGAGGACGCTCTGAATGTGGCAGACAAGGAAATGGGGGAGAACATTAAGCAGGGTGATAGCCAAACCACCAACAGTTCGTCTTCTCAGCGTGATTTGGGCCATTAAGAGAAGGAGGAGGAGCTGGAGACAGTTTACTCTGTTACAGAGGGTAGTACCCATGGAACTTTAATTCCATCTGTTCAGCGTGGATGGGCAGTAGGGGAGGAGGATGAGGGGATGGAGAGTCATCAACGTCTTGCCTGTTGGTATTCTGGCACACATGGCTGACTTCATATTAGGCTGCCTTTCCCACGACCCTCGCGTTATACGCATTTTAGATAACACAGATTACTGTGTGTTCACCCTTCTTGACCCCCGCTACAGAGAGAACTTCTCATCTCTCATTCCTGTGGTGGAGAGGACGAGTAAAACGATGCAATACCAGAAGGTATTTGTTGAGAGATTGCTCCAAAATGTTCCATCTAACAACGC
The DNA here is from genome assembly GCA_033119425.1 of Bufotes viridis. Lineage (NCBI taxonomy): Eukaryota > Metazoa > Chordata > Amphibia > Anura > Bufonidae > Bufotes > Bufotes viridis. The sequence continues at coordinate 132,356,678 of CM065592.1, forward strand.
GGCCGCCAGTGTCCGTACTTCCTTAGGCAACCAAGGAATGGAGACAAGGGGAACACACAGCAGTTCCAACAGAGGCAGGGCAACACTCTCCAAGGCATGGGACACTTTCATGACACCCTGCCAGCAACCTCACCCTGAAGCGCGGCCTAGTGCTACAAGGAGGGAAACGTTTTGGAAGATGGTGAAGGAATACATTGCAGACCGTGTCAGCGTCCTAAATGATCCCTCAGTGCCTTACAACTACTGGGTGTTCAAGCTGGACATGTGGCATGAACTTGCGCTCTACTCCTTGGAGGTGCTGGCCTGCCCTGCTGCCAGTGTTTTGTCTGAGCGTGTATTTAGTGCTGCTGGTGGCATTATAACTGATAAGCGAATCTGCTTGTCCACTGACAATGCTGACAGGTTGACTCAGATAAAAATTAACAAGGCCTGGATTGCCCCTGACTTCTCAACTCCACCAGAAGAGAGCTGAGATTATGAACATAAAGGCAATTTCAATATATTGTTTATAATGTACTCAGTCTACTGTAGTGTATTCCCATGCACATTTTCCACCACAAAAAAAGTGTACGGGGTTGTCTGGAATCTTGTTTTCTACTCCTCCTCCTCATCCAGATTGTATATATTCCCTCCAATCCAATTTTTAAAGAGGGTCAGCTCACCGGCAGGCCCTCAACCATAATGTTTTACAGGGTCAGCTCACCAGCAGGCCCTCAACCATAATATTTTATATTGTCAGCTCACCAGCAGGCCCTCAACCATAATGTTTTACAGGGTCAGCTCACCAGCTGGCCCTCAACCATAATGTTTTGTAGGGTCAGCTCACCAGGAGGCCCTCAACCATAATGTTTTAAAGGGTCAGCTCACCAGCAGGCCCTCAACCTTAATGTTTTACAGGGTCAGCTCACCAGCAGGCCCTCAACCATAATGTTTTACAGGGTCAGCTCACCAGCAGGCCCTTGCTCCAAATGTTTTTGAGGGTCACCAGCAGGCCACCAATCATAATTTTTCGAGGGTGTGTATGATGCCCTCCTTTGTGTGTAATAAAGGGCGTATTGTAGTGCCGGTTCCTTGTAATTTTTGGCAGCCCTTTCACTTGGTACATAAGCTTTTTGAGTGGTGGAGCACCACTACCTGAACAATTGTACCTACATAAGAAACCACCCACCAGCAGCAGCAGGACATGGAGCAAAACCTGAACCAGCAGGTGGTAGCATACTTGGACAGTACCCTGCCACCTCACATCCAAGATCCCCTAAACAACTGGGAAGCCAACCTTGATTTGTGGCCGCAACTGGCTGGGTTTGCCCTGGACAAGCTTTCCTGCCTGGACAGTATTCTCAAAGCAAGGTAGGTGTTTCGTGCAGCAGTGTCATAGTTACCCCCAAGAGAACTCACCTTTCCACCCAAAATGTTTAGAAACTAACCTTTGTAAAATTGTGGATCAACCAGGATTTCCACATGACAGTGCCTGATGCATCAGACTAGATTATTCTGGGTGCCACACCAAAAAATGTGAAAAGAGACCCATATCTTCTGGCGACGAACTTCAGCCACTATTCTGATGCTACCACCTGCCACACAGCTGCTGCCTCTGCTGCGATCTTCTCCTATTTCCACCCACCATCTTGTGGGGTTACTGCCACTGCTGTTGCCCTCCACCTCCCCACACTGTGATTGGGCTATTGTGTTGACTCCTTATGCGGTTGCCACTAGAGATGGACGAACATCAGTCGGGACGATTTGCGAATGTGATCGCATGAAAGCAATTAAATGTTCGCGAACCGCAAGTTCGGGACTAACCCCATTTACTTTAATGGCAGGTATACCTGAAAAACCTTCATTTTTATGCGTCTTCAAGGAAAACTCTCAAAAATGTGCCCTGCTGGAACCAAGAAATGTTTAATTTTCCCATCTGTTTGATGTATACAAATGTGCAGCACTCCACGTTTTTGTATCCTGCAGAGTCCAGTAAAAAAATGCATACGTTAACGTACATTTTTTTTCTACCATGGAACTTTATAGTAAACGGACGCCACTGTACGGCATGAGTCTGGGACATGTGTTAGTGCATGCATTTTTTGTATTGCACCACTCGCTAGAGTTGAAATTCTTGGACCAGCGCAAGACAAACCACAGCCTAAGCATTTGTTGCCACAAATGTTTTCATTAATCAACAACGAAAGTCAGAGGTTCGCGATCCAGCGGCATTATTCCCATTACCCGCCGAGCATTTTCTGGGAACCAAGCTCTTTGGATTCCAAGGGGAGTATGGTTGCAAAGCTGAAACTTAAACTAATTGATGGAAGGGCACCACCAGGAGTGGAGCCTGCGGCTTATTTTGACTACACATGGGAAACCTCACCCAGCCAAGACACGAAAAGGGTCTCGATGGATGGTGGTACACTATGCGGTCAAATGTTAACATTTTTTATGTATGCCACTGTAGTATGCCCCCCAAAATTAGTCTTTCACCAGACAAAAAAGAAATTGTCAGTATGTGGCTCGAGGTACATTATGCAGTCACAGGATATAAATTTAACTGTCGATCAGTACAGGCCCCAAAAATTAGCCAATAGGCATTTACCTGGCAGCAAAGAACTTTAGATTCTGTGGCAAGAGGTACATAAGGCAGTCACAGGATATAAATGTAACTGTCAGCCACTACAGGCTCCAAAAATTAGGCATTCTCCCAGCAAACAAGGCCTTTTATGCCGCTGTACATACATAATGCAAGGACTATTCTTTGTTCCTGGTGGTGGCGGCAGATATGGGCTGGCATGAGAAAATTCAATTACACATGTTCATCACAGGTATTGAATTCCTCCTATATCCATGCCTCATTCATTTTTAGAAATGTGAGGTAGTCCACACTGTCGTGAGCTAGGCGAGTGCACTTATCGGTCACGATCCTCCCTGCAGTGCTGAACATTCTTTCGGACAGGACACTCGACTAGGGGCAAGCCAAGAGTTCCATGGAAAATTGTGCAAGCTCTAGCCACAAGTCCAGCCTACACACCCAGTAGTCCAGGGGTTCCACGCTTCTAAGAGTGTCCACATCGGCTGTTAACGAGTATGACGCTGAGTAGTGAGGTGTGAGATAGAATCCCTTGCTAGGCAGTTAGGGTGATATAGTGGCGCTATTTTTGGTTCGGGCATCAAGATATCGTCTGCCCAAGGCACACTGTATTAATCAGGATAATGGGCATCTTCACATGCCTGATGTAATCAATATAGCACTTGTATCACCCAAATGGTAATGTCCTGCTACCAGGCTGTTTTTTCTGACAAATAGGAATATTTGTATATACCTGTCAGATCATAACTGATGTACCAGTAGTGATAGCAGTGACATACCACTTGGTGTTACAAATCCCTGCTTGGGAGCTGGAATGCACTTGGCAACTCACAAAAGTGCACTCCCTTGATACAGATCCATGATCTATGTGTTCAGAATCCACTGGATAAGAGTATCAACAATATAGAGATTGCAACCCTCTTTTTTTTTTTTTTTTTTCTGTTCTTTGACCTATCCCCACAGTGAATTTTAAGTACTTTTGAATAAAGATATTTTTATAGCGTTCCACAGCTACGGTGAATCCAATTAATTAGGGACGTCTACCCTATCTATTTCTGCCCTTCCGTGAATTATTCAGGTATATTACACCCCTCAATAACTATTTAGTGAAATCAGGTATATCGCAGGCCTGAATAAATATTTAGTGGAATCAGGTATATTACACCCCCCAATAACTATTTAGTGAAATCAGGTATATCGCAGGCCTGAATAAATATTTAGTGGAATCAGGTATATTACACCCCTCAATAAATATTTTGTGTAATCAGGTTTATCGCAAGCCTAAATAACTATTTTGTAGAATCAGGTATATCACACCCCTCTCTAAATATTTCGTGTAATCAGGTATATCGCAGGCCTAAATAACAATTTTGTGGAATCAGGTATATCGCAGGCCCGAATAAATATTTTATGGAATCAGGTATATCACACCCCACAATAAATATTTAATGTAATCAATTATATCACAGGCCTAAATAACTATTTCATGGAATCAGGTATATCGCAGGCCTAAATCAGAAGTCTGACGGGCAAGTGGTGTCGCTGCTGAACATCAGCAAGCAACTATTTCGTGTAATCAGGTATGTCGCAGGCCTAAATAACTATTTTGTGGAATCGGGTATATTGCAGGCCTGAATAAATATTTTGTGGAATCAGGTATATCACACCTCTCAATAAATATTTTGTGTAATCAGGTATATCGCAGGCCTAAATAACTATTTTGTGTAATCAGGTATATCGCAGGCCTGAATATATATATTTTATGGAATCAGGTATATCACACCCCTCAATAAATATTTCATGTAATCAATTATATCACAGGCCTAAATAACTATTTCATGGAATCAGGTATATCACAGGCCTGAATAAATATTTTGTGGAATCAGGTATAACACACCTCTCAATAAATATTTTGTGTATTCAGGTATATTGCAGGCCTAAATAACTATTTCTGTGTAATCAGATATATCGCAGGCCTAGATAAATATTTTGTGTAATCAGGTATATCGCAGGCCCAAATAAATATTTAGTTGAATCAGGTATATCACACCTCTCTATAAATATTTCGTGTAATCAGGTATATTGCAAGCCTAAATAAATATTTCATGTAATCAATTATATCACAGGCCTAAATAACTATTTCATGGAATCAGGTATATCGCAGGCCTAAATCAGAAGTCTGACGGGCTAGTGGTGTCGCTGCTGAAAGTAAGCAAGCAACTATTTCGTGTAATCAGGTATATCGCAGGCCTAAATAACTATTTTGTGGAATCATGTATATCGCAGGCCTGAATAAATATTTTGTGGAATCAGGTATATCACACCTCTCAATAAATATTTTGTGTATTCAGGTATATTGCATGCCTAAATAAATATTTCTTGTAATCAGATATATTGCAGGCCTAGATAAATATTTTGTGTAATCAGGTATATTGCAGGCCTAAGGGTCCTTTCACACTGGCGTTTTTCTTTTCCGGCATAGAGTTCCGTCCTCGGCGCTCTATGCCGGAAAAATCCTTATCAGGATCATCCCCATGCATTCTGAATGGAGAGAAATCCGTTCAGGATGCATCAGGATGTCTTCAGTTCAGGACCGGAACGTTTTTTGGACGCAGCAAATACCGCAGCATGCTGCGCTTTTTGCTCCGTTCAAAAATCCGGATCAATTGCCGCAAGGCCGGATCCGGAATTAATGCCCATTGAAAGGCATTAATCCGGATCCGGCCTTAAGCTAAACATCGTTTCGGCGCATCGCCGGATCCGATGTTTAGCTTTTTCTCAATGGTTACCATGGCAGCCAGGACGCTAAAGTCCTGGTTGCCATGGTAAAGTGTAGTGGGGAGCGGGGGAGCAGTATACTTACCATCTGTGTGGCTCCCGGGGCGCTCCAGAGTGACGTCAGGGCGCCCTACACGCATGGATCACGTGATCGCATGGAGCGCTCTGACGTCATTCTGGAGCGCCCCGGGAGCCGCACGGACTGTAAGTATACCTGATCCTGATCCTGATCAGTCTTCTAATGCTTTCAGGCGACTTGCGTTCTGACGGATCCGGCGGGACGGAAGTGCCTGCCGGATCCTCAGAACGCAAGTGTGAAAGAGGCCTTAATAACTATTTAGTGGAATCAGTTATATCGCAAGTCTAAATAACTATTTAGTGGGATCGGGTATATCACACCCCTCAATAAATATTTTGTGTAATTAGGTATATCGCAGGCCTAAATAACAATTTTTGTGGAGTCAGGTATTTCGCAGGCCTGAATTAATATTTTATGGAATCAGGTATATCATACCCCTCAATAAATATTTCTTGGAATCAGGTATATCGCAAACCTAAATAACTATTTAGTGGAATCAGGTATATCGCAGGCCTGAATAAGTATTTGGTGGAATCAGGTATATCACACCCCTCAAAAATTGTTTTTCCAATACCGCTTGTCCATCTATCAAACTGCGGTATCGCAGCAGAACTGCACACAACTGCTGCACAATACAAATGCACTATAATATACTTTCAACTATGTTAGAAAGTATATTATAGGTAATTCACACCCCTGAATTAGTTTTTTTATGGGGGCGGGGGCAACAGGTATATCACACCAGTTGCAATTAGTTGTTTCAAAAGCGTTTTTCCCTTTCTCTAGCTGCAGTATCGCAGCAGAACCCCACACAACTGCTGAACAATACAAATGCACTATAATATACTTTCTATGTTAGAAAGTATATTATAAGTATATCACACCCCTCTATCAGTTTTTTTTGGTGGGAGGGCAACAGCTATATCACACCAGTTGCAATTAGTTATTTCAATAACGTTTGTCTTTCTATCTATTTGCAGTATCGCAGCAGAACTGCACAGAACTGCTGCACAATACTAATGAACTATAATATGCTTTCTGTGTTAGAAAGTATATTATAAGTATATCACACCCTCAGTATCGATAGCACATCTATAACAGTCGGTAAAATAATTTTGTGGCCCTATTAACTAGCGTTTGCTTTCCCTAACAGCCTGTCACTGCTTAATAAAACAACCTCTCCCTACACTGACAAAAGACAGAATGTAAAATGGCTGCCAGATAAGTTTTTTTTATAGGGTAGGGGTGTGTCCATGTGTTGAAACATCTATATTGGCTGTCCTGTACCACCTGATAAATGTGTAATGGGTCAAAGTTGGGCACTGTGTTGGCTCCTCATGCGGTTTCTACCCTCCCCACTCTGTAACTGGCCTACTATGTTGACTCCTAATGCAGTTGCCACTCTCCCTACTCTGTGACCTGGCCACTATGTTGACTCCTGTTGCGGTTTCCACCCTCAACACTCTGTGACTGGGCAACTATGCAGACTACTTATGCTGTTGCCACCTCACCACTGTGTGACTGAATGATGTGTGAAAATCACAAATAAGTATTCAAAACTGATTGTATTTATGGATGAGAAATGAGGGATCTTGTACTTTCTCAAAATTGATAAGCTTAATTTATCATCGACAGGCATGGCCATGTGTGTCCCATCCTGTGCAAATCTATTTCTTGGTCTTTGGGAACCAGATATTGTACAGGTATCCATGGATGAAACATGGAAACAGATATTATCTTGGTTGCAATATATAGACAATAACCTGTTCATTGTGCAAGGATCTTGATTTGAACTAGGTTTATTTTTAAATCACAACAACTTGAATATAACATTGACACATACTATTGTAAAACGCCAAATCACCTTTATGGATATCCAAAAGGGGATAATGTATACAATCGGCAATAACGTTGATCACAGACACTTAACCCTTTAGGTGGCATGGTCATATGTGACCATGGAATCAGAGAGCGATAAAATTGGAAGCTGCAAACTTCTTGGCCCAGGATGCCTTCCCCCGGTTGTCATAAATAAGACAACTGGCAAAACTACATTGATACATCGGCTTCCCTTCAATTACCAAGCATTCTCCCTGCAGCCACCACTAGGAGGATTCCAGTGTATAGCAATTTATTCAGTTACCATTTACTGGAAGCTGAAATAATCTCTTTGTACCGACCTCTCCCTTGTGGTGGCTGCATGAACATACCGTGTTTTCTTGTTGGGAGAAGAAGTAATTCAGTGCCAGACACCTTTTCTACCCGAGCCCTGTAACAGTTGGGTGGTCTGGCTCCATTGAAGGTGCGCCACTGAACCTGAGTCTTATTAGATGCAAAATATATAGGTTTATTTTCAACGTCTTGAAACACTGCATTATATTTTATAGTTCAGACATAGTTATAAAATACTAATACATAAAAATGAATGTCTAACACGATCAGTTTGACAACAAAAGGCAATAACTATTTTTCTTTTTTTTTCTAATAGCTTGATTAAGCTTGTGGATGTGAATGTTATAATATAATGTGGCAGTTAATAAACCAATGTTCAGATTTGAACAGGTAATAAAGTCTACAATGCATTCTCAAAGTCTACACACATTGCATCAAGACAACAAATTTGTAGTTTATTACTTTGGTTTAGAACAGAATGTGTTTTGCATTGTGCAAAGAAGTAATCTGTTCTTAAATTGTCATTAAAGAGCAGAAAACAAGAAACCAAAGTATAAACCATGTTTTGCATCTTCTCTGAAAATCTATGATTAAACGTTTATATATAGAAATTGCTACAGAACAGTGATCAGCTACAAAATAATTTGTCACGCAATTTGCTCAAAGCAATAAAAATGTATCTTAAAGGAAGCCTGTCAGATAGAACATGGTATCTGAGCTACATGCAGCCGGTTATACAGCAGGAAAAGCTGAGCAGATTGATATACTGAATCTTTCCTCAGAAAAATATATGTGTGTGCTCAGCTTCACCTGCTCTATAAAATGCTGCCTGCAGCTCAAATACCATGTTCTATCTGACAGTTTGCCTTTACAGAAAATGCTCAATATATATATATATATTTTAGTGGTGGAAGAGGTGCATGTGAATACAGTGTATTCAGTACATTGCAAACAACACATTTAAAATGCCTTTATGTACAGCCTCTTTCATCTAGTGTAGTAGAGAAGTCAGGGGCAATCCAGCCCGGTTAATTTTTATAATAGTCAATCTGTTGACTATCTGTTATTATGGCCTAAGCAGCACTAAATACCCGCTGTGCCAAAACACTGGCAGCAGGGCAGGCCGGCACCTCTGAGGCGTAAAGAATGCAAACTGAGGGTAGTCTGGCTACTACCCTGTGTACTGTGTTTGACTTTTTCTTGGTTATTGTTTGAGATACAGTTTATGACTAATCTGTAAGATATGTTATTATTGTTAAGTATTTTGTTATTTAGGAGTTATTCAACAGGCCATTGTTTTACCACCACTGTTATATGTTATGTTTGTATTTTATAGTAATGTGTACGTTTTGGATGAGGTTTTAGTCAATACAGTGTACAGGCCAGGCCCTCCAAGGCATAGAGTGCAAGTTTGTGCCACGTGTCAAGCTTGGACACCCAATAGTTATAAGGCACAGAGGGATCACTGAGGACACTGACACGGTCTGCTATGTACTCTTCCAAAATGTTTCCCTCCTTGTGACACTAGGCTGAACATCAGGGTAAGGGTGCTGGTGGGGTGTCATGAAACTGTCCCACACCTTGTGCCTCTGTTGGAACTGAGGTGTGTCCCCCTCTTCTCCCCTCCTGGGTTGCCCAAGGAACTAAGTACTCTGCCTCCAGTGTTGTCATATGGAAATTTTATAAGCAATTTTTAAACAAGGAAATTCTGTTATTGCATTTTTTTGCTCGTCCTCTCCACCACAGGAATGAAAGATAGCAAGTTCTCTTTGTAGCCGGGGTCAATAAGGGTGAACAACCAGTAATCCGTGTTGTCTAACATGCGTGTAACGCACAGGTCGTGGGAAAGGCAGCCTAACATGAAGTCAGCCAAGTATGCCAGATTCCCAACAGGCAAGACTTCACTGTCGTCATCAGGAGGATCACTCTTATTTGACTTATCCTCTTCCTCCTCTCCTGCCCATCTATGCAGACCATATGAAATAAACCTACTATAGTTACTACCCTTTGTAGCATAGCCAACTGTCTCTTGCTCCTTCTCCTCCTCCTCCTCATCATCATCCAATTTACACTGAGAAGTTGAACTGACGGTGTTCTGGCTATCACCCTGTGTAATTTCTTCCCCCTTGTTCCACCTCTTCCACATGTGAAGCATCCACCTTCATTGTTAGCAGCCAGCATTTCACTACACACAGAAGTGGTATGGTTAGGCTGATAATAGCAGCATCTCCACTCACCATCTGTATTTATCCCTCAAAGTTGCGTAATACCTCACGGAGGTGAGACATACAAGATCATGTTGCAGCTGGTATTCCACTACTGCCCTCTGTGGTTCACAAAACCTGGACCACATGTAGAACGTAGAGTTCCAGCGTGTGCTCACGTCACACAATAGTCTGTTATCTGGCAAATGCAAATGCTGCAGCAGCGTATCAAAACCGACGGCAGCTGTAGTTGACTTTCGGAAATGGGCACACACATGGTGCACCTTCACCAGTAGCTCAGGCAAAATGGGGTAGGTTGGGAGAAAATTTAGAACATGTGGCCTAGGCATGGTATGGCCGGATCCTGGACATTAAGGTGAGATCCACATGGTGATATAAGAATTTGTACCATGTACAATTTTCCCTTCTTCACTGGGCAGAGGTTGTTTTCTGCCTCTGTAATGGCCCTGATTAAATGAAGGCTGGGCCTGTTATGTTCCAGGGTTTGATTTTTTTATTATTATAGTTTGAGTTTGAGTTTCTGACTAGGCTTTAAAATAAAATATGTTATGGTTATTTATGAGTTCTTAACCACATCAGCCCCGCTAGCTTAAACACCCTTAATGACCAGGCCACGTTTTACAATTCTGCCTCTGGGCTGAAAGAAAAAATGAACGGCACAGATTTCTTCATTCGCATCGATCGATGTGGATGAAAAAATCTCTGCCAAAAAATATGCAAAAAAAAAAAGAGGGGCCTGGCTCCTATGTCCTGGCAAACGTGATTTCTCCATTCACATTGATCAATCGATCGTTGTGGAGGAAGACATCTTTGCCAGATTTTTGATACAAAGTGTTTGCCAAAGCATATGAACTCCAACACCTCTCCTCAGCTCATATGCCTGGGCAAACGTACCTGAACTGCGGAGAAGAAATCTCGACCTGCAGCGCCGCATACACCGACTTCATGTGTCTTCTGACAGCAGCGCAATGCTTCTCTCAGAATGCACATCAGTGCTGCAGCGTTTTCGTCGGTTGGTCCAGCTGGAAAATAAAGGGTGGTTAGTAAAAAAAAAAAAAGAAGAAAAAACAAGCAGCAGGCTCATAAATTTGAACGTTACAAACTTTATAAACCTAAACATCATAAAACTTTTAAAACCTAAACTAACTCAAGATTTCTTTTTCTTGCTACCTGTTAATTTTTTTTTTTTTTTCTCTTCACTCTTTATTTTTCTTGCAGAAACCTCTCCTCTCCCATGGGACAATGTGTAAAGTGTAAATTGCACAGAGATGGTGCGAAGTACATTATGCACTTTATCCCAAGTGAAAGGAGATGTTTCTACCATTTCACATAGCTGCAGTAGCACACTAGCACCCCTTTGCGTTAGGGTCTCTCAAAACCTAGTATCCTGAGAGACCCTAGATCCTGAGTGTAAAAACTACCTGTGTCCTGCAATCCGTACGTCCCTAAGTGTACCTGAGTGTGGTACTTCCGGAAACACTCCCCTAGGTATAGGGCAGGGTGGTCAGGGCAGTCAGGACAGAAATAGCAGGTGTCACGCCTTATTCCACTCCTGCTACAGACACGACATCTTTTTCGGGGTGGCGTTTGGTTTGAGGTACCAGCAACGACATTGGGGAAATGTCGCTCGTGTAGACGGCTCACTACACTGGTGGTTGGGGCCACGGAACCTCCTGGATACAGGAGGTTCCCGATGATCTCTTCCTGAAATTTGGGGAAGGATCCTGTTCTCCCAGCCTTACTGTAGAGAACAAAACTGTTATATATAGCCAATTGAATTAGATATACAGACACCTTCTTATACCAGCGTCTGGTCCTGCGAGAAAGCAAATATGGGGCCAACATCTGGTCATTGAAGTCCACCCCTCCCATGAGCAAATTATAGTCGTGGACCGAGAGGGGCTTTTCAATGACACTGGTTGCCCGTTCAATTTGGATTGTCGTGTCTGTGTGAATGGAGGAGAGCATGTAAACGTCACGCTTGTCTCTCCATTTCACCGCAAGCAGTTATTCGCTACACAAGGCAGCCCTCTCCCCCCTTGCAAGACGGGTGGTACCGAGCCGTTGGGGGAAGCAGCAGCTAATCTGTTCTAGGAACAAATGCCTGAAGAGGGGCACACTTGTGTAGAAATTGTCCACATAAAGATGGTACCCCTTGCCGAATAAGGGTGACACCAAGTCCCAGACTGTCTTCCCACTGCTCCCCAGGTAGTCAGGGCAACCGACCAGCTCCAGGGTCTGATCTTTGCCCTCATAGACACGAAATTTGTGCGTAAAACCTGTGGCTCTTTCACGGAGCTTATACAATTTGACCCCATACCGGGTGCGCTTGCTTGGGAAGTATTGTTTGAAGCCAAGGCGCCCGGTAAAATGTATCAGGGACGTCTACGCAGATGTTTTGTGCAGGGGTATACAAATCTGCAAATTTCAGGTTGAAGCGGTCTATGAGGGCCAAATTTTGTGGAGCCGGTCAAAAGCTGGGTGGCCTCTGGGACTAGAGGTGGTGTTGTCACTAAAGTGCAGGAAACACAGGATGGTCTCAAATCGTGTCCTGGACATGGCAGCAGAGAACATGGGCATGTGATGAATTGGGTTCGTGGACCAATATGACCGCAATTCATGCTTTTTTGTTAGGCCCATGTTGAGGAGAACGCCCAGAAAAGTTTTAAATTTGGAAACTTGGACTGGTTTCTACCGGAAAGACTGGGCATAAGAGCTTCCCGGGTTGGCGTTTATAAATTGAGGGGCATACCGATTTGTTTCTGCCACGACTAGGTCAAAGAGCTCCGCAGTGAGAAACAGCTCAAAAAACCCCAGTGCCGATCCGATCTGAGCTGTCTCCACCCGAACTCCTGACTGGGTGGTGAAATGGGGAACTAATGGTGCGGCTGGTTGGGGGCTGCCAATCAGGGTTTGCCAGCACCTCAGGGATTCTAGGGGCTCTACGGGCCTGTCTGTGCGGTGGCTGCGACGGGGGAACTATTGCACGTGCCATGGTACCAGCTTCAATTGCCTTTCTGGTGCTCACCACTTCATCATGTTCTACGGCAGTGCTGGTACTAGGTCCAGGAAGGGCTGCGCTGCTGGTGTATGCCTCACCGCATAATCCGACAGCGGCAGCCCCACTCTGCTGCCCTTGAAGCGGATCCTGCGCAACCTGTGGTCTAGCGACACGGGGCTGGGTATGCCTGGTGGTATCAGGGACCTCAACCTCCTCGTCCGAACTTTGGGTCAGACTGCCACTGCTTTCTACAGGTTCATATTCTGACCCACTAGATTCGTCAGATGAGGGTTCCCATTCCAGAATTCTGTAGGCCTCTTCAGAGGAATACCCCTTATTTGACATTTGGACAACTAAATATAGGGGATATTCCCTGAGACTACCCAAGAAAAAGAGCAAGTCTGTCTTACAAATGGGAGGCTAGCGAAGTACAGGAAGCTGCTGCGATTGATAAAAAAGATCAAAACAGATTTTTTTTATCGCCGCAGCACTTTTGAAGTGATTGTGCAGTGATAAAAAAAAAATAATAATTGTCACTGCGGCGGAGTGGGCGTGGGTGAACGCACGTGTGGGCGACCAATCTGGCCTGATCGGGCAAACACTGCGTTTTGGGTGGGGGACGAACTAAGGTGACACGAATACTATTATTGATCTGACTGTGATCAGTTCCGATCACTTACAGATACTATAAAAATAGAAATGCTGATTAGCGCTACGCCAATCAGCGAATCCGTGACTGCGGTGCGGTGGGCTGGGCGCTAACGGAAGCTAACTACCTACCAAAGGGGCCTAAACTAAACTAAACCTAACAGTCAATAGTAGTGAAAAAAAAAGTGACAGTTTACACTGATCACTTTTTTCCCTTTCACTAGTGATTGACAGGTGATTGAAAGGGGTGATCAAGGGGTTAATTGGGGTGATGGGAGTGATCTGGGGCTAAGTATGTAGTGCTTGGTGCACTTACAGTCACATGTGCTCTCTGCAGGGTCCAACCGACGAAAAGGACCCAGCTGAGAACAAAGAAGCCATTTAACACATTATATTTATAAATATAATGTGTTAGATGGCTTGCGATTAGTTTTTTTAAAAAGTCATCAGCCTGCCAGCGCTGATCATTGGCTGGCAGGCTGATGACCAACTCCTTCTGAAGCTTTTTACCACCGCGCACTGCGCATGCGCGCCGATGCGTCGACCCAGAGAAAGAAGACCGCCGCCGAACGCATCCGTGCGTTAGGTGATCCTGAGGAGGGTAAAAAGTTCATGCCATTAGTTTAACTCCATTCTTGTGTGTTAGGTTTTTAGTTATATTAATGTATAAGTTTGGGATGTTTGTTGTGCATGGTACACAAAACATCATAAAAAGCTAACACTGCCCCCCGACATGTTTCGCCAGATTTCTGGCTTCTTCATCGGTAAACGGGCAGCAATGAGTGTCCCCGTCAGGCTAGAGGTTTAAATAGACTATTTAAACCTCTAGCCTGACGGGGACACTAATTGCTGCCCATTTACCCCTGATGAAGCCAGAAATCTGGCAAAACATGTCGGGGGGCAGTAGTAGCTTTTAAACGCAGTCTTTCACTCCACTACGAACTAATTACTCTGTATTTAAAGTGAGAGAGTGGGAGATAATGCACACCTCCCAATCCTCCTCACCGAACATCTTCATTCAGAGTGACGACTGTATTTTTAAACTTCCGTGTTGGTTCATTAATAAAATTCCACTTATTCACACTGAATTTTTAGTTTATGGAATAATAAAAGTGAAGTTTTAGTTTAACCTGGGTCAAGATAGGTTTCATCGCCTGTTCAGGTTTTTGTTAAATAATACATATTTTTCAGGATTCTGGTTTTTATATAGTGGCACAGGGGTAAATAAATATATCAAGGTTTTTTTAAAATATGTCAGGCTTGATTCCATTTTCTCTTCTCAACCACAACTTGTACGCATGGACAAGCACTTCTCTTCATCCTTAACACTAAACACTGGGGTACCACAAGGCTGTGTGTTGAGCCCTCTCCTTTACTCCCTCTTCACAAATGACTGCAAACCTATTAACAATACCATTATAAAGTTTGCAGATGACACGACCGTGATAGGCCTAATCTCCAACAATGATGAAACAGCCTATAGGAAAGAGAGATGGAGTAAGAACAACAACCTCATACTCAATACCAAGAAAACAAAGGAGCTCATTCTGGATTTTAGGAAGAAAAAACAAAATAGACATCATCCCATTAGCACTAATGGTAAAAACATGGAGATAGTTCAAAGTGTCAACAGAAATTACCAAAAAATGCCTTCAGAAGCTTCATTTTCTGAGGAGTCTAAAGAAAGCACGACTCCCAAAACAGCTGCTAGGCAATTTTTACATGTGCACCATGGAATCTGTTCTCACATACTGCATTACAGTGTGGTACTCTGGCTGCTCTTCTGAGGACAAGAAGACCCTCAAGTGCATCATCAGAATGGCTGGAAGAATCACTGGTACTCAGTTATCATCACTGGATGACATCTGATTCTTCACTGCTCGTTGCAGCAACAGGGCAAAGATTATCTGCGGTGATCCAACTTACCCCAGCCTCAGCCTTTTCACCCCCCCCCCCCTATCCTCTGGTAGGTGTCTTAGAGCCCTACATGCCCGCACCACTAGACTCAAGAACAGCTTTTACCCCAAAGCAATCCGTTTCCTAAATGCTCAGAGATTATTGCTAGTGATGAGCGGGAGGTGCCATATTCGATTTCGCGATATTTCGCGAATATTCGATTGAATATTCGTCTTATATTCGTCGAAATCGAATATTCGTCATAATGCTATTTATCGCAAATAATATGCGATATAATTAATCGCATATTGCGATTTTGTGTATTTTACGAATATTCGCCATATTGCTATATATTCTTGTTTTAGAATATGACGAAAATTCTAAAAAACTAAGTTATAGCAATATAGCGATTATTCGTAAAATACACATATAGACTGCAATTTCACTAATGTAGTGTATAATCTTTTTTTTAGTCTATTTTTTTGTCTCTTTCTGATTCAGAAAGAGACAAAAAAATTAGACTAAAAAAAAAGATTATAGCACTACATTAGTGAAATTGCAGTCTAAATGTGTAATTTACTGAATATTCGCTATTGTCTGATCAATATGACTGAATATTCTAAAAACGAATATATAGCACTATATCTCATATATTAGTTTTTAGAATATTCTTTTTCCCCCAATTAGTACAGTTATTGCCCTTGGCATACTATCTCGACAAGCGTCCCTAGTACCATGGGAACGCCTGGTAGTTAGAATATACTATCGGATCTGAGTTTTCACGATCTAACTCAGATCCGATGGTATATTCTAACCACCAGGCGTTCCCATGGTGATGGGGACGCTTAGTTAGAATATACTGCCAGGGCGCTGTGATCGGCGCAATTAACCCCTCAGGTGCGGGTTAATTGCGCCATGCCCCCCACCTCCCCAGTATTAAAATAATTTGTGGCCAGTGCGCCCTCCCCAGTATTAAAATAATTTGTAGCAGTGCGCCTCCCTATTCCCAGTATTAAAATAATCTGTGGCCAGTGCGCTCTAACCCTCCTCCCCCAATAATAAATCATTGGCCAGTGGCCACAGGGTCCCCTCCCGGCAGCAGGCAGTTGCACTGGCAGCATTTACTAGCCTGCGGCTCTCCTCCTTCTGAGAACTGACAGGTCTATGCGCCGCATATGCCTTCAGCATTGCTATGCGCGCAGAGACCTGTGAGTTCGCAGAAGTAGGAGAGCCCGCAGGTAAGTAAATGCTGCCGACAGTGCCGAGTGATTAACTAACCATGGCAGCCAGGACTTTACTAGCGTCCTGGCTGCCATGGTAACCGATCAAGCCCGGCCATCACGCTGGGACTCGATCGGAACTGCCTGCTGCCACCAATGACGGGGTGGAGGGGAAAGGGGAGCCTGTGGCCACTGACCACCAATGATTTTAATACTGGGGGAGGGGGTTAGGGCGCACTGGCTACAGATTATTTTAATACTGCGGAGGGCGGGGGCGCACTGGCACGAATTATTTTAATACTGGGGAGGTGGGGTGGGATGCACAGCGCAATTAACCCGCACCTGAGGGGTTAATTGCCCGGATCACAGCGCCCTGGCAGTATATTTCGACTCAAGCGTCCCTATCACTATGGGAACGCCTGGTGGTTAGAATATACCATCGGATCTGAGTTAGATCGTGAAAACTCAGATCCGATAGTATATTCTAACTACCAGGCGTTCCCATGGTGACAGGGACGCTTGTCGGGGAGTAGTATGCCAAAGGGCAATAACTGTATTAATTGGGGGAAAAAAAGAATATTCTAAAAAAGGAATATATGTGATATAGTGCTATCTATTAGTTTTTTAGAATATTCTCATTTTTTACCATCTAAACTCTTAATTCCTCTCTGCTTCTTGCTTGTGGGCCAATGAGTCATTGGCCCACAAGCATTTTTAGCAGGAAGAAATCATGTGTTCAGATGGAGAAAATGACGAATATTCGATATAACGAATATATAGCACTATATTCGCAATATTCGCGAATTATCGAAGTTGCGATATTCGCTATTAATATTCGCTATCCGAATATTCGCGCTCAACACTAATTATTGCCCCTTCTTAGTATAGAAACTACCACAGACTAAAGTGACTGCTGCATTCATGACCCTATGATGATCTCTTGTCTGCAGTGGAGTCTGAATCAGTTTGTATATATTTTCAGAAGCACTTCCTACTTTGCTCTTGCTATATATATGCTGTGAACTGTACATAGTAATGCTTTCTAGTGCAATGCTTAAGTTTAAATGTCAGTTCTTTGTTCCTCTGTCCATGGCATCTAGGATTGCGCCAAACAACATTTTATTGTATTGTACATTGTATTTCATTATATTGTACAGTGACAATAAAAGCATCTTATCTTATCTTCAGGAATTCTCTTTTATCCTGGATTTGTCTTTTTAAGGATTGACCATCTTTCTTTCTATTGTGGAGAACATTACAGTTAATACAGTCAAATGTTGATATCCCTGGTTTGAAAACTTAAGCTTTAATAACATCTATTGTATTCCTATTTTTCATTGTATGTGCCATTTTCCCTAAATCTTTCTTTGGGGTAGACAATATAATTCCAAGATAGTCAGATAGCAACTTGTAATTGTGGTATAGTTCCGGCAATGAGTTCCCATAGTGTAAAGAGGCAATAAATGCTGACCACCATTCCCTGCACCAACTCTGCTATGTGACGTTACCTGGAACCCAAACGAAAATTAAGCTTAGAAATTGGTCATTCTTTCTTGGTAGCCTGTGCTAACCGCCATTCCCTGCACTAACTCTTCTATGTTATGTTACCTGGAACCCAGACGAAAATTCAGATTAGAAATTGGTCATTCTTTCTTGGTAGCCTGTGCTGACCAGGTCAATTAACTTCTTAGGTGGTCAGATCAGCAGGCCCTTGCTCCGAATGTTTTTGTGGGTCACCAGCAGGCCATCGATCATCATTTTTCAAGGGTGTGTATGATGCCCTCATTTATGTGTAATAAACGGGTGTATTGTAGTGCCGGTTCCTTGTAATTATTGGCAGCAGGGTTTATGAGTGCAGCAGTGTACCTGAACAATTGTAGCACCATGTGAATGGGGCCCTCCTTTATTTGATATACAGGCTGTATCGGAGTGCTTCTTCCTTGTAATTTTTGGAAGCACTTGCACTGTATATACAATTGAATATACAGGAAAGAATGTTTCCTAACAATTGCCTTTTTGTTTTTGAGGGGGCGGGATTTTGTCGCTATGTAAAAGTGGCGGACAACATGGTTCCCATCAGCGACATTGGAGTCCAAGATGCACCCAGACATGGTCCCCATGCTTTTCCAGATACATTTAGGTGGTGTTTCTGTCACTTTCTGACCTTTTCCAATGGACCAGGCACCCTTCCCTCATCCGAGCAGGGGGGGGGGGGTGCCTGGTTGTCTCCCATTGACTTCCATTATACTCGGCTGCTCGGCTGAGCGCACGAATATCGCTATGAGTTCGGACTGAGTACCCGAACGCTTTGGTGCTCGCTCATCACTACCCCTGACTTCTCGTCTCCCCTAGAGGAAACCTGATGAACATAAAGGCACTTTAAATGTGTTGTTTATAATGTACTGAATACACTATATTCCCACGCACCCCTTCCACCACAAAAACGGGTTTATCCTTTTCTCATCCTCCTCCTCCTGTACCATCAACATGTATCAACATGCTTATTTGTCGCATAAACGCCCTCACAAGTATGCACTCACATATAATTTTTTATAGGCTAAGCTCATCTGCAGGCTCTCGCAGATGTTTTTTTATAGGGTCAGTTCACCTGCAGGCCCTCGCTTATCATTTTTTAGAGGGTCAGCTCACCAGCAGGCCCTCACCTACAATTTTTCACAGGGTCAGCTCAACTGCAGGCCCTCATATATAATGTTTTACAGTGTCAGCTCACCAGCAGGCCCTCACTTACAACCTTTTAGAGGGCCAGCTCACCAGCAGGCCCTCACCTACAATCTTTTACAGGGTCAGCTCACCTACAGGCCCTCACATTTAATGTTTTACAGGGTCAGCTCACCTACAGGCGCTCACCTACAACCTTTTAGAGGGTCAGCTCACCAGCAGGCCCTCACCTGCAACCTTTTAGAGGGTCAGCTCACCAGCAGGCCCTCACCTACAATCTATTATAGGGTCATCTCACCTGTAGACCCTCTTATATAATGTTTTACAGGGTCAGCTCACCTGCAGGCATCCACCTACAACCGTTTAGAGAGTCAGCTCACCAGCAAGTCCTCATCTACAATCTTTTACACGGTCAGCTCATCTGCAGGCCCTCGCATATTATGTTATACAGGGCCAGCTCACCTGCAGGCCCTCTCATATAATGTTTTACAGGGTCAGCTCACCTGCAGGCCCTCTCCTACAACCTTTTAAAGGGTCAGCTCACCTGCAGACCCTCGCATATAATGTTTTACAGAGTCAGCTCACCTGCAGGCCCTCACTTTCAACCTTTTAGAGGCCCTCATCTACAATCCTTTACAGGGTTAGCTCACCTACAGGCCCTCGCATATAATATTTTACACGGTCAGCTCACCAGCAGGCCCTTATCTACAACCTTTTAGAGGGTCAGCTAACCAGCAGGCCCTTATCTACAATCTTTTACAGGGTCAGCTCACCTACAGGCCCTCGCATAAATTTACAGGGTGAGCTCACCTGCAGGCCCTCACCTACAATCTTTTACAGGGTCAGCTCAGCAGCAGGCCCTCACCTTCAAGTCCAATCTCACTATCCAAGAGTCTGGTCAACATAATCCTCACCTTGACGGCACATTGGGTGAACTTTGTGGAGGCCGGGAGTGAGTTGACATCCGAAAGGACCGTCGCCGTCACTGGGAGATGCGATTGGGCCGAGGTTATCTAGGGTCACCAAAGTGGCAGCAGGCCCTCGACCATAATGTTTTCGATGGTCAGATTACCAGCAGGCACTTGCCTACAATTTTTCAATGGTCAGCTAAGCAGCAGGCACTCACCTATAATTTTTTGAATGTTCAGCTTAGCGGCAGGCCCTCAACCATAATTTTTTCGATGGTCAATTCAGCAGCAGGCCCTCAACCATAATGTTTTAGAGGTTCAGCTCAGCAGCAGGCCCTCAACCATAATGTTTTAGAGGGTCAGCTCAGCAGCAAGTCCTCAACCATAATTTTTTCGATGGTAAGCTCAGCAGAAGACCCTCACCCCTAATGTTGTATAGGGTCAGCTCAGCAGCAGGCCCTTGTTCCAAATGTTATTTTGGGTTGCCAGCAGATCATCAATCATAATTTTTCAATGGTGTGTATGATGCCCTCCTTTATGTTTAATAAAGGGTGCATTGTAGTGCCGATTCTTTGTAATTTTTGTTAGCCCTTTGACTTAGTGCATAGGCTTTATGAGTGTAGAAGTCCCACTACCTGAACAATTGTACCACAATGTGATTGAGGCCCCCCTTTATTTGATATTCAGGTTGTATCGGAGTGCCTCTTGCTTGTAATTTTTGGCAGCACTTGCACTTTATATGCAAGTAAATATACAGGAAAGAATGTTCCCTAATAATTTTTCCTCTAAAATCGATTTTATCTTGGCGTACTACTCGGACAACATCGTTCCCAGCAGCGACCTGGGAGTCCAAGATGCATCCATATATCCTCCCCATGGTGTTCCCGAACCATTTCGGTGGTGTTTCCATTCATTTCTGACCTTTTTCTCTGAACCAGGCACCCTGCCCTCTTCAGAGCTGGGGTGCCTGGTTTTTGTTTGGGTCTTCTCATTAACTTCCATTATTCTCGTTTTTTCTTTTTTAAAGGTGATCATCTTGTACCATACATCTTAAGATATGGTGACTCAAGAGGAACAGTAAGGAAGGGCATATGTTTAGTTAATGCTATTTTAGAAATAGTACGTTTTTACTACGTGAAAAATTGTACAAATGATAAAATATATATTTTATTTATGGTCGGTGCCTCCATCAGGAAGGAGGAGATGACGATGACCATCCTAAGGTGCGGACGGCCTGACTATACCTATTACTGGCTGATGTGTGCCCGGAGCCAGGACGGGGTAGGCCAAGAAGGGGGCCCACCCTAAATGAAATGATAAAAGAAGGGGAGGGTTAGTGGGGCACGGCCGCTGTTCGTGCCGAGACTGATGGCTTGAGAGGGGGGGTATAAGTAGCGGCCCAAGGCCCCTCCCACAAATACAGGCTGAACTTTTCAGCCTTTAATACTTATGGTCGGTGCCTCCATCAGGGAGGAGGAGATGACGATGACCATCCTAAGGTGCGGACGGCCTGACTATACCTATTACTGGCTGATGTGTGCCCGGAGCCAGGACGGGGTAGGCCAAGAAGGGGGCAAAAGTGAAGTCCACCTGTAGGAGGGTATAGTGGAATTACGACTACCGAGGAGCGGGATGAAGGGAGCGATGGACCAGCTCGAACCGTGAGACTGGCCAAGCTGGCCGCTGTGCTGGGACCTGTTGTGCGGCCTGAACTGAAAACATTGCGAAGGAACCGTCCTGCTTTGAAGAAGGGCCCAAAAATACCCTCCACTAGCTTCTTTTTTTTTTTAACACCCGGAACTGCAGAATGAACGGAAATGATGTGGAGGGGTGATCCATATGAACCTAGACAAACAATTGAACTTGTACGTGCAACAAACTGACGGCTAATATAGGACTTGACACCAAACACCTGAACTAGAAGCCTGACAAAAGTACCCGACCTTCCGGCGAGCCGGTCCTAGATGATACAGCCGTGGGACCGTGCTGACCATCTGGACGGGATACAAAAGGTTGTGTGAACCTGAACCAGGATGAAAATGCCCACTGATATTGGACCCGGACTGGAAACGGAAGAGAGATAAACCAGCCTAAGCCATGGGAATCAAATGCGTTAAAATGCGAGAGCGCCCAAATGATTAAACTGAAACGTGAGAAATGAAATTGCCGACGAGTGACCGGTGACTTGAAGAGGAGTGCCCCAGGACCGGGAGTGACCGAGAGAACACGACAGAACGTCTCAGTGATTTCAGAATGATACCGAATGGGCTGAAAGGTGAATGGCTTAGTTGGAACAGGTGAGAAAGAGAATGCTGAGCGGTTCGAGAACCAACACCATGCTGCCGGAAACATGACCTGAGCGAACTTAGGTAACTGTACGTGAATGGTACCTGACCTGGGCGAATCAGGCTACTGTACATAAATGAAACATGACCTGCATGATTCAGGCAACTATATTTATATGATACATGACCTGAGGAACTCAGGCAACTATATATGAAAAATACATGAACCTGAGAGATTCAGGCAACTATACAGAATAAGACAAGACCTGCACGGTTCTGGCAATAATACATGTATGATACATGACCTAAGCGATGCAGACAACTAACTATACATGATGCATGTCCCGAGAAAATTCAGGCAACTGTACAAGAATGGAACACGTGTATGATACATAACCTGGGCGGCTCAGGTAACTATGCAGAATGAAAGGTGACCAGATTTGAGGCAACTATACCTGTATGACATGACCTGAGCGGCTCATGCAACTGTACATGTATGATACATAACCCGAGCAAGTCCGGAAACTATACAAGAATGGTGCATGACCTGAGCGATTCCGGCAACTGAATATGTATAATGCATGACCTGAGTGATTCAGGCAACTATGCATGTAGACACATGACCTGAGCGATTCAGGCAACTATACAAAAATAGTACATTACCTGAATGATTCAGGCAACTGAGTATGTAGATACAAAACCTGAACGATCCAGGCAACTATGCAGAGTTAAAAGATAGCCCGAGGGATTCAGGCAACTATGCATGTATGACTCATGACCTGAGCGATTCAGGCAGCTATATCTATGACAAATGACCTGAGCGATTCAGGCAACTGAATATGTATGAGACATGACCCGAGCGATTCAGGCAATTATGGAATGCACATGTATGATACATGACCTGAGCGATTCAGGTGACTAAACATGTATGATACATGACCTGAGCGATTCAGGCAACTATACATGTAAGATACATGACCTGAGCGATTCAGGCAACTATACATATATGATACATGACCTGAGCGATTCAGGCAACAATATATGAATGATACGAGACCTGAGCAATTCAGGCAACTATACGTGTATCAAACATGACCTGAGCGATTCAGGCAACTATACAAGTATGATACAAGACCTGAGCGATTCAGGCAACTATACATGTATGATACATGACCTGAGCGATTCAGGCAACTATGCATGTATGATACATGACCTGAGCGATTCAGGCAACTATACATGTATGAAACATGACCTGAGCGATTCAGGCCACAATATTTGAATGATACAAGACCTGAGCAATTCAGGCAACTATACGTGTATGAAACATGACCTGAGCGATTCAGGCAACTATACAAGTATGATACATGACCTGAGCGATTCAGGCAACTATACATGTATGATACATGACCTGAGCGATTCAGGCAACTATACATGTATGATACATGACCTGAGCGATTCAGGCAACTATACAAGTAGATACATGACCTGAGCGATTCAGGCAACTTATGCAAGAGTGGAAAATGACCTGAGCGATTCAGGCCACTGAATATTAATGATACATGACCTGAGCGATTCAGGCAACAATATATGAATGATACATGACCTGAGCGATTCAGGCCGCTAAACTAGAATGCAAAATGACCTGAGCAATTCAGGCAACTGAATATGTATGATGCATGACCTGAGCGATTCAGGCAACTATACCTGAATGAAACATGACCTGAGTGATTCGGGCAACAATATATGAATGATACATGACCTGCGCGATTCGGGCAACTGAAAATGTGAGATACATGACTCGAGGGATACGGGCAACTATACGTGTATGATACATGACCTGAGCCACTCGGGCAACTGCAAGAAACACGTGACCCGAACGATTCAGGCAAGCATACATGTATGACACACGACCCGAGCGCCTCGGGCAGCCATGCAGAATGAAATGTGACCTGAGCAATTCAGGCAATTATGCATGAATGAATGATACCAGACCTCAGAGACTCAGGCAACTAAAAATAAGTGAACCCTGACCTGAGCGACTTAGGCGAAACGCATGAATGATATGGTACCCAAGCGATTCAGGCAGATATACATGAATGATACAATACCTGAGCGATCCAGGAACCAGCATTATAACGAATGAAGCGTAACTTGAGCGAGACAGAAAAATAAAACATAAAGAAACATACCCAGAATGATACTGAAACCGAGGCAATACTGGAAGGATCATACCCTGCGCAAAACAAGCAAACACATATGGACATAGATGAAGCATGACCTCGCACTTTTTTTTTTTTTTTTTAAAGGGGCCTGAGCGATTCAGGCAACCGTGCAGAAAGAAATATAACCCGAATGAATCAGGTAACCAAACATGTGTGATACCAACCTGAGCGATTCAGGCAACTATGCCGAAAGAACGTGACCCGACTGAAACGGTCAGCTATGCATGTAAGAAACATGACCTGATCGATTCAGGCTACTATACAGAATGGCAGGTGACCTGAGTGATTCTGGCCATGACATAAGTATAATACCTGACCTGAGCGATTCAGGCCACAGAATATGGATGCAGCCTGACCTGACGATTCAGTCAACAAGATATGCAAGATACATGACCTGAACAGTACAGGGAACTAAACGTGAGCGTGCATGTCCTGAATGACACTACCGACCCCGCCTGAGTGCCACTGTGGTTAATACCTATCTGACGACCAGTGGTATGTCGCTACCTCGACAAATAACTGACCGTGTGCGCTGAAACAATGCAAGCTGCTAGCGAGCTTTTTCTTTTTTTTTTTTTCATTTTAACAGGGTAACCGTACTGAGTGAATCAGACTTAGGTACTGTACTGCTTCACTGCTACAACCCCAGGTTGGTGAAGGGCTGCAGATCGGATTCAATGCTTAAACCCTGTAAATTAGATGTGTGTTACTACTAAACAAGCGCCACCTGCTGGACGGAAGAAATGAAGGTGGCGGGAAAATTAAATGATTCTTTTTTTTTTTTTTTTTTTGAAGCAGCTAGGTAATGTTGTATGGCATAGCATAGAAAAGTGAGGTTGAAACCAGTATTCCCTGTGCAGAATATCCGAGTGGCCCTCTGCATTAAAATCTGTAGGAAATGAGTAAACACGACAACTCGCTAACAGGTGCTGATATCAAAAAAGGCTGAGATTTGCAAACGATGCAACCAATTGAGGTAGGAGAGAATGAGCTCCAAGGTGAGCAATGCACGTGTCAGAAGCAAACACAGTTTCCGATATGTCATTGCTGCTGGCAGTATACCGCTCACAGAGGAGACCCCCTTTACCCATTACCTGAATCCGCCGTCTCACATGAGCGGCGATGGCTGTGGACCTCTATGGAGCAGGAATGTGGCAGACCTACCACTGCGTACTCCTGAGACCATCCGAGGGGCCCCTGCTCCCTAACGCAGGAGCCGAGGCCGGCTGACATGCGCAGCCCTTACCCAGCGTGGGGATCGCTCAGACGCCGTGCTGCCCGGTGCGTGGTTCAGCTGGCCCCCGATTCCAGGGAGACAGTACAGGCTGACGAAGTACGTCGGCGAACTCCCGCTTCTGACGTCAGCGAGGGGCGGGGAGCCCTGTGTTACCTGTATTCTGCGATCGCTGATGTGACGTGCGTGCTGCAGAAGGAAGTACCGCTATCACTGGCGGGCTGAAGCATAGCACGGCCGCTGTTTGTGCCGAGACTGATGGCTTGAGAGGGGGGGGGGGTATAAGTAGCGGCCCAAGGCCCCTCCCACAAATACAGGCTGAACTTTTCAGCCTTTAATACTTGCCATTACCCATCGTTTAGTTTGACATTGAACAAGTCCTGGCTCAGGACACTTAATTGGGTCTAATTCAGTGAATATGAATAACAGGAGAGTTGGTTATTGTGTGTTTAGTTTATTATTTATTAGGATTAAGGTTTACAATAATTTTTTAATTTTTTTTATTTTACTTTTTATGTTGTTCAGAAAGTTAGTCAGGAAACTTTTTTTTTTTTTTTTTTCTAACCAACAGAGGCATTTATCTACTTAGCCCATATAATTGCTATAATTGTTTGCACAGCACTGATTTGGACAATGCCTGTGTAAAATTCTAGAAGAAAGAAATGGTTAAATATGATTTTTGCCTTCTCATATATGTGCTTGGCTGCCTCTGAGAGTGGCAATCAATCTGTGGCTACATGATTCTTAGTGTGCTGTTAATCGACTGTGATGATTTTTTACTGACTGTAATAAAACAGAGCAAGGGTGGTCATTAAGGAGTTAAAAGTAAAAGTAACTAAAGGAAGGATTTTTTTTTACATGTATTAATGATGCATTAAAGCTGTAATGAAAACCTTTCCAAATTTGCTTAACACTCAGTTCACACTTTCGCGTAAAACGCCGCGTTCGAACGCGCAAAAAAACGCACAACAGTACAGGAACCATGCATTCCAATGGGGGTGGTTCACACTTGCGCGTTTTTATGCGCGTTCGAATGCGCCTAAAAACGTCCGACGCATAAGCAAGTATATTCGCGTTAATTCGGGCGTTTTTCGAGCGTTTGGTGCCAATATACTTCAATGGGAAACACGATACGCGTGTTGTTCGGGCGTTTGTGCAGCGTAAAACGCGCCTATGGACGCGCGTTTTTCAAAGTTTGCAACATACTGGATCAGCCACCATGGAATGTCACACCTCTAAAGCACTCAGATTGGCCAAACTATATCATTGGTCATTGGCCAACTATGCAGTCAATCACATAAACGCGCGTCAAACGCGCCTACACTATTTACCAAAACGCTAGAAAAAAAGCTGCGTTAACGCCCTTCTTGAACGCTCAGAAAACGCTAGGCTTCAAAACGCTCAGGTCTGAACCCAGTGTCAGTGAGCACACAAATGACTTCAGCAAAGTTACTTAATACAGAGGTGACACTTTCAAAAGGTGTGAGTTATAATATTTTGGTCTCCAAATTTTAAGTCTTATTCCATTCCATTAATTCCATTAGGCACTGGCATATTAATGTACAGTAACATGTTCATCTTTTTTCCCTCATTTTTACTTAAAAAGGGAGGCTAAAATGATTCACCTTCAAGTTTTGAAGAACTTTAGTTATAAATTAACCAAGTGACTTAGGGTACTTTCACACTAGCGTTTTGGATTCCGTTTGTGAGATCCGTTTCAGGGCTCTTACAAACGGTCCAAAACGGATCAGTTAAGCCCCAATGCATTCTGAATGGATAAGGATCCGTTCAGAATGCATCAGTTAGGCTCCGTTCCGCCTCTATTCCGTTTTGGAGGCGGACACCAAAACGCAGCATGCAGCATTTTGGTGTCCGTCTGAAGAGGCGGAGCCTAACGGATCCGTTTTTTTTTACAATGTAAGTCAATGGGGACGGATCCGTTGTCAGTGACACAATATGGTGCATTTGAAAACGGATCCGTTCCCCATTGACTTTCAATGTAAGTCAAAACGGATCCGTTTTGGACTTTGTCATTTTTCTTTAAAGCTAATGCAAACGGATCCGTTCTGAACGGATACAAACGTTTGCATTAGAGGTGCGGATCCGTCTGTACAAATAAACAGACGGATCCGCACCAACGCTAGTGTGAAAGCACCCTTATGCAACAATATAATCTCAACCAAATATGTGATAGGACAAATGCTTTGAAAGATAGGACCCACTATGTGCACTTATTTAGATAAGCCACTGTGCAAAATACATGCCGTGAATGTCAACATGCTCTCCTGGCAAGACAGAAATTCTAACAAGAATCAATCATCATGCTGAACTATTATTAGAGATGAGCACATTTTTAAAAAATTCAACTACTTGGCCAGTTCGGCAAATTTTTTGAAAAAATTTGGTTCGATACGAATTTATTTGAGGCAAATTCCTGTTAAAAACTGCTATTTCCTGGCTACAGAGAGCCTTTATAGTGGTGTAGAACACTGTGCCTTGCAGTAACACACATAGGAAGTCTGCTATGGTAGTGAAATAATACTGAGTCAGTATGACATGTAGATGACAGGCGTCACTCTTAGAATCACTGCACACTTCACTTATTTGGGCAGTCATGGGGCCAAAACGGACCAAATAAGTATGAACTCAGCCTTACAGGTTGATGTTAGCGCCAAGAAGAAGCACACTCCTTTTACACCATTTACAGCTGATTCCACATAGATGTTGTCCACAGAACCTGTTCTATTAAACACCTATACAAGTAGAGACCCCCTGACAGAGTGAAGAGGGTGTTAGCAGTAAGTTTGTGTTGACGTCACTGATAGTGTGAAGCGAGCATGTTCGGCCGAACACAATTCGGCTCGAGCATCGCTATGCTCGGCACATTGCGGAGTTCGGCCGAACACCACGTGTGCTCGAGCCAGTGTATTTAAATCTAATTTAGCCTCTATTTTTATGCAGAAGATCGCTGTACGGTGAGAGAATCTCTCAGTGTGAGTCCGTGGCTTAGGAGTCTCTGCTCTGACTCCATATATAGCTATGACAATATATGGAGTCAGTACTTGAGGACACCACAGTGAATTTAAATCTAAATTAGCCAGTATTTCAGAAAAGTTTCTGCTGCGATTCAAACTCATGACCTTCTGCATTAGAGGCAAGGTGCTTTACCACTATAATAGCTGCATAGCCAGTTATTTAAAGGGGTTCTGCAGTTTGTTACCACTGATGATCTATCCTCAGGATAGATCATCAGCATGTGATCGGCCGGGGTCCGACACCCGGGACCCCCGCCGATCAGCTGTTTGAGAAGGCCGCGGCGCTGCAGGAGCGCCGCGGCCTTCTCACTGTTTACTGCTGCTAGCGCTAGTTCAGTGAACAGAGCTTAGCCCTGACGTCACTGGGCGGGGCGCTAGCAGCAGTAAACAGTGAGAAGGCCGCGGCGCTCCTGCAGCGCCGCGGCCTTCTCAAACAGCTGATCGCGGGGTCCCGGGTGTCGGACCCCGGCCGATCACATGCTGATGATCTATCCTGAGGATAGATCATCAGTGGTAACAAACTGCAGAACCCCTTTAAATAAAAAAATATATATATGAGACTTCTTCTGTAGAGGAATATTTACTACTAGTAAGAATTCCTATATAGTAAAAGTCTCATATTTTAGTTATTATATATTATAGTCTCATACCTACTGTCAAAATCATAAAACCTTAATTAATAATCATAGTGGTCAATGTGCAAATGTGCATGATTGAAATGACTAAAGTGACGTGTGCTAACCTTTGCAGTGGGGGGAGGAGACAGGGAGGAACATAGAGAAACATGACATAAATCCACTGACCAGGTGAATGGCGATCACCACAAGTAGAACACCAACTTCAGAGTATCAAACAAAGTAATGCGCATGCCCGGGTTGCATCATCGTTACCTATTGCGTGATCACGTTGGGCACCGGTTCAGGCATGCGCCCCGCTGTCCGATCACCACCGCAGCCATGTTGGATATGGGAACCTCCTGCGGTGCGCCTCTCCCATGCGTACTTGTGCTTTAGTGTACCGCTATACTAGAGGGCCTAATGCTTATATTCAGAAAGACATAGACTCATGCCTGGGCATTACGAGTCAAGTGTATGGGCTAGTGGAATTACGAACCAAGGAGAGGGCAGGCGCATCCTTCACAGGATGCACCGCCCCCACCAGTGGGTCAAATAAGCAGATGCCCACACGTCAAAAAGGCAGCTATGTCAGATACGCTGCTTGGTCCTATGTACCACATCACCCTGGAGGGTTCTACTTCATACTGGACAAAATATATAGGCCACAGATAATGAATCTAATAAACATCGCAACCCAGGTTCAAAAGTGTCATGAAGAAATGCGTTGTCCACACATTTGGTCAGATCCTACATGTCTGCCCGTCACATCCCTCCTCGGTGTGTAATCTAAAGGAAAACAAGAAAATACATAAGAATATAGTTGTCAGATGTGGGGAAGACGCATTATTTCAAAATGCAAAAGGTGGAATCTTTATTGTGCGATTAAAATCCAAATGAAATCGCAAATTCGCAAGCACATATCAGATATTCCCCACTACAAAAATCGCAATGTGTCCGCAGTTAGTGAACACTTTGCAGTACTGCATAGGGGTGAAGTGACTCATTTAAGAGCACATTTAGAGAAGGCCCGAACAATTCGCCGGCGAACATTGCTTGTTAGCGTTCGCCGCGGCGGGCGAACATATGCAATGTTTGGTCTGCCCCCTATACATCATCATTGAGCAAACTTTGACCCTGTACCTCACAGTCAGCAGACACATTCCAGCCAATCAGCAACATACCCCCCCTCCCAGACCCTCCCATCTCCTGGACAGCATCCATTTTAGATTCATTCGGAAGCTGCAGTCTTAGTGAGAGGAGGGACAGTGTAGCTGCTGCTGATTTAATTAGGAAATCAATAGCTAGACTAGTGAATTCAGTGTCCACTCCAGTCCTGAAAGACTCATCTGATCTCTGCTGTAAGGACAGCATCCTGATAGCACCCCAAAAAGCCCTTTTTAGGGCTGCTACATTAGTCTGCTTTTTTTTTCTCCATATATATATTGCAGTTGCCTGGCCTGCCCGTGTGTGAGGAGCTGCAGGCCCACAGACTGTAGTGTGCCCACTGCCGGTGCCCACTACTCATACCAAGTGGCACAGGACTTTACATAAAAAAGGCAGTTCATTTTTAACCTTTAATCTAAAGTTAGTTGCCTGCCAGTGTGTGTCAGGCCGACTTCCACTGACTGTAATGTGCCCACTGCCAGTGCCCACCAATCATACATTTTGGCTCAGAACTTTGCATCAAAAAAAGGCAATTCATTTTTACCCTGTAATCTAAGGTTAGTTGCCTGCCAGTGTGTGTCAGGCCGACTTCCACAGACTGTAGTGTGCCCACTGCCAGTTCCCACCACTCATACCGGGTGGCACAGTAGCTTGCCGATAAATAAGGCAATACATTTTTACACTTTAGTCTAATTTCAGTTGCTTGCCTGCAGCCTGTATGTCAGGCCGATTTCCACTGACTGTAATGTGCCCACTGCCAGTGCCCACCACTCATACAATTTGGCACAGGACTTTGCATCAAAAAAGGCATTTCATTTTTACCCTGTAATCTAAGGTTAGTTGCCTGCCAGTGTGTGTCAGGCCGACTTCCACAGACTGTAGTGTGCCCACTGCCAGTGCCCACCACTCATACCGGGTGGCACAGTAGCTTGCCGATAAATAAGGCATTTCATTTTTACACTTTAGTCTAATTTCAGTTGCTTGCCTGTTGCCAGTGTGTGTCAGGCCGACTTTCACAGACTGTAGTGTGCCCACTGCCAGTGCCCACCACTCATACTGGGTGGCACAGTAGCTTGCCAATAAATAAGGCATTTAATTTTTACACTTTAGTCTAATTTCAGTTGCTTGCCTGCTGCCAGTGTGTGTCAGGCCGACTTCCACAGACTGTAGTGTGCCCACTGCCAGTTCCCACCACTCATACCGGGTGGCACAGTAGCTTGCCGATAAATAAGGCAATACATTTTTACACTTTAGTCTAATTTCAGTTGCTTGCCTGCAGCCAGTGTGTGTCAGGCCGATTTCCACTGACTGTAGTGTGCCCACTGCCAGTGCCCACCACTCATACAGGTTGGCACAGGAGCTTGCCGATCAAATAAGGCATTTCATTTTTACACTTTAGTCTAATTTCAGTTGCTTGCCTGCTGCCAGTGTGTGTCAGGCCGACTTCCACAGACTGTAGTGTGCCCACTGCCAGTGCCCACCACTCATACCGGGTGGCACAGTAGCTTGCCGATAAATAAGGCAATTCATTTTTACACTTTAGTCTAATTTCAGTTGCTTGCCTGCAGCCTGTATGTCAGGCCGATTTCCACTGACTGTAATGTGCCCACTGCCAGTGCCCACCACTCATACAATTTGGCACAGGACTTTGCATCAAAAAAGGCATTTCATTTTTACCCTGTAATCTAAGGTTAGTTGCCTGCCAGTGTGTGTCAGGCCGACTTCCACAGACTGTAGTGTGCCCACTGCCAGTGCCCACCACTCATACCGGGTGGCACAGTAGCTTGCCGATAAATAAGGCATTTCATTTTTACACTTTAGTCTAATTTCAGTTGCTTGCCTGCTGCCAGTGTGTGTCAGGCCGACTTTCACAGACTGTAGTGTGCCCACTGCCAGTGCCCACCACTCATACTGGGTGGCACAGTAGCTTGCCAATAAATAAGGCATTTAATTTTTACACTTTAGTCTAATTTCAGTTGCTTGCCTGCTGCCAGTGTGTGTCAGGCCAAGTTCCACAGACTGTAGTGTGCCCACTGCCAGTGCCCACCACTCATAACGGGTGGCACAGTAGCTTGCCAATAAATAAGGCATTTCATTTTTACACTTTAGTCTAATTTCAGTTGCTTGCCTGCTGCCAGTGTGTGTCAGGCCGACTTCTACAGACTGTAGTGTGCCCACTGCCAGTGCCCACCACTCATACCGGGTGGCACAGTAGCTTGCCGATAAATAAGGCAATTCATTTTTACACTTAAGTCTAATTTCAGTTGCTTGCCTGCTGCCAGTGTGTGTCAGGCCGACTTCCACAGACTGTAGTGTGCCCACTGCCAGTGCCCACCACTCATACCGGTGGCACAGTAGCTTGCCGATAAATAAGGCATTTAATTTTTACTCTTTAGTCTAAATTTAGTTGCTTGCCTGCTGCCAGTGTATGTCAGGCCGACTTCTACAGACTGTAGTGTGCTCACTGCTAGTGCCCACCACTCATACCGTGTGGCACAACATCCTGTAAAACGGATCCAGTATTTATTATTTTTCACATTTTTAAAGGTCTGCACATGCGCAGACCTGGAAACCGGATCTGTTTTACCAGAATACTTGATTTCGAATCCGGCATTAATACATTTCAATGGAAATGAATGCCGAATCTGGCATTCAGGTAGGTGTTCCGGAATTTTGGCTGGAGAAAATACCGCAGAATGTATTGGGACAAAACTGACCTGGAATGGAACTCAATATCGGAAAACTTTAACGCTAGTGAGAAAGTATACCGAGATGGATTTTTAAATGCAACTATTTCTAACAAATGCCCAATAATGTGTATAGCTGCCTTATGAGGGAGTTGTAATGCATATATGCCAACAACAATATCAGTAACATAAGAAAATACAAGTTGATACATTTCATTTTACTTAAATAAGTTTTTCCTGAAGATGGGGCTGTAAGAAAGCATATCAGTTGCTAAACCACAGAGGACTGTAAAATCATACAGTTACCAGAAGGTCAGAACCTGTAGGGCTTGTTCTGTCTAGCAAAAAATTAATAAAAATAAAATCTTATAAGCAGAAAAATGACAGCTTAAATCCATTACTATAATTGTTAGCGTACTCTTATTAGGTGTTTAGTATTCTCAATTTGCAACATTTTGCTTAGGAGAAAATACCCTGAAATTTAACAAAAGGAGAGTTTGTAGTAATTAGAGTTGAGCGAATACCTGGAATTTCGGGTTCGCTCTGTTCAGACAAATTTTGTCACAAACTTTGAGTTTGGGACCCGAACTTGACCCCGAATCTGAACCCCATTGAAGGCAATAGGGACCCCAACTTTCGGGTACTAAAATGGCTCTAAAAAAGTAATGGAAAGGGCTAGAGGGCTGCAAAAGGGAGAAAAATGGGGGTAAGAGCTGGACAGTTGCCCTGCAAACAAATGTGGATAGGGTAATATGACTTAAAATAACATAGAACACATAAAGATTAAAAATAATAATCTTGAACTAGGAGGAGGAGGCCCATATGGAGTAGATGGTTAAGGAGGCGGTGGACGTGGCGGTGTAGGTGGTAGTGGTGGTGGAGGAGGTAGTCGCCAACAACACTGTTTTGTTTTTTGTTTTTTTTTACATTTGGGTAGACCCCAAAACATTGGCAAATAGAGAAAAGAAAACAAAGAGAAAGTGTGCTGAAGTATAAAAAAGGCTGAGTGCGGCTGGTATGAGGCTGGTCTATTCTGAACAAGGTACGGACAAGTCCTGTGGGATCCATGCCTGATTCATTTTAATGAACGTGAGCTTGTCCACATTGGCTGTGAACAGGCGGCTGCGCTTGTCTGTTATAACGCCCCCTGCCGTGCTACACACACATTCAGAAAATATACTGACTGCAGGGCAGGCCAGAACCTCCAAGGCGTAGAGGGCAAGCTCAGGCAATGTGCCCAATTTGGAGACCCAGAAGTTGAATGGAGCAGACCCATCAGTCAGTACGTGTATCCGTGTGCACACATACTGTTCCACCATGTTGCATACTGCCTCCTGCTGAGACGTTCCATATCAACTGGTGGTGCTGGTTCTTGTGGCATGCTGACAAAGCTTTTCCACATTTAAGCCATGCTAACCCTGCCTTCTGAGGTGCTGGCAGTGCCCCAGCTGCGTTGGCGACTTCTTTCTCCTCCTCTACCTTCACCTTGGGCTTCCACTGAGGCCCTGGTGTCAGGTAGGAATGCCGTCAGCAGCATGTCCACTAGCGTGCAGAATATATTTTCCAGTCAGATATGCAGTGCAGGAGTAGTTTGAAAGAAAAAAGGGGTACAGATCACCCAACAATCTAAACGCCGCTGAATTTAGAGAATATATTTTCCAGTCAGGCATGCAGTGCAGGGGTAGTTTGAAAAAAGGGGTACAGATCACCCAGCCAGCAATCTAAACCCCGCCAAATTTACAAAATATAGTTTCCAGTCAGGTATGCAGTGCACCGGTAGTTTGAAAGAAAAAAGGGGTACAGCTCACCCTGCAATCTAAACGCCGCCGAAGTTACAGAATATATTTTCCAGTCAGGTATGCAGTGCAGGGGTAGTTTGAAGAAAAAAAGTGGTACAGATCACCCAGCAATCTAAACGCCATCAAATTTACAGAATATATTTCCCAGTCAGGTATGCAGTGCAGCAGGAACACACCCTCCAAGCCACTTGTGAATAACTGGCCTGATAACCATGGAAATGTCCCCCCAGAATCTTACATATTGATTTACTGAATTGATTTCCCTGTCAGATACAAAGCACAGGCCGCAGGGGTACTTGACCGCCTAAAAATTGAATTTGTTCCTCCAGAATCTAACAGATGTATTTACTGAATTGATTTCCCTGTCAGATATGCAGTGTAGGTGTCATAAAGAGAAAAAATTGCTTTAGGTCACACAAATATGTGACAGACGAATTTAATAGAATTATTTTTACTGTCAGGTATGCAGTGCAGGCTGCAGGGGTACTTGACCGCCCACAAAAAGGTGAATTTGTCCCCCCAGAATCTAACAGATAGATTTACTGAATTGATTTCCCTGTCAGATATGCAGTGTAGGTGTCATAAAGAGAAAAAATTGCTTTAGGTCACACAAATATGTGACAGACGAATTTAATAGAATTATTTTTACTGTCAGGTATGCAGTGCAGGCCGCAGGAGTACTTGACCGCCCACAAAAAGGTGAATTTGTCCCCCCAGAATCTAACAGATGGATGTACTGAATTGATTTCACTGGGGCCCTGAGCTCACAGACAAATTACATATATTATTTTCCCTTCCCCTGGCATATATGCAATGCACTTAAAAAATGGGTATATGTCGCCCACTGAACTACAAGAACATGAATAAATTATTGTCCCTGGCACAGTAGGAGGTGCAAGTGCACTGCACTTTCACAAAATGGCCGCCTACGCCCACCTAATTAACAGATGGATTAAAACTTATTTTTCTATGTCACTGGGCTCAGGGCAAGGTACAAAAATGTTGCATTGCACCCACAAGAAAAATCGTTGTAGATCGCAGACTTAACACCAAGCTCTGTTATCAGATTCTTTCCTAATCTCTACCTCACAGCAGCAGAATCCTATCCCTACACTAGTAAGAGCTGACGTGATGTGCGGTGCTATGTGACTCCAGCTTATAAAGAGGCTGGGTCACATGCTGCACTGGCCAATCACAGCCATGTCATTAGTAGGCATGGCTGTGATGGCTTCTAAGGGCACACATCTTACACGCTTGTTGATTGGCTGCCTTGCAGCCTTTCAACAAGCTTTATTAAACCGGCGAACACCATTGAAGGCATTAATGTGCATATAATCATGGCTTCAGGTCCTGATTTGGGTGGGGCTTCTGTCACGGATGATCCGCGAGAATATTGAACAATATTCACAATATTATCAATATTAATATCCCGTATTGATCAATCAGTCTGTCAAAGAGTACTTATTTCTATAGGGCCACTGAAGCTGCGGGCCCCAGAGTTTACAATCTGATGGCTGAGAGCGTCTCCTTCTGTAATGACTAAACTAATCGATTTGGAGTATACAGTACACAGAGAACAAAAGGAGTCCTGTTGTTCAAGTCATCCAATAGAGGCCAGCATTTGGTTCAGGCTACCTGCAAAGTGTCTGTAACAGCTAAGCTGAAAATGGACACTTCCGGACTGAATGCTAACTAATTCGGTGCCCTCTTCAATTAACTGACTTTGACTATTCATCTGTGTCCCTTGGTAAATAGGAGGGTAAGTGGTTAGGGCTCCCTTTTGTCAGACCCACGTGAAGTGTAAAGTCAATTTACCAAGTAGTGTTGAGCGCGAATATTCGAATAGCAAATTTTTTTAACGAATATGGGCACTTCGCAAATTCGCGAATATTGTGAAAATAGCGCAATATATTCGCTATTTCGAATATTTGTTGTTTTCTTTTTAAGTTGTTAATCATTGTTGCTCTCTGGTTGTCTTCCCACTTCCCAAAAGCTGTTCTTACCTGTCCAGAGGATTTTTGGCTCCCTGCCCGCTCCAGTCATTGCCCGTTGCCATTTTTGCCAACTTCCCGTGTGCATGGGAACACCTCCATGCTAAAATGTACTGTTAGATGTGAGAATCACGATCTCAGAAATTTGACTAAGTTGTAATCGCAATGCAATTAATATAACCTGAATTACTCGCATTGCGAATTCAATTTAGTGCTGTGTTCCTAATGGTTGTATTGCTAGAATATAACGAATATCACAAATTCACGAATATAGCACTATATTCTCAATCTTCGTTATATTCTAGCAAGCCAACCATTAGGAACCCAGCTCTAAGTTGAATTCGCAATGCGAGTATATGTTCGCATTGCAAAATCAACTTAGAGCTGAGTTCCTAATTGTTGTTGCTAGAATATAACGAAGATAGAGAATATAGTGCTATATTTGTGAATTTTTAAAAAAACATGCATCTTACGGACATGAAAATTGCATCATCTTGTCACTCAGAATTTACTGGACATTTCCATATTACACACATGGCTCTAGATGACGCCCAGGTAAAGTTATGGCATTTCCCCATCATAGAACAGGTTATAATATTCATATTTGATATCCTTGAACTCTATATTTTGTGGGGAATGTGAATCTGTGCTTGCTACTTGTGTACAGCGAACACATCCCGAAATATGGCACATACCATATTTCAGAACTGACATTCACCTCAGAAATACAGCTTGCCCCAGCAGGCGGACTCTCAAGCCCCGCCTTGATCCTGGGACTCATATAACAAGGTCCTAGAATCTGCTAAAAGGAGTTTTCCAATTGTAACAACACCCAAAGAGGCCACAGCCAGAGAACCCTTGGGCTGTAGGCATAATGGGATTATTTTATTAAAACCAAGACATCCTGAATTATTGGACTATTATACCCTGGACAAAGGCTTCTTGGACTTTATCCCTGCAAATGGACTCTTTCTCCAAAGGACACCTTTCCTGCGGAATTTAAGTATTCTCCTTCTGTTTTTTTTCCCTTTTTGTTTATTGGACTATACCCTCCTTAATTATTGTTTTAATAATTACTGTACATATTACTAATTTGTATTGTATATATATATATATATATATATATATATATAATAAATGACCTTCAAGTCACTTCTATAGCCATATGCCTTTTTCAAACACTGCAAAAACTTTCCCTAGCCTCTCTGAAGAGAAAGCTACTCTGTTCTGTTATCCAGATCGTGGGTTCCTTGCTCCCATAAATCGCAAGGCGGTGGCAGTAAACTACCCTGTGTGTGGTTCCAGTCTGCGGTCCAATCCCCACGGTTTAAGCCTATCGACTTTACGGACTCAAGTTAGACTGTCGGTGTGCTGAAAGCGACTGGGAGGCCTGTTTTTAGGATCAACCACTAGGGGTGCTGTGACAGTTTCGTGACCTATTGTGGCCGCGGTGGTCGCAGTTAGTCACATACTTCCACAATGTGAAGCCATGCCCAGACAAGTTTCTTCCCAGATTTATTTCTGCAGACAATGGTTTATCCATTCACTACAGATTTCACAATCACATGCTAAAAATGGGAAAATACAAGTATATCTTCTGCAGGTGCTGGCTGTGTTATACTGCAAGCAACCAGCTCTCACTGCTGGGATCGGGGATAACTTAGCTCTCTGCAGTATAACCCCTTAGATGCCACGGTCAATAGTGACTGCAAACTCTGAGAGATGGTGCTTCTTCCGATTGGTACCTCACAAGCACAATAGTGGGTTGCCAATAAACAGCTAAGGGCCCTCTGAAGGATCTCAGGCTTGCCACATCCCATACACAAATTTGTTTATTTTTACTCACTTATATAGCGCTACTATATTGTGCAACTATATTTACAGACATTAGCATCCAACTGTCCCCAATGGGGCTCACAATCTAAGTTACCTATCAGTATGTCTTTGGAGTGTGGGAGGAAACCGTAGTACCCGGAGGAAACCCACGCAAACAAAGGGAGAACATACAAATACTGTTGTTCCACTACAAGTGCCCCTTCTACTACTACTGGCTATATTGTTGGTGCTGCTACTACCCACATTCTTGGATAATGACACTTGGATAATGAGGCCCGAGTCTTTCATTTTGCATTCTTTAGTTTTCCAAACATTGCATTATGAGGCTTATAAATGAAAAGTGATAGTGTCGTGGCCTTTGGTTAGCGTTGTGACACAGTTGCCATGCATGTTGTTGCCAGCGGCAACGTGTTATGGTTGCAGCATGTAGGTGCCTCCTCCTTTCTCCTGGCGCCTTTCCTATCTGGTGATGTACACCACACCCTGAACGTAAACCCACACCAAACATACAACAAGTGAGGTAAGGTACATGGAGGATACATAAGGAAGACAATTTATGTCCATCAAGGTGGCCCTCAATGGCTGGGCAGCAGCACCCAGTAAAAGAGAAAAGCTCCAACACAAAACAAGGCCAGAGCCCTCCAGGCTGGAAGCCACAGGTAATATAAACCCAACGGCCACACCCGGGACACACCTAAATCCCCACCAGCTAGAAATTAACCCCTCCGACACCAGACAGGGAAGGCCCCAGGAGAATGGAGGAGGCACCTGCATGCTGCAACCACAACATGTTGCTGCTGGCAACAGCATGCAAGGCAACCGTGTCATGGTGCTAACCAAAGGCCGCGACACTCCCATCCCTCAAAGCCCCCCCAAACCAAAAAGGGGAAGCGAGTGGGGCACCACAAACAACAGGGGGGGGGGAGTGACAAAATCAGTGTAAGTGCAAGGCAGTCTCTTCAAGACTGACGCCAGCACACCTGAATCACCAACTAGGAACAGGCCGACCAGCCAACAAACAGCTCAGAGAGTCTGCAATGAACATTGCGTCAACTGCAGACACTGTTCACACCAGGTCGCTACCAGCATGGATTTCCAACCAGCAAGGACCAGAGCCAGTACAACAAGGAATGCAGCCAGCCACCAAACACAAGCGACAGAACCACTGAGACATGGACGAGGGAAGAAACAAACACAAGTGGGGAAAGCAACTAGGCCTGGACTCAGGGAAAAGGGGAGTAGGAAACCTCCTAATGCCACCCTGATCCAATCCATGACCTCCTAACTATATGAGACAGCCTCGATGGTAAGGGGGCTCATACTCTGTAACCTGGATCCTACTGACCCTAACAGTCCCTTCAAGATGGAGGTCAGGAATAAGAGACAACTGGTTCATCCAGGACACAGATGAACCGTAGTCTCACACGGACCTAGCAAAGGGAAAAGCAGACAGTAGCAAAACCCAGATTGGAAGGCAAACACCCAGTGCTAACAATACAAATTGGAACAACAGCACTTACCTGCGAAGATGACTGGGTAGAACAACAACTGCTACTGGCTAGTGGTTCACCCCTCCAGGAAACTATGGAGCCCCCTTCCAGAGGAACAACACACAGGGAGAAGTCTTGCTCATATGCTGGGAAGTGATAAACGAGCACCAAAGTGTTTGAGTGTTCCGGTAATTGGTCCGAACACATAGCAATATTCGTGCGCTCGGCCGAGCACCCGAGTATAACGGAAGTCAATGGGAGACAACCAGGCACCCCCTGTTCGGATGAGGGAAGGGTGCCTAGTCCATTGAAAACGGTTAGAAAGTGACAGAAACACCACCAAAATGGATTTGGAACAGCATGGGGACAATGTCTGGGTGCATCTTGGACTCCAATGTTGCTGCTTGGAACAATGTTGTCCCAGTTGTCCGCCACTTTTACATAGCGACAAAATCACGCCCAAAATCCGACCCACTCAAAAAAAAAAAACATTTTTAGAGGTAAAATTGTTAGGAAAGAATCTTTCTTGTATATTCAACTGTATATACAGTGCAAATGCTGCCAAAAATTACAAGGAAGAAGCACTCCGATACAGTCTGTATATCACATAAAGGAGGGCCTCATTCACATGGTGCTACAATTGTTCAGGTACACTGCTACTGGCAAAAAATTACAAGGAAGTCAGTCGTACTCCAATACACCCTTTATTACACATAAAGGAGGGCATCATACACACCCTTGAAAAATTATGATTGATGGCCTACTGGTGACCCTCAAAAACATTTGGAGCAAGAGCCTGCTGGTTACCCTCTAAAGCATTATAGTTGAGGGCCTGAAGGTGAGCGGACCCTATAAAAATTGTAGTGAGTGCCTGAAGGTGAGCAAACCCCATAAAACATTGCAGTGATGGTCTACAGGTGAGCAGACCGTATAAAACATTAGAGGTGAGGGCCTGAAGCCGAGCGAACCCCTTAAAACATTGCAGTGATGGCCAACAGGTGAGCAGACCGTATAAAACATTGGAGGTGAAGGCCTGAAGCTTAGTGAACCCCATAAAACATTGCAGTAATAGCCTACAGAAGAGCAGACAGTATAAAACATTTGAGGTGAGGGTCTGAAGGTGAGTGAACACCATAAAACATTGCAGTGATGGCCTAAAGGTGAGCAGACCATATAAAGCATTGGAGGTGAGGGCCTGAAGGTGAGCAAACCATATAAAACATTGGAGGTGAGGGCCTGAAGCCGAGCGAACCCAATAAAAGGTTGCAGTGATGACCTAAAGGTGAGCAGACCGTGTAAAACATTAGAGGTGAGGGCTTGAAGGTGAGCAGATCCTACAAAACATTGTAGTGAGGGCATATAAACTGTATGGAAGAGGAGGCGGATAAGAAAACAAGATTCAAACATATACACTTTTTTTGCGGTGAAAAGGGTGCATCTGAATCTTGTGGATTGAGTACATTATAACATTTCCCTCCTTGTAGCACTAGGCCGCGCTTCAGGGTGAGATTGCTGGTGGAGGGTCATGAAAGTGTCCCATGCCTTGGAAAGTGTTGCCCTGCCTCTGTTGGAACTATTGTGTGTTCCCCTTGTTTCCCTTCCTTGGTTGCCTAAGGAAGTACGGCCTCTGGCGGCCGCATTTTCACATGTAAAATTTTGGAGCAATCTTTCAACAAGTACCTTCTGGTATTGCACCGTTTTACTCTCCACCACAGGAATGAGAGATGAGAAGTTCTCTTTGTAGCGGGGGTCGAAAAGGGTGAATACCCAGTAATCTGTGTTACCTAAAATGCGTATAACACGAGGGTCGCGGGAATGGCTGCCTAACATGAAGTCAGCCATCTATGCCAGAGTACCAACAGGCAAGACTTCGATGTCAACATCAGGATGACTCTTCATTCTCTCATCCTCCTCCTCATCTGCCCATCCATGTTGAACAGATGGAATTAAAGTTCGATGGCTACTACCCTCTGTAGCAGAGGAAACTGTCTACAGCTCCTCCTCCTCCTCTTCATGGCCCAATTCGTGCTGAGAAGACAAACTGTTGGTGGTCTGGCTATCACCCTGTGTAATTTTCTCCCCTATTACCTCAACTGCGTGGCGCCTCTTTTGGACTGAGACCCGCCCAAGTTCCTGGGACTTCTCAGCACAAAAGCAATTTAGCTGGTTCCTACAGTGCCCTGAAAATAAGGAGACTGGTAAGTCCATGAGAGGCAGTATCTGTAGTGTTAGGGACCCATGTGCGGAAGTCGCCGTGAAGTGGCATTTGGGCCCGACATACTTTTGATCAAAAATGTGCGCAAAGAACTTCCTTCATTCCTATTTCTGGAATGAGCCCCTTTTTTGTTTTTCTGTTAGTTTGAGATGTATTGTGCGGCCATCTTTTAACCTATTACCTCAT
Source organism: Bufotes viridis (assembly GCA_033119425.1). Lineage (NCBI taxonomy): Eukaryota > Metazoa > Chordata > Amphibia > Anura > Bufonidae > Bufotes > Bufotes viridis. Next base: position 132,399,623 of record CM065592.1, read on the forward strand.
CTGCCACATTTAAAACAACCTCCTTAATTGTGAGCAGCGGTCGTTTGAGTAGACACAGCAGTCTGATGGTTACTCTGATAATAGCCTTATCGCGACTAACCATCTGTGTGGATTCATCAGTTTTTTAAAACCTTACATAGGTCTGACATCAATGTCCACTCCTCGCTTGTGAATAGTGGCAGTTGATTGGAATGGCGACGGCCATGTTGCAGCTGGTATTCAACAACTGCCCTCTGCTGCTCACAAAGGCTGGCCAACATGTAGAACGTAGCGTTCCAGCACGTGCTCATGTCGCACAACAGTCAGTGAGCTGGAAGCTGCAAGTGCTGCTGGAGCGTTGCCAGACTGTCTGAAGCTGTGGACGACTTTCGGAAATGGGCACACAAATGGCACACTTTCACTAGTAACTCCTGCAAATTGGGGTAGGTTTTGATAAACCGCTGAACCACTAAGTTTACGACTTGAGCTAGGCATGAAATGTGTGTCAAGTTGCCGAGCCCATTGTCAGACACTGTTTTCTGATGCAGGACAGTATTGGATACAAAAAAAAAAAAAAAAAAGATTTTGGCCACTATACTAGGCTCAAGAGAATGTAATTTTTAATATACACACTGTATTCAGATACATTTCAGTATTGGACGCAAAATACATTATAGGCGCCGTATAATGTAATTAGTGTTGATCACGAATTTCGAATTGCGAATTTTAATCGCGAATATCAGCACTTCGAGAATTTGCGAATATTTAGAATATCGCAAAATATATTCGCAATTGCGAATATTCGCTTTATGCGAATTTTTAATATGCAAATTTTGGCATGCAAGAAAATAATGTCATTAGCATAAAAATTCGCTTAAGCTGGTATTTAAAAGGTATCTTTTAAATGCCAGTTTATGCGAATTTGTATGCTAATTTATGCGATTTTTTATGCAAATTTTCACAAACTAGAAAATAATGTCTGGAGATTACGAATTTGCGAATTTGCAAATATATGGCGAATATTCGCCCAAATATTCGCAAAATATTGCGAATTCGAATATTGCCCCTGCCGCTCATCACTAAATGTAATATGTAATATACACACTGTATTCAGATACAGTTCAGTATTGGATAGAAAAACTCACAGATTTTGGCCACTACACTAGGCCCAAGATAATGTAATTTTTACTATACACACTGTATTGACATACAGTTTGGTACTGGATAAAAAACAAAAAAAATTCTGGCATTAAATTAGGCGCAGGATAATGTAATTTGAAATATACATAATGTATTCAGATACAGTTCAGTATTGGATAGAAAAACCGACAGATTTTGGCCTACACTAGGCCCAAGAGAATATAATTTTTAATGTACACACTGTATTCGGATATAGTTCTATATTGGATACAAATTTGTCCCAAATAAAATGTATTCTCTGCAGGAGTACTGTATATATTGTTGCAGCCTAAACACACACTCAGATGTGCCCAAAACTAGTTAACTATGGCCAAAATATAAATCACTCTCTGCTAGAGTAATTGATATAACGGTTGCGGATTGAACGCACACACAGATGTGGCACAAGTTAGGTTATTTTGTGGCACTCTGTAGTGAATAAGCCCCTTTTTATAATGTCTGGCCAACACACTGCTTTATGATGACGCGGTGTATATCTCAGTAGCAGGCACACTGTAGTGAATAAGCCCTTTTTATAATGTCTGCCCAACACACTGCTTTATGACGGTGCAGTGTATATCTCAGTAGCAGGCACACTGTAGGGAATAAGCCCCTTTTTATAATGTCTGCCCAACACACTACTTTATGACGGTGCGGTGTATATCTCAGTAGCAGGCACACTGTAGTTAATAAGCCCCTTTTTATAATTTCTTGCCCAACACACTGCTTTATAATGGTGCAGTGTATATCTCAGTTGCAGGCACACTGTAGTGAATAAAGCCCCTTTTTATAATGTCTGCCCAACACACTGCTTTATGACAGTGCTGTGTATATCTCAGTAGCAGGCACACTGTAGTGAATAAGTCCCTTTTTATAATGTCTGCCCAACACACTGCTTTATGACGGTGCAGTGTATATCTCAGTAGCAGGCACACTGTAGTGAATAAGCCCCTTTTTATAATGTCTGCCCAACACACTGGTTTATGATGGAGCAGTGTATATCTCAGTAGCAGGCACACTGTAGTAAATAAGCCCCTTTTTATAATGTCTGCCCAACACACTGCTTTATGATAGTGTATTGTAGATGTCACTAATCTGAAATCTTTCAACATTTTAGAAGTTTGGGTAGTTAAAAAAGTGATTTTCAAGCCCTGATGACGCCTGTCCATGATAGTGCTGAAGCAAACCCCTAAAAAAAAAAAGGTGCTGTACTGCTGTCAAACGCACACTGTAGTCCTTAAAAGGACTGTTAGGCCTTTCAATAAGATTTCTGGAGTAAATTCAGTAGGTTTAGAGCAAAACGCTATCTGTCACTGGCTACTGTCTGCTCTCCCTGACGCTGAATGATCCGAGCACCGGACCTCAAGTCCTATATGAACTTTTATCATGTTTTCCAGCCAGCCAATCAGTGTAAGGCTTACAGCTAACATGGCTGTAACGGATCGACGGGCACCCCGACTGGGTACCTCCGTTGAAAGATGCTCCTAGCGCTTCTTGAGGATTCCAAGCGCTCTAGCCGACACCACAACCACCAAATCGGAGAAGCATATGAATGCGGTAAACAGCCGAATAGGAAAAACCATACGAAGAGGTTTACACTCCTAGCAGTCAGACTGGAACAGCAAACAAAAAATGCCCCCCCAATAACGAGACGACACTTCGTTTTGAGGGTCAAGCAGGAACTCTCTATTGGATGACAAAGCTTGGCCTTTTATGCAAGTCTTCCAGCCAGGGCTACTCCCCCGGGGACCTGATAGAGGACAGGCACACAAAATACAGTGACCAATCAACATACAGCCAGATATATCACACCCCCACATGCATGGTCCATTGTGCTTGCTGGTTAGGTCACAGGTAGAGATGAGCGAACACCTGGATGTTCGGGTTCGAGAGGTTCGGCCGAACTTCCGGAAAATGTCCGGGTTCGTGATCCGAACTCAACCCGAACTTCATCGCGAACCCGAACCCCATAGAAGTCAATGGGGACCCGAACTTTTGGGCACTAAAAAGGCTGTAAAAGACTCCCGGAAAGGGCTAGAGGGCTGCAAAAGGCAGCAAAATGTAGGTAAATCCCCTGCAAACAAATGTAGATAGGGAAATTAATTAAAATAAAATAAAATAAATAAAAATTACCCAATATCAATTGGAGAGAGGTCCCACAGCAAGGAATCATGCGTCATATCACCCACCACTGGAGAATGCCACTCTCATTTATTTCGGACCAGCACCCAGACAGAGGATACAGGTCCCACAGCAAGGAATCATGCGTCATATCAACCACCACCGGAGAAGGCCATTCTCATTTATTTAGGACCAGCACCCAGACAGAGGAGAGAGGTCTCACAGCAAGGAATCATGCCTCATATCAACCACCACCGGAGAAGGCCACTCTTATTTATTTTGGACCAGCACCCAGACAGAGGATACAGGTCCCACAGCAAGGAATCATGCGTCATATCAACCACCACCGGAGAAAGCCACTCTCATGTATTTTGGACCAGCACCCAGACAGAGGAGAGAGGTCCCACATCAAGGAATCATGCGTCATATCAACCCCCACCGGAGAAGGCCACTCTCATTTATTTGGGACCAACACCCAGACAGAGGATACAGGTCCCACAGCAAGGAATCATGCGTCATATCAACCACCACTGGAGAAGGCCACTCTCATGTATTTTGGACCAGCACCCAGACAGAAGAGAGAGGTCCCACATCAAGGAATCATGCGTCATATCAACCACCACCGGAGAAGGCCACTCTCATTTATTTTGGACCAGCACACAGACAGAGGATACAGGTCCCACAGCAAGGAATCATGCGTCATATCAACCACCACCGGAGAAGGCCACTCTGTTTTATTTTGGACCAGCACCCAGACAGAGGAGAGAGGTCCCACAGCAAGGAATCATGCCTCATATCAACCACCACCGGAGAAGGCCACTCTCATGTATTTTGGACCAGCACCCAGACAGAGGAGAGAGGTCCCACATCAAGGAATCATGCGTCATATCAACCACCACCGGAGAAGGCCACTCTAATTTATTTCGGACCAGCACCCAGACAGAGGAGAGAGGTTTTCACAGAAGAGAATCAGGCATTTAGATCACCCACCACAGGAGTAGGCCATCATTTAATGGGACCCCGGCAACCATGTCAGATGGCACAAACATCAGTTTCACATCACCCAGCACAGGAGAAGGCCACTTTGAGAGACTTTGACCCCTGCACCCAGACGGAGGAGAGAGGTTTCACAGCAGAGAATCAGGCATTTAGATCACCCACCACAGGAGTAGGCCATCATTTAATGGGACCCGGCAACCATGTCAGATGGCACAAACATCAGTTTCACATCACCCAGCACAAGAGAAGGCCACTTTGAGAGACTTTGACCCCTGCACCCAGACGGAGGAGAGAGGTTTCACAGCAGAGAATCATGCATTTAGATCACCCACCACAGGAGTAGGCCATCATTTAATGGGACCCCGGCAACCATGTCAGATGGCACAAACATCAGTTTCACATCACCCAGCACAGGAGAAGGCCACTTTGAGAGACCTTGACCCCTGCACCCAGACGGAGGAGAGAGGTTTCACAGCAGAGAATCAGGCATTTAGATCACCCACCACAGGAGTAGGCCATCATTTAATGGGACCCCGGCAACCATGTCAGATGGCACAAACATCAGTTTCACATCACCCAGCACAAAGAAGGCCACTTTGAGATACTTTGACCCCTGCACCCAGACGGAGGAGAGAGGTTTCACAGCAGAGAATCAGGCATTTAGATCACCCACCACAGGAGTAGGCCATCATTTAATGGGACCCGGCAGCCATGTCAGATGGCACAAACATCAGTTTCACATCACCCAGCACAAGAGAAGGCCACTTTGAGAGACTTTGACCCCTGCACCCAGACGGAGGAGAGAGGTTTCACAACAGAGAATCAGGCATTTAGATCACCCACCACAGGAGTAGGCCATCATTTAATGGAACCCCGGCAACCATGTCAGATGGCACAAGCATCAGTTTCACATCACCCAGCACAAGAGAAGGCAACTTTGAGAGACTTTGACCCCTGCACCCAGACGGAGGAGAGAGGTCCCACAGCAGAGATTCAGGCATTTATATCAGCCAGCACAGGAGAAGGCCGCTTTCAGTGACTTAGGCCTTAGCACCGACACAGAAGATACAGGTCAGATAGCACAAGCATCAGTTTTACATCAACCACCACAGGAGTAGGCCACCTTTTGTTTCTTTGACCCTGCACCCAGAAAGAGGAGAGGTCCCACAGCAGAGATTCAGGCATTTATATCAGCCAGCACAGGAGAAGGCCGCTTTCAGTGACTTAGGCCTTAGCACCGACACAGAGGAGACAGGTCAGATAGCACAAGCATCAGTTTCACATCAACCACCAAAGGAGAAGGGCACTTTAGAGACTTTGACCCCTGCACCCAGAAAGAGAGAGAGGTCCCACAGCAGAGATTCAGGCATTTATATCAGCCAGCACAGGAGAAGGCCGCTTTCAGTGACTTAGGCCTTAGCACCGACACAAAGGAGACAGGTCAGATAGCACAAGCATCAGTTTTACATCAACCACCACAGGAGTAGGCCACCTTTTGTTTCTTTGACCCCTGCACCCAGAAGAGGAGAGAGGTCCCACAGCAGAGATTCAGGCATTTATATCAGCCAGCACAGGAGAAGGCCGCTTTCAGTGACTTAGGCCTTAGCACCGACACAGAGGAGACAGGTCAGATAGCACAAGCATCAGTTTTACATCAACCACCACAGGAGTAGGCCACCTTTTGTTTCTTTGACCCCTGCACCCAGAAAGAGAGAGAGGTCCCACAGCAGAGATTCAGGCATTTATATCAGCCAGCACAGGAGAAGGCCGCTTTCAGTGACTTAGGCCTTAGCACCGACACAGAGGAGACAGGTCAGATAGCACAAGCATCAGTTTTACATCAACCACCACAGGAGTAGGCCACCTTTTGTTTCTTTGACCCCTGCACCCAGAAAGAGGAGAGAGGTCCCACAGCAGAGATTCAGGCATTTATATCAGCCAGCACAGGAGAAGGCCGCTTTCAGTGACTTAGGCCTTAGCACCGACACAGAGGAGACAGGTCAGATAGCACAAGCATCAGTTTTACATCAACCACCACAGGAGTAAGCCACCTTTTGTTTCTTTGACCCCTGCACCCAGAAGAGGAGAGAGGTCCCACAGCAGAGATTCAGGCATTTATATCAGCCAGCACAGGAGAAGGCCGCTTTCAGTGACTTAGGCCTTAGCACCGACACAGAGTAGACAGGTCAGATAGCACAAGCATCAGTTTTACATCAACCACCACAGGAGTAGGCCACCTTTTGTTTCTTTGACCCCTGCACCCAGAAGAGGAGAGAGGTCCCACAGCAGAGATTCAGGCATTTATATCAGCCAGCACAGGAGAAGGCCGCTTTCAGTGACTTAGGCCTTAGCACCGACACAGAGGAGACAGGTCAGATAGCACAAGCATCAGTTTTACATCAACCACCACAGGAGTAGGCCACCTTTTGTTTCTTTGACCCCTGCACCCAGAAAGAGGAGAGAGGTCCCACAGCAGAGATTCAGGCATTTATATCAGCCAGCACAGGAGAAGGCCGCTTTCAGTGACTTAGGCCTTAGCACTGACACAGAAGATACAGGTCAGATAGCACAAGCATCAGTTTTACATCAACCACCACAGGAGTGGGCCACCTTTTGTTTCTTTGACCCCTGCACCCAGAAAGAGGAGAGAGGTCCCACAGCAGAGATTCAGGCATTTATATCAGCCACCACAGGAGAAGGCAGCTTTCGGTGACTTTGGCCCCCTGCACCCACACAAAGGAGACATGTCAGACAGCACAAGTATAACATTCATATCACCCAGCACAGGAGAAGGACACTTTCATGTACTTTGGCCCCGGCACCCAGACAGACGGAAGGTTCATTCAACTCTGGGTTGCACCCCAAGATCCTACTTAATTTCAAAAATTGATTTTTCAATGAAGAAGTGGCCAGGAGTACAAGACAACATGGTTTAAGGCAGTTATTAAGGACTACTCTGCACAATTGAAGGTCAGGTCTTGAGGGATCCATGCCTGGTTCATTTTTATAAACGTCAGCTTGTCCACGTTGGCTGCGGACAGGCGGCTGCGTTTGTCAGTAATGACGCCCCCTGCCATGCTACATACACGTTCAGATAAAACGCTGGCCGCCGGGCAGGCCAGCACCTCCAAGGCATAACATGCTAATTCTGGCCACGTGGACAATTTGGAAACCCAGAAGTTGAATGGGGCCGAACCGTGGAGTTGTGTGCAGACGTACTGTTCAACCATGTTAGTGAAATGTTGCCTCCTGCTAACACGTTCCGTATCAGGTGGTGGGGCAGTTAGCTGTGGCGTGTAGACAAAACTTTTCCACATTTCTGCCATGCTAACCCTGCCCTCAGAGGAGCTGGCCGTGACACTGCTGCGTGGGCGACCTCTAGCTCCTCCTCTGCCTTGGCCTTCCACCTGTTCCCCTATGACAGTTGGGAATGCTCTCAGGAGCGCGTCTACCAGTGTGCGCTTGTACTCGCGCATCTTCCTATCACGCTCCAGTGCAGGAAGTAAAGTGGGCACATTGTCTTTGTACCGTGGATCCAGCAGGGTGGCCACCCAGTAGTCAGCACACGTTAAAATGTGGGCAACTCTGCTGTCGTTGCGCAGGCACTGCAGCATGTAATCGCTCATGTGTGCCAGGCTCCCCAGAGGTAGGACAAGCTGTCCTCTGTGGGAGGCGTATCGTCATCATCCTCTGTATCCCCCAGCCACGCACCAGGGATGTGCCTGCGCTGTGCTGGGTGCCACCCCGCTGTGAACCTGCTTCATCCTCATCCTCCTCCACCTCCTCCTCATCCTCCTCGTCCTCCAGTAGTGGTCCCTGGCTGGCCACATTTGTACCTGCCCTCTGCTGTTGCAAAAAACCTCCCTCTGAGCCACTTCTAACAGACTGGCCTGAAAGTGCTAAAAACGACCCGTCATCCTCCTCCTCCTCCTCCTGGCCCTGGCCCACCTCCTCTTCCATCATCGCCCTAAGCGTTTTCTCTAGGAGACATAGAATTGGTATTGTCACGCTGATAACAGTGGCATCGCCACTGGCCATGTTGGTGGCGTACTCTAAACAGCGCAACAGGGCACACAGGTCTCGCATTGGTGGTGAAGTAGTGCTGTTCCGCAGTGCGACTGACCCGTGCGTGCTGCAGCTGAAACTCCACTATGGCCTGCTGCTGCTCGCACAGTCTCTCCAGCATGTGCAAGGTGGAGTTCCACCCGGTGGGCACGTCGCATATTAGGCGGTGAAGGCCGAAGTTCCGCTGTAGCGCTGACAGGCGAGCAGCGGCAGGATGTGAACGCCGGAAGCGCGCACAGACGGCCCGCACTTTATGCAGCAGCTCTGACATATCTGGGTAGTTGTGAATGAACTTTTGCACCACCAAATTCAGCACATGCGCCAGGCAAGGGATGTGTGTCCCAGAGCTGCCACGAGATTTCGCCCATTATCGCACACCACCAGGCCGGGCTTGAGGCCCACCGGCAGCAACCACTGGTCGGTCTGTTGTTCAATACCCCGCCACAACTCCTGCGCGGTGTGGGGCCTGTCCCCCAAACATATGAGTTTCAGAATGGCCTGCTGGCGTTTACCCGGGCTGTGCTGAAGTTGGTGGTGAAGGTGTGTGGCTGACTGGATGAGCTGGTGGAAGCAGAGGAGGAGGAGGAGGAAGCCGAGTAGGAGGAGGAGGCTACAGGAGGCAAGAATGATGCCCTGTGATCCTTGGCGGCGGAAGGACGTGCGCCAAGGAACTCTCCGCCTGGGGCCCAGCCGCCACTACATTTACCCAGTGTGCAGTTAGGGAGATATAGCGTCCCTGGCCGTGCTTACTGGTCCACGTATCTGTGGTTAGGTGGACCTTGCCACAAATGGCGTTGCGCAGTGCACACTTGATTTTATCGGACACTTGCATGTGCAGGAAGGCACGGCTGTCTTGGAGAAGTAGTGGCGGCTGGGAACCACATACTGGGGGACAGCCATGGCCATCAGCTGTTTGAAGCTGTCTGTGTCCACCAGCCGGAATGACAGCATTTCAAAGGCCAGTAGTTTAGAAATGCTGGCATTCAGGCCAAGGGCTTGAGGGTGACTAGGTGGGAATTTGCACTTCCTCTCAAAGGTTTGAGAGATGGAGAGCTGAATGCTGCTGTGTGAAATAGTGGAGACGCTAGGTGACGGTGGCGGTGGTGGTGGTGTCGGTGGCATATCCTCTGTTTGCTGCTCGGCAGGTGGCAACATTCCTCTCGAGGCGGAAGCCGAGGCAGCAGCGGTAGAGGGAGCAGGGGGAGCCTGAGCGGGTTCCTTGTTTTTAAGGTGTGTACTCCACTGCAGTTCATGCTTTGCATGTAGATGCCTGATCATGCAGGTGGTGCTCAGGTTAAGAACGTTAATGCCTCGTCTCAGGGTCTGATGGCACAGCGTGCAAACCACTCTGGTCTTGTCGTCAGCACATTGTTTGAAGAAGTGCCATGCCAGGGAACTCCTTGAAGATGCCTTTGGGGTGCTGGGTCCCTGTTGGCGCTGGCCAATAGCAGACGAACTCTCTGGACGGCGGCTGTTCTGATTTTACCCCCTGCTCCCTCTTTGGCTTCGCTGTTGTCTCGGTCTCACCACTGCCTCATCCTCTGAACTATTTAAGTCAGCGGCACGACCTTCAGTCCATGTGGGGTCTAAGACCTCATAGTTCTCTCCATCGTTTTCCACCCAGTCTTCCTCCCTGACCTCCTCCTGTTCAGTCTGCACACTGCAATAAGACGCGGCAGTGGGCACCAGTGTTTCGTCCTCATCAGAGACTCGGTCACTCTGCTGTGGTGATATTCCCATGTCCTCATCATCTGGATACATAAGTGGTTGTGCGTCATTGCATGGAATGTCTTCCACCGCTGGGGAAGGGCTAGGTGGACGCCCCTGGAAAACCGTAGGAGCAGAGTCTTCAAACAGAATAAGAGACTGCTGCATAACTTGAGGCTCAGACAGTTTCCCTGATATGCATGGGGGTGATGTGACAGACTGATGGGCTTGGTTTTCAGGTGCCACCTGTGCGCTTTCCGCAGAAGACTGGTGAACGTGCTGGAAGCACTGTCGGCCACCCAATCGACTAATGTCTGTACCTGCTCAGGCCTTACCATCCTCATAACGGCATTGGGCCCCACCAAATATCGCTGTAAATTCTGCCGGCTACTTGAGGGAGTTGGTTCACTACTTTGTGCGCCTGAGGCCGAACGGCCACGTCCTCTGCCAGCAACAGAGGCTCCACGGACACCACCACGACCGTGTCCTCGTCCCTTAATAGAATGTTTCCTCATTGTTGCGATTCAACTCGCACCACAATAAAATATATTATTTTTTAGCCCCAAAATTCCCACACTGGAAGATATAATTCCTTCTTCCGGTATTAATTACAAGAAGACTGCTGCAAATTGGACACCAGAATTTTTAATATGCTAGTTTTGGTACATAGATCCCCACACGGGGAGATATAACTCCCTTTTACAGGAGTGAAAACGTGAGGCCTAGTGTTTCTGGTCTAACAAACACCAGATTGATTAAATTGGCTTTTTTTTCACCAAAATTACAACACTGGACAATAATGCCTTTTGGCGGTATTAATTACAAGAACACTGCTGCTAATTGGACACCAGAATTTTTATAATGCTAGTTTGTGTACATAAATTCCTACACTGGAAGATATAATTCCTTTTTCCGGTATTAATTACAAGAAAACTGCAGCAAATTGGGCACCAGAATTTTTAAAATGCTAGTTTTGGTACATATATTCCCACACGGGGAGATATAATTGCCTTTTACAGGAGTGAAAACGTGAGGCCTAGTGTTTCTGGTCTAATAAACACCAGATTGATTAAATTGGCCTTTTTTTCACCAAAATTAAAACACTGGACAATAATGCCTTTTGGCGGTATTAATTACAAGAACACTGCTGCTAATTGGACACCAGAATTTTTATAATGCTAGTTTGTGTACATAAATTCCTACACTGGAAGATATAATTCCTTTTTCCGGTATTAATTACAAGAAAACTGCTGCAAATTAGACACCAGAATTTTTAATATGCTAGTTTTGGTACATATATTCCCACACGGGGAGATATAATTCCTTTTTACAGGAGTAAAAACGTGAGGCCTAGTGTTTCTGGTCTAACAAACACCAGATTGATTAAATTGGCCATTTTTTCACCAAAATTACAACACTGGACAATAATGCCTTTTGGCGGTATTAATTACAAGAACACTGCTGCTAATTGGACACCAGAATTTTTATAATGCTAGTTTGTGTACATAAATTCCCACACTGGAAGATATAATTCCTTTTTCCGGTATTAATTACAAGAAAACTGCTGCAAATTGGACACCAGAATTTTTAATATGCTAGTTTTGGTACATATATTCCCACACGGGAAGATATAATTGCCTTTTACAGGAGTGAAAACGTGAGGCCTAGTGTTTCTGGTCTAACAAACACCAGATTGATTAAATTGGCCTTTTTTTCACCAAAATTACAACACTGGACAATAATGCCTTTTGGCGGTATTAATCACAAGAACACTGCTGCTAATTGGACACCAGAATTTTTATAATGCTAGTTTGTGTACATAAATTCCCACACTGGAATATATAATTCCTTTTTCCGGTATTAATTACAAGAAAACTGCTGCAAATTGGACACCAGAATTTTTAATATGCTAGTTTTGGTACATAGTTTCCCACACTGGGAGATATAATTCCTTTTTACTGGAGTAAAAATGTGAGGCCTAGTGTTTCTGGTCTAACAAACACCAGATTGATTAAATTGGCCTTTTTTCACCAAAATTACAACACTGGACAATAATGCCTTTTGGCGGTATTAATTACAAGAACACTGCTGCTAATTGGACACCAGAATTTTTATAATGCTAGTTTGTGTACATAAATTCCCACACTGGAAGATATAATTCCTTTTCCGGTATTAATTACAAGAAAACTGCAGCAAATTGGACACCAGAATTTTTAAAATGCTAGTTTTGGTACATAGATTCCCACACGGGGAGATATAATTCCTTTTACAGGAGTGAAAACGTGAGGCCTAGTGTTTCTGGTCTAACAAACACCAGATTGATTAAATTGGCCTTTTTTCACCAAAATTACAACACTGGACAATAATGCCTTTTGGCGGTATTAATTACAAGAACACTGCTGCTAATTGGACACCAGAATTTTTATAATGCTAGTTTGTGTACATAAATTCCCACACTGGAAGATATAATTCCTTTTTCCGGTATTAATTACAAGAAAACTGCTGCAAATTGGACACCAGAATTTTTAATATGCTAGTTTTGGTACATAGAATCCCACACGGGGAGATATAATTGCCTTTTTACAGGAGTGAAAACGTGAGGCTTAGTGTTTCTGGTCTAACAAACACCAGATTGATTAAATTGGCCATTTTTTCACCAAAATTACAACACTGGACAATAATGCCTTTTGGCGGTATTAATTACATGAACACTGCTGCTAATTGGACACCAGAATTTTTATAATGCTAGTTTGTGTTCATAAATTCCCACACTGGAAGATATAATTCCTTTTTCCGGTATTAATTACAAGAAAACTGCTGCAAATTGGACACCAGAATTTTTAATATGCTAGTTTTGGTACATAGATTCCCACACGGGAGATATAATTCCTTTTACAGGAGTAAAAACGTGAGGCCTAGTGTTTCTGGTCTAACAAACACCAGATTGATTAAATTGGCCTTTTTTCACCAAAATTACAACACTGGACAATAATGCCTTTTGGCGGTATTATTTACAAGAAAACTGCTGCAAATTGGACACCAGAATTTTTAAAATGCTAGTTTTGGTACATAGGTTCCCACACGGGAGATATAATTCCTTTTACAGGAGTAAAAACGTGAGGCCTAGTGTTTCTGGTCTAACAAACACCAGATTGATTAAATAGGCCTTTTTTCACCAAAATTACAACACTGGACGATATAATGCCTTTTGGCGGTATTAATTACAAGAGGACTGCTGGTATTTCAGAACACCGGAATTTTTAAAATGCTAGTTTTGCTAGATAAATTTCCCACACTGGGAGAAATATTGCCTAAGCCTTTTACAGTATTAATTACAACAGGAGTGCTTCTTCTGGTCTAACACCAGAATAATTTTATTATTACGGTGAAAGCTTTTCTAATTTATATTTCTGGCACATAAAAAAAAATATATTTCTGGCTGACAGTATTGGACAAAGTAGTGGCACTGGCTAGCCTAGCTGGAACAGCACATTCATGGGATTTGCTATCCAAGTGGGTTACTTTCAGTTTCACCACTGATATATTAAATATCTTTGCAGTTAGTATGGGTGACACAAGCACAGCCAAACCCCTGATGTAGTATATCTATGAAAAAATCGACTATTACATGAGATTAATTGACGTTGTGGCAGCTTTTGCTGTAGCACCACAAGTCCCAAAATGGCCGCCGCCTATCAGCCCAGTAACATGTGCCAGAAAACAGTCTGCCCAGCCAGAAAAAAAATAGACTTTGACTGAGCAGCTGAATCGCTGTTGTTCTGATTCACAGGTGTAGATTTTTCACTTCTTTGGAGCTTTGGTTTAGACTCTGTGGCAGCAAGTGCTGGCGCACCACAAGTCCCAAAATGGCCACCGCCGGTCAGCCCAGTTACATGTGCCCAGTAAAAATCGCTCTGGCCAGTCTCAACAAAATAGTGACTTTCAGTGAACAGCTCAGCTGAGTTGTTCTGATGCACAGGTGTAGAAAGGTAGATCATTCAATCACTTCTTTATCCCTGCCTATCTCGCCCTCACAGAAGCTGCATCCTCTCCCTACACTAGTCAGAGCAGTGTGACGTGCGGCGCTACATGACTCCAGCTTAAATAGAGGCTGGGTCACATGCTGCACTTGGCCAATCACAGCCATGCCATTAGTAGGCATGGCTGTGATGGGCTCTTAGGGCAAGAAGTAAAACGCTAGCTGATTGGCTGCTATGCAGCCCTTCTGAAAGCGGGAAGAAATCGACGAACACCGGACCCGAACCCGAACTTTTTTGAAAATGTCCGTGTTCGGGTCCGTGTCACGGACACCCTAAAATTCGGTACGGACCCGAACGATTTTCGAACTGTTCGCTCAACATTAATGATGTCCCTTTCTAACAGGTCAGAGATCAAAATTTAAACGCAATGACAGCAATAACAAGTAATGTCAGAGTGACACTGACATGCATAGCTTATGGCATTCACGAACAGCCTGTTTAAAAACACTAGTGATGAGCGGAAGGTGCCATATTCGATTTTGCGATATTTTGCAAATATTCTACTGAATATTCGTCATATATTCGTCGAAATCGAATATTCGTCATTATTCTATATATTGCGAATGTTACGCAGATTTATATTTGCATCGCAAATTTAACTTAGAGCTGAGTTCCTAATGGTTGCAACTTGTATTGCTAGAATTGACGAAGATAACAAATATCACGAATATAGCACTATATTCTCAATGGTCGTTATATTCTAGCAACAACCATTAGCAACTCAGCTCTATGTTTCATTCGCGAAGCGAACATATAATCACATTGCGAATTGAGCTTAGAGTCAATTCCTAATGGTTGTATTGCTAGAATATAACGAAGATGACGAATATAGCACTATATTCTCAATCTTCGTTATATTCTAGCAACGACCATTAGGAACTCAGCTCTAAGTTTCATTTGCGAAGCGAACATATAATCACATTGCGAATTGAGCTTAGAGTCAATTCCTAATGGTTGTATTGCTAGAATATAACGAAGATGACGAATATCACAAATTCACAAAAATAGCACTATATTCTCAATCTTCGTTATATTCTAGCAACAACCATTAGCAACTCAGCTCTAAGTTTAATTCACGAAGCGGACATATACTCGCATTGTGAATTGATCTTAGAGCTAAGTTCCTAATGGTTGTATTGCTAGAATATAACGAAGATGACGAATATTACGAATTCACGAATATAGCACTATATTCTCAATCTTCGTTATATTCTAGCAATACAGCCATTAGGAACTCAACTCTAAGTTGATTTCACAATGCGATTATATGTTCGCATTGCAAATTCAACTTAAAACTGGGTTCCTAATGGTTGTATTGCTAGAATATAATGAATATGGCAATGCAAATAATTCAGGTTATATTAATCGCATTGCGATTACAACTTAGACAAATTTGTGAGATCGTGATTCTCACATCCGACAGTACATTTTAGCATGGAGGCGTTCCCATTGGGATCAGGACGCTCCATGCACACAGGAAGTCGGCAGGCATTAACTGGAGCGGGCAGGGAGCCAGGAATCCTCCAGACAGGTAAGAACAGCTTTTGGGAAGTGGGAAGACAACCAGAGAGCAACAAGGATTAACAACAAAAAAAAAAAATGAATATTCGAAATTGAGAATATATAGTGCAATATTAGGAATATTCGCAAATTATCAAAGTTGCGATATTTGCAATAAAAATTCACTATTCGAATATTCACGTTCAACACTAAAAAACACGGTGCATCATTGGTTTTTCATATTCCAACGCTTCCTTTTCGGGTGAACATGGTGTTTAAATCCACAATAAAGCCCAGAAAAATAACATTTAGGAGAAGGAGAGGAAGTGCACCACTAATTTGTGGACCAATGATAGTAACATTTTCCATATAGCAGCAGAACCCATGCTGGCTTGGCGAGAAGTCCCACCAACAATGCCCGAGCCAGAGCTCAGAATTATTAAATTTAGGAGAAGGCATGGAAGTGCGTCACATTTGTGGACCAATGAGAGTTAAATTTTCCATATACTAGGTGAACCCTTGCGTGCCTTGCCAAGAATCTCAGCCCACCACCTGGGCCAGACCCTAGAAAAATAAATTTTAGGGGAAAGCGCCACTTTTCCCACAGTAATAAACCTCCATTAACTTGGCCAGGTGGGAGTACAGCTTGCACATAAGCTAATTGCTGGTCGAGAATAGTTTTCTCATGGACACACATTCTGTTATGGATGTCTCACAATTGAGAGGAGGACAAGGAGGTGGAGGAGTTGAGCATGAGAAGTAGAAACTGATGATGATGACAAGAATACTGTACTGGTTGGAGATGTGGGCTGGCTGCAACAAAGAAGACTAGGAGATAGAGGACAGATTTGTTCTGTTTGAGAATCCTGGCCAATTCTAGGACCCAATGATGCCTCCTCTTATGCTGCAATAGAGCCTTGGTACATATGTATTGTAAGAGAGTGTCTGAAATGGTAGTGGGTGGAAGATACGTGCCACCTGGGGTCGTGGCCCCGGTGGAGTAAGAGCCGGGTCTTTTGTGTTTTGTCAGCAGTGAGTGCTGTCATACAGCGGTCCGGGACGGCTCTTACTGAGAACAGGCAAAGAGCAGGGTGGGTGTCTGTTCCCCACGGACCACAACGGCTGGACGGGATTCGGTTGTTTGTGTCAGTCTACACTGATCCTGGCAGGTTGGTTATCTCTGGCCTTAGTTGGGTAGGGAAGGAGTTAATCCTTCACTATGTTCGGTGGGTGTGGTCCTCCTGCTACACCCAGGGCTGTGAATATAAGTTTGATGCTCACTGACTGTGGGGCTGATGAAGTGTGGTCTCCTGTCTCACTGCAGGAGGCTGTACGGGAGGCTGATCCCATGGTCGGGCTGAGCTCTGTAGTCCACTCTGCTAACAAAGACTGCCCAGTTGCTGCAGGCTCAGGGAAGGGCCAAAAGAGGGGATCCTGTGGCCGGAGCCAATCCCTTGTCCAGGCCAACTCGTGGCCTGTCTAACTTGCACGAACTTGGACAAACCCACCCCTCGACAAGGTGTAGTACTGATCACGGATGTGAGAGACTGTGTGAACAGGCACCAAGACGCCTGCAGCGTTTGGGACTTCGTTGTGGGAGGTGGGGTTTATGAACTTTGCTGTTGTGTGAATTGCACAGTTTTGATGAACTGGCGTGAATAAAAGAGCACGGTGTGGACACAAAGCCTGTCTCCTGAGCCTCTATACTGCCACCGCTACCATCTGCCTACCAGAGCAAACCCCTACAGTATGTATTTGACCATGCATGGCTTACTTTAACCCTGCAGATCTTGCACACAGCTATGGTTTTGTGTGCTGGCTTTATGGAGAAAAAAACACTATACGGAAGTTGCTCACAGAGCTAGAGGCAGTCGAGCTTGACCTAGGAAAAGTTTTGAACCTGTACCCACAGTATCAGCGGCATCACTAGTTCTCAAGCCGCCTGTTCTTCTGGAGGTTTTGGCCATACATTGCCTCTGCTTTTTATTGCCACCGCGACCACCACCCTTATCCTCTGATGTCTTCTCCTCAGCACCTTGATATGTTATATACTTGACTATTGTGCTACTGTGGCTACCTCTGTCCCCACCGCAAATGCCATGGCTATAGTTGCCACTATAATGACCAACACAGCTGTGTATGGGTTCCCTCACTTTGCCCTGTACCTCCTACTCAGGACAATCCAAACACTGACTGCTCTCACACAAGTCATCCACAGGGAGAGTCTCTTGACTATCTGCCGTAGGGTGTGGTGGGGTTTTGTTACCTCTTCTTAGGAAAAAAGAAGGCTCTCAGCTAGGAGCAGGGAGTGAAGACAAGAGGATGACATTAAAAAACCTAGCTCCAAGGCACTGTGTCAGGAGTCACCTTCATGTAATCCTGCTGTAATTGAGAGGAAGAGTAAGACATCCAATTCGCAATATCATTATCTTTCTCTTCAATGATAATGTTGCACTTTTCAAAATCCAGGGAAAACTGTAGACTACTACTACTACTTCTGGTTGGATAGCTGGTGCTGCTATTACCAACATTATGGCTCTGGGAGGACAAAGCCTGGGTCTTTTGATTTGAACCCTCCTTTACTCCAGAAATTTTATTATATTGTCTAATGTGAACCCGCAATTTTCCTAAATAAAAAGTCATGAGTTTGGTACACAGTATGGAATGAATATAGCAAAATTGCAAGTGTGTTGTCTGTAACTTAAAGACAGAGGCACAATTAAATATTCTCCCTCTTCTACAAACACAGTGAACACTGTTATAAACAATTTACTTTGAGAATAATGCATTATTGTTGCTGGTAAGATTCTTGCCTACTGTGTTATTTGCTTTTAAAAATGCAGTTTCAAAAAAGATATTTGACTTTTAAGACACACATTGCAAACTTGTAATGGGATTATTCCCCCACTCCTCCCCCCTACACACCCACACCACTAATATAACAATGGAGGAAAAGTAGGTAAGATTATTGCCTACTGTGTGATTGAGAAATGTATGTTCAAAAAAGACCTTTCTTTACTATTAAGACACACATTACAATCTTGTAATGTCATTATTCGCTTCCCCTCACCACCAAAAGGAAAATGCAGGAAAAGCCGGTAAGATTGCTGCCTACAGTGTTATTTGTGTTTAAAAATGAAGGTTTAAAAAAGGTCTTTCTTTACTGTTAAGACACGCTTTGAAAAACTTGTAATGCCCTTATTTACCCCTTCTACCAATATAACAATGCAGGAAAGATTTGCTGCTTTCACAGTCAATGATTGGTCAGTGTTTGATCAGTGATTTCTATCAGTGACTGTGAACCAAAACCAAGAGTGGAGCCTACACAGATACTGTAAGGTACTGTATAAGTGGAAAGAATTGCAATTGTTCAGTGTTTTTGACTGGCATCTGGTTTTGGCTAACAATCGCTGCTTGAAATTATAGATCAAACACTAAGTGTGTAAAAAAAAAAATGGAATGGATACATCACTGAGAAATGACTAATAAAAATATTCACATTAACCACTAATGACACAATGTACATTATCAGTTACATACTTTCATCATCATTGATATATTGCTATTTGTATACTCAGACTATTGATTTTTAGACCACATTACATTTTTGTGTTTAACTTTTGTAACTCATAGTTATACACAAAGCAGATGCCTGTCCAATGCCATCTAAACTCGAGAATCTGATTGGAGAATAGAATACAGAACAACCTTCATTTGCTTTATTTCTTTACATGTTTAGTTCTCTAAATGTGATTCAGATTCCAGTCTCAGCTGCTTCTGACCTTCGGTGAATCACTTTGTTTCTGCCTGAGGGATTAAAATTATATTGTAAGCTCTTTGCAGCAGTCAGATAGTAAGCCTCAGTATAGACCAGACATATCTGCAAGTTCGAGTATATCACATGCAATATATGTATCATTGCAAAGCATCCTGCAATTTACTGTAATCTGTTTGAAATCAGGAGACTTTCGGTATAAGACTTTTTACCCCACTGACATTCATTGTATTCTGCTGACAGTGAATAGATTCAGCAACATTGAATTAGACCTAAAATAGAACCATCTTTCTTGTAGGTAACAGCAAGCTAAAAGGACTCAATTACATTAGAACAATTCACTGAAAACCATCCATACAATTAAACTGAAACCCTTGAATTTCTGCAAAACCTGTTATCAGGCTATGCTGTATAGAAGCCCAAATTAATCCTTTATAATATTCCAAATAACAGTGCAAAATGAAAACTAGTAAAGGTGGCATGTTAACGAAGCCAAAGAACAGATAATATGTAAACCTCTCACATGAAGTGCAGTATTTTAAGAGATTTAAGGGGGTTTTCTGGTTTGTATCAACATTCTTTAAAATAACCATTTATGAAGGTAGTTGTAATTTTGTAATGTATTTCTTTTACCTTTATTGCTCCTATCTTCTGTTCTGGGCTGTGACCATGTCTATGCAGCTCTCTATTATTTCCTGATTTAGGGAATATGATGTCTCCTTATTGAGAGCGCATAAGTGGCCTATAAGTCAGGCAATGCAACTGGTGGCATGAGTGGCACAGCTTGTTTAGAGGTCATTTGCATGCCCTCTTTCTTATTTCAAGTACAGCAACAGAGGCAGTGACTGGGGAGTGTCTATGTAACTAGATGAGTGGGAGGAGCTATAAACTAGCTGGGTGTTGTTAGGGGCAGTGATAGGGGAGTGTCTATGTAAATAGCTGAGTGGGAGGAGCTATAAACTAGCTGGATGTTGTTAGGGGCGGTGATAGGGGAGTGTCTATGTAACTAGCTGAGTGGGAGGAGCTATGAACTAGCTGGGTGTTGTTAGGGGCAGTGCTAGAGGAGTGTCTATGTAACTAGCTGGTGGGAGGAGCTATGAACTAGCTGGGTTTTGTTAGGGGCGCTGATAGAGGAGGGTCTATGTAACTAGCTGAGTGGGAGGAGCTATAGACTTGCTGGGTGTTGTTAGGGGCATTGACTGGGGAGTGTCTATGTAACGAGCTAGGTGGGAGGAGCTATAGACTAGCTGGGTGTTGTTAGGGGCAGTGATAGGGGAGTTTCTACGTAACTAGATGGGGGAGGAGCTATTAACTAGCTGGGTGTTGTTAGGGGCAGTGCTGGAACTGTGTTAGGAAAAGTGCATCATGAGTTTGGTTGGATACAACAGAAGTGCTACATAGAGGATGGAAACCAGATTGATTTACACTGGGAAAGTGAGTCAGAAGTGTTCAAATTAAAAAAAATGGAGAAGACGTACTATACATGAAGTAAGCTACTACATGAGCAAATCCACTAAAAAGTTTCTGATTGTAAATGTATTTATTCTATTTTCTGAACATAACTACAGGGTGGCCATCTGTTCTTAAAGCATTTAGAAAGCATTAACAGGGTTTTAGGCTTTTTACTATTGAAGAACTCTACTCATGATAGATGATCTATATAAGATGGTCAGGGTTATAGACATGCTCAGTCACCTGTGCAGAGGTCATTTTACAAGGAAAGAATAGATAACCATTGACAATCACCTACTGTGAATGCTGGATCTTGTCTTATCTATACACAGAGGTGATATCATTATAGACCGGATTAGAATGACAGATAGGCAGTTAACTGCAGTAAAGAGATCTGTACAGACCAAGAAGTGGTGTCTATTATTAGGCTTAGTGGCCAGAGTGAAAAAAGCAGGATTTTATGGTTTTAGTTTAAATATAGATATTGACATTAAAAATTAAAAATAATGAAAAACATTATTAAACATACGTTAAACATTGATTTAAACAATAGGTGATTTTGGGATAATACATTCCCTTTAAGAGACACTTACCATAATGTAGCATTAGTCTACAAATCTTGCTGAAAATGTGATGATACATAGAAAAAACCTCTCCAAAAGACCAGTTCTTTAACCAGTTCAAAGCCAGCCCATGTGTCCCTCTCCTGACCAGGCATTTTAGTGAATACATCTTTGAAAGCCATAGCTTTTTTATTCTATTCTGTTTTGTAAATGATTTTTGTGCCTCTTTTCATTGATACATGGAGCTTTATTTTTCTGCCATTTCTATTTTAGTTTTTTTTATACCTGTAAAATGGGGAAAAAAAAGTTTTTCATATTTTTATTACTTTTTTACTTGCACAAAGTGCAACTAATACACATTTTATATTATGTCCCTTTTCCATATCATATTTGGATGATGGCCGTGTGCCGCTAGAAAGCAACTGTAGTGTAGCATGTAGGGGTGTTTCTTTTCATTATTTATTTTTATTTTATATTTTATGCACATTATAAGGTCATAAAAGACCTTTGGGGGCATTTAAACATTACCTTTTTATTGCTGCTCCTACTGGAGTTGACATATCACAGGATAATTTAGCTCTTAACCCCTTCCCGACCAGCACCGTAATAGAACCTTTCCGATCAGCTGCAGGGTACCCGCTGTTCCCGTTAGCCAGACCCCTGCTGTATGCACCGGCATCAGTGAAAAGACCGTTAGTGTATTAGTCTGTGTAATACACTAACAGACAATAGTGTTGAGCGAACCCGAACTGTAAAGTTTGGGTTCGTACCAGACTTTAGGGTTTTTTGTACCCGGACCCGAACTTTTCTGTAAAAGTTCGGGTTCGAGTTCGGTGTTCGGCCGTTTAATAAAGCTTGTTGAAAGGCTGCAGGGCAGCCAATAAACAAGTGTTTAAGATGTGTGCCCTTAGAAGCCATCACAGCCATGCCTACTAATGGCATGGCTGTGATTGGCCAGTGCAGCATGTGACCCAGCCTCTATATAAGCTGGAGTCACGTAGCGCCATACGCCACGTCAGCTCTTACTAGTGTAGGGATAGGATGCTGCTGCTGTGAGGGACAGATTAGGAAAGAATCTGATATCAGAGCTTGGTGTTAAGTCAGTGATCTACAGCAATTTTTTTTGTCGGTGCAATGCAACATTTTTGTCCCCTGCCCTAAGTCCAGTGACACAGAAAAATAAGCTTTAATCTGTCTGTTAGTTAGGTGTGTGTCAGCGGCAAGTAAAATATAATCAGCAAATACAACTGGGACTTTTTTTGGCTAGAATGTACCTTTGCGGCCTGCACTGCATTTCTGATAGTGAAAGAAAATCAGCAAATCCAGCTCTTAGGCCTCTTTCACAACGTTTGTAATGCGTTTTGCACGCGCGTGAGAAAAATCGCCATGTTTGGTACCCACACAAAGCCGGACTTCATCACTGAAGTCCGGTTTCGGGTCGAGTATTCTGTAGAATTTATTATTTTCCCCTATAACATGGTTATAAGGGAAAATAATAGCATTCTTAATAAAGAATGCTTAGTAAAATGAAGATGAAGGGGTTAAAAATAATAAAACTTAACTTACCTTTGCCACTTGATCGCGTAGTTGCCATCTGTCTTCTCTTTTCCAGCATCAGCTAACAACTAAAGGACCTGTGATGACGTCACATCACATGGTCCAATCACATGGTTCATTTTACCATGGTGATGGACTTGCTTGCAGATGATTGCGATTTTCCCGCAGCCCCATTTACTTCTATGGGGCCTGCGTTGCGTGAAAAATGCACAATATAGAGCATGCTGCGATTTTCACGCAACGTAGAAGTGATGTGTAAAAATCACCGCTCATGTGCACAGCCGCATAGAAATGAATGGGTCCGGATTCAGTGCGGGTGCAATGCGTCCTCCTCACGCATTGCACCCGCGCGGAAAACTCGCCCGTGTGAAAGGGGCCTTAGACTGTGGGTGGACATTTCAACGGTAATCAGGCCAGTTATTCACAAGTGGTTTGGAGGGTGTGTTCCTGCTGCAGTACATACCTGACTGGGAAATATATTCTGTAAATTTGGCGGCGTTTAGATTGTTGGGTGATCTATACCCTTTGATGAGAAGTTCTCTTTGTAGCGGGGTTTGAGAAGGGTGAACACCCAGTAATCGATGTTATCTAAAATACGTATAACGCGAGGGTCATGGGAAAGGCAACCTAATATGAAGTCAGTCATGTGTGCCAGAGTACCAACAGGCAAGACGTCGATGTCAACATTAGGATGACTCTCCATCCCCTCATCCTTCCCCTCTTCTGCCCATCCACGCTGAACAGATGGAATTAAAGTTCCATGGGTACTACCCTCTGTAGCAGAGGCAACTTTCTCCAGCTCCTCCTCCTCTTCATGGTCCAATTCGCGCTGAGAAGACAAACTGTGGGTGGTCTGGCTATTACCCTGTGTAATGTTCTCCCCATTTCCTTGTCTGCCACATTCAGAGCGTCCTCCTTAATTGTGAGCAGTGATCATTTGAGTAGACACAGCAGTGGGATGGTTACGCTGATAATAGCGTTATCGCCTCTAACCATCTCTGTGGATTCATCAAAGTTTTTTAAAACCTCACAGAGGTCTGACTTCAATGCCCACTCCTCGCTTGTGAATAGTGGCAGTTGACTGGAAAAGCGACAACCATTTTGGAGCTGGTATTCCACAACTGCCCTCTGCTGCTCACGAAGCCTGGCCAACATGTAGAACGTAGAGTTCCAGCATGTGCTCAAGTCGCACAACAGTCGGTGAGCTAGAAGCCGCAAGCACTTCTGCAGCATTGACAGACCGGCTGAAGCTGTGGACGACTCGTGGAAATGGGCACACACGTGGCGTGCCTTCACTAGTAGCTCTGCCAAATTGGGGTAGGTTTTTCTAAACCGCTGAAACACTAAGTTTAAGATGTGGGCTAGGCATGGGATGTGTGTCAGGTTGCCGAGCTCCAAAACCGCCACCAAGTTATGGTCATTGTCAGACACAACCAATCCTGGTTATAGGTTGAGTGGCGAGAGCCACAGCTCGGTCTGGTCCCTTACACCCTGCCACAGCTCTGCGGCGGTGTGTTGTTTGTCCCCTAAGCAGATAAGCTTTAGCACGGCCTGTTGACACTTACCCACAGCAGTGCTATACTGCTTCCAACTAGTGACTGGTGGCTGACTGCTGTTGGAGGTGGAAGTGGAGGAGGAGGCAGCGGAGGAGAAGTGGGGGTTGGAGCCAGTAACATAGCTGCTGGTAGAGACCCTGATAGACGTAGGGCCCGCAATCCTGGGCATGGGTAGCACCTGTGCCATCCCAGGGTATGACTCACTCCTGCCCCCCACAACATTCACTCAGTGTGCGGTCAGGGAAATGTAGCGTCCCTGGCCACCAGCCCTTGTCCATGTGTCCGTGGTGAGGTGGACCTTCCCAGTAAGTGCATTGGTCAGGGCACGGGTGATGTTCTGGGACACATGCTGGTGTAAGGTGGTCACGGCACACCATGAAAAATAGTGCGGCTGGGGACTGTGTACCGAGGGACGGCCGCCGACATCAGGCTGCGGAAGGCCTCAGTGTCCAAAAGCCTAAATGGCAACATTTCAAGGGCCAGTAATTTTAAAAGTTGTGCATTTAGTGCTATGGCCAGTGGGTGGGTGGGTATTTGCGCTTGCATTCAAATGCCTGTGTTATCAACATTTGGATGTTGCTAACAGTTCATAAGAAGGTCCAGGTGCAGGGTGAGGGGCATCCGGGCCTGTGCCTTCAAAAGGGGATTGGCCGGCAGTGCGTAACACAGGGGAAGAGGAGGCAGTGGTGTGACCTGCAGACCCAGATTGTGGACCCAGGCGTTCAGCCCACCTATTAGGGTGCTTGGATGCCATGTGGCAGATCATGCTGGTGGTGGTGAGGTTGCTAGTGTTCACGCTCCGGCTCATTTTGGTACGGTACAGGTTGCAAACTATCACTCTTTTTTCGTCTGCGCTTTCCTCAAAAAAGCACCATACTGCGGAACACCTTGGTAAGGTAGATTTAAGCATGGGGGTGGTCGGTGTAATGGTTGCGGGCCTTTTTGGTGGGGGCCGACGTCTCCCTTTTACATCCCTACTGCCTCTTCCAGACTGTTGCGTTGCTGCAGATCCTAGTGCCGTTGCGACGGGTGCGGGCCGTACAGGGTGACACCAGTGCCGGCAGAAGATAATTTATTCACTGCACTTGCCTGTGTAATTGAATTGAAGCGTGATCGCTGTACAGGGAACCCCGGCTTAGGAGTCCCAGATCTGACTCCATATAAATAGAGTCAGTGTTATCAACATGAAGGGGGTACACCCAATGTATTTTAATCTAATTTAGCCTCTCTTTCTCAAAGGTAGCCACCAGGATTCAAACTCACAAGCTTTTACATTAAAGGCAAGAACCCTAACCACTGAGCTATGGAGCACAATGGTAAACTGTGCTTGGTAAACTATGCTAGAAAAACCTCATAGTAGTTTATCAAGTATTAGGTATTGTGGTAAGGTGCAAGGTGTCATATGCGATGGCAGGTACGTGTCACCGAGGTTGCTGGCCTCGGTGAGGTGAGAGCCGGGTTTTTGTCTGCAGCAGCTAGTCCTGTTTTGACTCTTTTAAATAGCATGGCTGCAAAGCCGATCCGGGCCGGCTCTTACTGGGAGCAGCTAAAGAGTAGGGTGGGTGGCTGCTCCCCACGGTCCAGTCCGAGTTTTGGGCTGGGTTTAAAAGCTCAGCCAGCACCAGCTGCTGGGAGGCTGTGATTGTCCTGGAGCTGCTAACACTGTTGTGGAATTCTCTGATCTGGAGGAAAGAGCTCAGCAAGGTGGTGTTTTTCCCTGCAACTTGAAGGTGGAATCTCCTGCGGCTGGGCCGACTGCTAGGTGTGAACCCTCACCTAAACCTCCCAGGTGACTGAACCCTGTGTTGGCCTGTTTTTGGTTTTGCCACATGATTTCTGTTGTGTGTGAACTGTCACCAAGAGACTGTTTTCATTTCTGGTGTGCAAGTGTGAATAAAACACTGTTTGATGCACAATCTGGACTCCTTGTTTTGCCTCTAAACTGCACCCGCACCGCTGTCTACCAGAGCGACTCCCCACATTTGGTGGAGGATGCGGGCATGCGCAGTGAGGCTGGCGTGAACGCCTGAAAATTTTTTGTTTCTGCTGGGCACGACTGGATGTCCTATATTAGGCCGGCAAAGTTGCAGCCTGTGAACCCTGACAAAATGGAGGCGGTTGTAAAAGCCCTTGTGGAGGCTAACCTGCAGCAGCGGGAGGCTAACAAGCAGCAGCAGGAGACTAATCAGCTGCTTTTACAGCACGTGATGGCTTTGCAAACGGCAGGAGCGTCCCAACACGTCCATGATGCCCGGAAAGCGGTCCGTGCGGCGATCCCAAAGATGACCCCTCGGACGACGTTGAGACCTATCTGGCGGTCTTTGAAAAGGTGGCCGTGAGGGAGAAGTTACCCCGTGACCAGTGGGCTGAAGTGGTCGCTCCGTTCCTGGCGTCCGGACCCCAGCAGGTGTTCTCTGATTTGGCAGATGACCAGGCTGCTGATTACCCCACGGTGAAGGGGGAGATCCTGGCCAGACTGGGGGTGAACGTGTTAGTCCGGGCTCAGCGGGTCCACCAGTGGGACTTTAAAGCGGCTGAACCCGCCCGGCCGCAGTACTATGAGTTACTGCACAGGTTGCAAAAATGGCTGCAGCCTGATATTCTAAGCCCGGCTGCTATGCTGGACCGTCTGCTGGCTGACATGTTCTGGAGGGCCTTGCCGCACTCCTTCAGCACTGGATCGGCCAAGTATCACCCACTAATGCCCTGGACATGGTCGACCTCGTGGAGCGCTATGAGGCCACAAAACCTTGAAAGGGGGTGTTGTTGGGAGGGGACCGGTCAAACCCCGGAGGTCTCCCATCCAGTCCCGACGACTGGTACCCGAGAAACCTGCTCGGGTGTACCCCTGTAGACCCGGCCCCGATAGTCTGCTGGCGGTGTCACGAGCCTGGCCATGTGAGGGCCGACTGTCCACAGTGGGGCGAACCCATGGAGACTAATTATGGGTACCGGGCTTCCATGTATGCCCGGAGACTGTGTGCGACCGGCACCCCGAGACAATAGACAATCGTCATCTGTGCCAGGTGCAAGTCGGTGATAATCTTGCAGTGGCGCTGCTGGACTCAGGGAGCCTAGTAACCCTGGTAAGTGCCGCCCTGGTACAGCCCTCCCAGTATACGGGCCGGAAAGTTGGTGTGGTGTGCATACACGGAGACTTAAAGGACTATCCCACGGCTGTAATGTCTCTGTCCACGGCGGCCGGCACATGGACTTGTGAAGTGGCGATCTCCTCAAAGCTACCCTATGAACTGATAATTGGGAGAGACTTCCTGGTTTTCCGTCACTTTGGCCTGTGACTAATAGCCCTGAGACAGGGGTAACCCTAGATGAGTGGCCTGGTTCCAGTGGGAGGCCAGAGCCCTGGGAGCCCGAGTCCGAAGGGCCTGCGGTAGGGGTGACCACCACGGCTGCGGTAGAGGGGGAGACAACCCCACTGAGTGTAATGGTGGGAGACACGGAGGACTTGCCACCGGGACCTGAGTTGGCAGACCTCAATGTCTCCGGGGAAAATTTTGGGACCGCACAACACCGGGACCAAACCCTAACCAGGGCCTGGGAAAGTGTCGTAATAATTGATGGTAAACCCCAGAAACCTGGGGCTGAATTAATGTTCCCACGATTTATTGTTCTTCAGGATATGTTGTATCGGGTGAACCAAATCCGAGGTGAGCCCGTTGAACAGTTGGTGGTGCCCACCGCATATCGCAAGCTGGTTATGGAGCTTGCCCACCAACATGTTCTTGGGGGTCACTTGGGGTGGCAGAAAACCCAGGACCGCATACTGCAGCGGTTTTATTGGCCCGGTGTGTTCAAGGAGGTAGAAAATTATTGTAAGTCCTGTCCGACCTGTCAGATAAATAGCCCCCAGCCACATTTCCGTAGTCCTCTGGTACCTCTTCCAATTATTGAGGTCCCGCTTTGAGCGAATCGCTATGGATCTAATTGGGCCTGTACCAAAGTCTGCCAGGGGCCACCAACACATTTTGGTAGTTCTCGACTATGCCACTCGATATCCGGAGGCGGTGCCTCTGCGACATACCTCAGCTAAGCTCATTGCCAAAGAGTTAATGGAAATGTTTTCCCGTGTGGGCCTGCCAAAAGAGGTTCTGACAGACCAAGGGACCCCTTTATGTCCAAAGTTATGAGGGAACTGTGTAAGTTATTGCGTATAAAGCAATTGCGTGACGTCCGCTTACCATCCGCAAACGGACGGTCTTGTCGAGAGGTTTAACCAAACTTTAAAAAATATGTTAAAAAGGGTGGTGTCTAGAGATGGGAAGGACTGGGACCTGCTTCTGCCCTATCTCATGTTCGCAGTGCGAGAGGTGCCCCAGGCCTCTACTGGGTTCTCGCCTTCGAACTGCTTTACGGCAGACACCCTCGAGGCCTGTTGGATATTGCCAAGGAAGCGTGGGAACAGCAGCCTGTCCCCACAAAAGTGTCATTGAGTATGTCACCCAGATGCAGGAACGGATGGAAAGGGTGTTGCCGCTGGTCCGGGAGCATATGGAGGCAGCCCAACAAGCCCAAAGTAGGGTGTATAATCGTCAGGCTCGGGTACGGGACTTCAATCCGGGAGATCGGGTTTTGGTTCTGGTACCCACCCTTGACAGCAAGTTCCTAGCTAGGTGGCAGGGCCCCTATGAGGTGATCGAAAGGTAGGGGAAGTAAATTACAAGGTACACCAGCCAGGGCGGCGCAAACCGGAGCAGGTGTACCACGTGAATTTACTAAAGCCGTGGAAAGATAGGGACACGGCCGACGACCACAGCCCCCGGCCAGGGCTTCTAGGTGAAAAGGGTCCAGCCCCACAGTTCGAGGCCTGTGAAGCAGTAACCACGGTAAAAATTGCAGACAGCCTGTCTTCTAAACAAGTTCAGGAAGTCAGGGAGTTCATCAGTCGGAACACGGATGTGTTCTCGACCTCCCTGGCCGCACGTCTCTCATCCAACATGACATCGCCACTGAGCCTCAGGCCAAGATCCGGTTAAAACCATACCGGGTACCCGAGGCTCGGCGACGGGCCATCGCGGAGGAAGTGCAAGTAATGTTGAAGCTCGATGTCATTGAGGAGTCGAAAAGTGAGTGGGCCAGTCCCATAGTCCTGATACCTAAGCCAGATGGGACGTTGCGGTTCTGCAACGATTTTCGCAAATTAAATGAAGTGTCCAAGTTCGATGCGTATCCCATGCCCCGGGTAGACGAGCTTGTTGAGAATTTAGGGCAAGCCCGTTATTTTTCTGTGCTAGACCTCACTAAAGGATACTGGCAAGTACCCTTAACGGAGTCGGCCAAGGAAAAACTGCTTTTGTTACCCGCAGGGCCTGTATCATTATAAGGTGTTACCCTTTGGCCTGCATGGCGCCCGCCACCTTCCAAAGGTTAATGGATATTGTGCTGCGACCTCATCGTCGGTACGCCTCGGCCTACTTAGACGATGTAATCATCCACAGCACCGACTGGGAAAGCCATTTGCCCAAAGTGCAGGCGGTAGTGGATGCCCTGAGGAAAGCCGGACTGACCGCTAACCCAAAGAAGTGCTCCATAGGGTTAGAGGAGACAAAATATCTGGGATATGTAATTGGGCGGGAGTTATCAAACCTCAGGTAACTAAGGTAGAGGCCATTCGTAACTGGCCCCGACCGGTCACCACCAGGCAGGTAAAGTCGTTCATGGGGATTGTAGGTTACTACATGAGGTTTGTGCCCCACTTTGCCACAATAGCAGCGCCGTTGACAGACCTCTTGAAGGGGCGAAAGTCTGGGAGGGTTAGCTGGAGTGAGAAGGCGGAGGAGGCTTCGCCGCGTTGAAGTCGGCCCTGTGTGGGTCCCCGGTTTTGGTGACACCCGACTTCAACAAGGAGTTTGTCGTACAGACCGACGCTCGGAGGTAGGCCTCGGTGCGGTACTGTCTCAGGAGGTCAACGGGGAAGAACATCCCGTTGTCTTCCTGAGCCGTAAGCTCAGTCCCGCCGAGTCCAGATATAGTATAGTGGAGAGGGAGTGCCTGGCTATCAAGTGGGCACTCGAATCTCTCCGCTACTACCTGTTAGGGAGGAGGTTCTGCCTGGTGACCGACCATTCCCCTCAAATGGATGAGTCAGGCCAAGGAGAGGAATGCTCGGGTCACCAGGTGGTTCCTATCCCTGCAAAATTTCAAGTTTTCCGTGGAACACAGGGCAGGCCGCTTGCAGGGCAATGCAGATGCCCTGTCCCGCGTCCACTGCCTTACGTGTGTTCACCCCTCAGGGTTGAACAAAGGGGGGTATGTGGTAAGGTGCAAGGTGTCATATGCGATGGCAGGTACGTGTCACCGAGGTTGCTGGCCTCGGTGAGGTGAGAGCCGGGTTTTTGTCTGCAGCAGCTAGTGCTGTTTTGACTCTTTTAAATAGCATGGCTGCAAAGCCGATCCGGGCCGGCTCTTACTGGGAGCAGCTAAAGAGTAGGGTGGGTGGCTGCTCCCCACGGTCCAGTCCGAGTTTTGGGCTGGGTTTAAAAGCTCAGCCAGCACCAGCTGCTGGGAGGCTGTGATTGTCCTGGAGCTGCTAACACTGTTGTGGAATTCTCTGATCTGGAGGAAAGAGCTCAGCAAGGTGGTGTTTTTCCCTGCAACTTGAAGGTGGAATCTCCTGCGGCTGGGCCGACTGCTAGGTGTGAACCCTCACCTAAACCTCCCAGGTGACTGAACCCTGTGTTGGCCTGTTTTTGGTTTTGCCACATGATTTCTGTTGTGTGTGAACTGTCACCAAGAGACTGTTTTCATTTCTGGTGTGCAAGTGTGAATAAAACACTGTTTGATGCACAATCTGGACTCCTTGTTTTGCCTCTAAACTGCACCCGCACCGCTGTCTACCAGAGCGACTCCCCACATTATATATATATATATATATATATATATATATAGCTAGTTATCCAAAAACGAGGCAGCACTCCAGGATAGTGTGAAGAAGTGGACCCTTTATTCACTCATCAGCGACGTTTCAACCACTCATTGTGGTCTTTATCAAGAATAAACCAACAGTGTCATCTAGGCATATATATACCCATCATGCAATGTGATACTTAATTGCCAATAAACAAGAAAATCAACAATAAAGTGTGGATAAACATATGTAAAATCTCTAAAAGCAACAAAATCTATAAAGGTTAATATTCCGTATACATGTGTACAAATCTATTCATTGTAGGATAAATATTTCATACAAAAAGTGGCATAAATGTGTAAATCATTCAGTGATACAAACACCTGTGTAATAAAGTGAGAATTAAAATCAGCCGTAGCAAATTCATATTATAAAAAAAGTACACTCGAGACGAGGAGGCATGGCGCCAAAGTCAGCGTCTAGTAACGGATACTGCACATGCTCCGGTGCATAGCAACGCGATGCATAGTCGACCCGACGGCACGCGATGCGCGGCGCGGCACATGACACGTCACCTAACCAACATTAGTCACGTGACCGGCAAGGCCGAGGCAAACACTCGCGAGATCAAGGAAAGACCAGGCATCAAGGCTGTCAGGCAACGTCACAGCAACAAGGCGGAGCCACCCACCACAGGCTGAGACATTATGTAAATGTACAGACCCTGTCGGTGGTAGCTCAACATCATCGGGTGGACGCGGCCAACAAACCACTTAGCTAGGCACTAGAGACAGTAGGAACACATTGGGAACACATCAATTGATGATGTATATATGGGAATTAATCCCAAATTAAAACATATAACTACAGAAATCCATGGCGGAAAAGGCTTGTATAGAAACAATACAATACAGTACAGACAGTGGTTTAACCAGGGTCACCGGTCCCCACCACTGTTATATTTGTATAGAGTATAGAGGGGATATAGAAAAACGGGGGGGCAAATGTGGCTGTATCAATGTACTTGATCATCACCACCAGCCTATTATGGGGCTATGGTGCAAGGCAGTATCAGTGTCTCGCCCCATTAGACCCAAGGTCTCCCCTAAGTATTTTTCAAGCCCAAGCCATAGTATCCAACATAGTTGTTAACGTCAATTGTACCCAATGGATCCATCTTGAAAAAAAAAAATAACGCAAAAAATCCAAGTCACGGTGATAAACTTGATATAAAATCTAGAAAAAGAAGAAAAAAACAGAATACTAGTTCATTTCTCAAAGTTCACAACATGGAAAAAATTAAAATTAATAACACCATTAGTTGTCTCACGTAACAGGTAGGGAAACGGAGAGGTACCCAGGACAATGGAGTGCACCCAGCACACTCTCAAATCAATTGATGCTATATAGACACTACATTAAATTCCATTTGAATTCTGCTTTCAAACCAAGGGGTCTGAGGGTCTGAAGACGGTGTATCCAATAAAGCTCTCTTTTTTGGAGAGTTAATGTGCGATCACCCCCCCGTCTTCAGCGAAATGTCTTGATACAGGTAGATCCCTCCTCTTACGCCTAATAGAGAATCGATGATTGTTAAGCCTTGTCTTCATGTCACATGTGGTCTCCCCTACATAGAGGAGACCACAGGGACATGAAAGTACATACACCACAAATGCACTGTTTTGCTTGTACTCCCAGGCGTATCTCAGACTGTGCCCCTGAGATAGGGTGAATAAATCTATCACCCTTGATCATAAGTGGACAGTTAACACAATGTAAACATGGATAACATCCCCTACGTTTACTTCCAATAAATGTCTGTACCAAATTCTTAGGAGCATATCAGTCCGCACGAGCTTGTCCCTTAGGTTACTAGGACGTCTATAAGAGAGAAGGGGTGGTACCGCGAAGGCCTCAATCTGAGGAAGATTACTTCTCAATATGGACCAATGTTTCCGTATGATGCTGGCTACAGTATTACTTTGTTCACAGTGGGTGGATACAAAAGGAATACGTTCCTTCTTGTCCGCCACTGTGTAAGTATCCACTGGCACTGACTGTTTGACTCTAGTAAGATGTTTCTGGATTAATCGTTTAGGGTAACCCCTCTGTTGGAATTTGTGCACCATTTGTTCATATCGTAAAGGTAACTTGTCTGGGGGCTGTACAATTCGTTTGACTCTGAGTAACTGACTATATGGTAGGGATGCAATGGTAGATCTGGGATGGCAACTGTTATATTGTAACAAAGAGTTACAATCAGTCGGTTTAGTATAAATATCAGTAAGTAATTTATTGCCAACCACTGTGACCATTGTATCAAGAAATTGCACCTGAGTTTTAGAAAAAGTCAGTGTATAAAGGCAATCTCTGGATCAATCTGGTTTAAGTATACATGAAAAAGTTCTAATGAATCTGCATCGCCATGCCAGATGAGGAAGACATCGTCTATGTATCGCCACCACCCCAGTACATGACTGAAGTGGTGGGACACATAGACAAGGTCCTCCTCAAGGGCCGCCATGAAGACATTTGCGTACGTCGGTGCCACATTTGACCCCATGGCGGTCCCTCGTAACTGCAGAAAAAAAGAATCCATAAACATAAAATAATTGTCTCAGTACCAGTTCAAGTAATTGCAAGATAAAAAGGCGACAATCTAGAGAATACCCACTGGAATCAAGTGCCAACCTGATTACACATTTAATTTTTTATTTAATTATACTTCTGCTGTATAGGAATACCTAATAGATGATAGACTACTATGAGGTTTTTCTAGCACAGTTTAGCATTGAGCTCCGTAGCTCAGTGGTTAGGGTTCTTGCCTGTGATGTAAAAGGTTGTGAGTTTGAATACTGGTGGAAACCATTCAAAAATAGAGGCCAAATTATGCATTCATGTTTATCAGAACTATGATAATATATTTATACTATATATATATATTTGTGGTCGGTGCCACCATTTGGGTGGAGGAGATGACGATGACCATCCTAAACGTGGATGGACTGACTATAACTATTACCTGGCTGAAGTGTGCCCGGAGCCAGGACGGGGTAGGCCTGGAAGGGGGCCTACCCTAATTGAAAGGATAAAAAGAAAGGGAGGGAGGGTGGGGCACGGCCGCTGTTCGTGCCGAGGCTGAGGCTTGAGCGGGGAGGAATAAGTAGAGGCCCAAGGCCCCTCCCACAAATACAGGCTGAACTTTTTCAGCCTTAACAACTTGTGGTCGGTGCCACCATTTGGGTGGAGGAGATGACCATCCTAAACGTGGATGAACTGACTATAACTATTAACTGGCTTAAGTGTGCCCGGAGCCAGGACGGGGTAGGCCTGGAAGGGGGCAAAATTGAAATGCACCGGTAGGAAGGTGTAGTGAGATTGCGGCAGCCAAGGAGCAGGTCGGAGGGTGCGATGAACCGGCTCAAAACGTGTGAGAGTGGCTATGCTGACATCCGAGCTGGGACCTGCAGTGCGAACTGCACACATTGTAAAAGACCGCCCTACCTCGAAGAAGGGCCCAAAAAATACCACTGACAATAGGGTTTTCTTTTTTTTTTTTTTTTTTAAGAATGCAACGCAACTGGCGCGGACCAGTACAAACCGCAAGGCCATGATGAGAAAGTGTGGCTTGGACGTACCAGGCGGACAGCAGCAGGTACCATCCGACAGGACGTGACCTGGCACACCAGCTGGACAACCAGATGAGGCAGTGTTAGGAGATGAGGCCTGGGAGTACAAGCAAAACAATGGAGAAGGCGAAGAGAGATAACCGGCCCGACGCGGTGGTGAATGGTGGCCCTGGTGATGGAGACGAAAGGCCAGGTGATACAGTGGAGAAGAAACAGACAGGGAAGTTGAAGAGACGTGGCAGGAAAATAAACCCTAAAAGACAAGCCGGTATAAACCCTTGGAGTAAGACAAAAGACAAGGGGAGTGCCTGCGTGACAGTGGATGGACCGTGGCGTACTACATGAAAAAGAGCACGAGCGGAAGGTGAAGCAGTGTGCGGCATATGGAAAGGGAACATGTGAGGACAGCGGGCATGTTTTTTTTTTTTCCAAAAGGCAGGACCAGGGCGATCCAGGAAGGTGAAAGGGGAAAAACATGAATTACCTGAGTCGAATCTGCGATCTCCAAGAACGGGATGAATGTGCAGGCAAGAGGGAATGAAAACAGGAGTAGACAAGACTGAAGACAAATATGGGACCTGAGCGATTCAAGCGACTACAAGATACTGAATGAAAACATGACCTGAGCGGATCAGGCAGCTATACAAGTATGATACATGACCGGAGCAATTGAGGGACCAACATTACGCGCATGAAGCCTGACCTGAGTGATTCAGGCAACTATACGTGTATGACACGTAACCTGAGCAATTCAGGAGACTATACATGCATGATACATGACCTGAGCGATTCAGCAACCAACATTATACTGAATGAAGCATGACCTGAGTGATTCAGGCAAATATACAAGAGAAGATTACCTGAGTGATTCCGGCAATTATACATTGAAGATACATGACCTGAGCAAAACAGGGACCAACAATATACTGGATGATACATGACCTGAGCGAATCAGGGACCAAAAATATACTGGATGATGCCCGAATCGCTCAGGCCACACAGCCACACATGAACCACACAACAATACGTGTATTGTAGATGACCCGGGCGAGTCAGGCAACTATACGTGTATGATACATGACCTGAGAGATTCAGGCAACTATACAAGAGAAGATTACCTGAGTGATTCCGGCAATTATACATTGAAGATACATGACCTGAGCAAAACAGGGACCAACAATATACTGGATGATACATGACCTGAGCGAATCAGGGACCAAAAATATACTGGATGATGCCCGATCGCTCAGGCCACACAGCCACACATGAACCACACAACAATACGTGTATTGTAGATGACCCGGGCGAGTCAGGCAACTATACGTGTATGATACATGACCTGAGAGATTCAGGCAACTATACACGTATGATACATGACCCGAGTAATCCAGGCAACAATACGTGTATAGTACATGACCTGGGCAATTCAGGCAACTATACATGTATGATACATGACCTGAGCGAATCAGGCAACTATACATGTATCATACATGACCTGAGCGAATCAGGCAAATATACAATAAGATACCTGAACTGAACGAATCAGGCAACTATACATGTATGATACAAGACCTGAGCGAATAAGGCAACTATACATGTATGATACATGACCTGATTCAGGCAACTATACATGTATGATACATGACCTGAGCGATTCAGGCAACTATACGTGTATGACACATGACCTGAGCGATTCAGGCAACTATACATGCATGATACATGACCTGAGCGATTCAGGCAACTAGATATGCATGATACATGACCTGAGCGATTCAGGCCACTATAAATGAATGATACATGACCTGAGCGATTCAGGCAACTATAAATGAATGATACATGACCTGAGCGATTCAGGCAACTATAAATGAATGATACATGACCTGAGCGATTCAGGCAACTATGCAGGTATGATACATGACCTGAGCGATTCAGGCAACTATACATGTATGACACATGACCTGAGCGATTCAGGCAACTACACATGTATGATACATGACCTGAGCGATTCAGGCAACTACACATGTATGACACATGACCTGAACGATTCAGGCAACTAGACATGCATGATACATGACCTGAGCGATTCAGGCCACTATAAATGAATGATACATGACCTGAGCGATTCAGGCAACTATAAATGAATGATACATGACCTGAGCGATTCAGGCAACTATGCAGGTATGATACATGACCTGAGCGATTCAGGCAACTATACATGTATGACACATGACCTGAGCGATCCAGGCAACAATGACCTGAGCGATTCAGGCAACTATACAAGACAAATGACCTGAGCGATTCAGGCAACTAAACATTGAATGATACGTGACCTAAGCGGATCAGGGACTAACATTATACTGGATGAAGCATGACCTGAGCGACTCAGGCAAACTATGACGAAGCACGACGGACACAGATTTATGGGAAGTGCCGCAACGGAGGCTGGACGTGCAGTGAGATGGCGGGAAGCTGCAAGCAAGAGCCGGCTAAACCGAACAAACCAGAACCATGCAGGCGCGACACTTGGTAAGGCGGGTTGAATACTATCACTATGAGAAACGTGAGCCCCATGGAAAATAAGAGCCCAGCCCTTTGTATTGTATACTAATTCTGCAATGTATCTTGCGATGGACAAGGGTGACGCCGGAGAGCAGACAAGACCGTGCAGCTTCATTATTAATGAGCGGCGCACGCCTTGTCCAACGGGAGTGCTGCAGGCGCTCACCCGAAAAACCAGAAGGTAGTGAGGGGGAATGGGCGGGGGGGGGGGGGGTCGGGACCGGGAAACAGGAGGTAAGTGACCTGAGAAAAAGGAAGAACAGGCATGAAACAGTGAGGATGGGAGAGACGGGGACCGAGAGTACAGGAGATTAACCATGGGTTCTTATAATATTCGACAAATTTATAGTATGTGGAGGGGAATATGCTATTTAAGCTGCAGAAGTTGCCAGAAGTATACAAATCAGCGGTAAAAAGGAGTGCAGGCCATACCTAGTGAAAAGAGGGGGAGAGGGACTAGGAGAGTGACAGGAGAAGAGTTACAACGAGGCATGCAGTAGAAGGTGAATGGGGAAGAGGGGCGTCGGTGCGAACCGCCGTGGGGCGCACGTGAAAAGCCAACCGCACTGTAGCAGTGCTGCGCGGATGCTGGAGGAACAATTGCTGAGTGCTGGAGCGAATGCGACCAGGGGAAGAAGAAATGCAAAGCTGGCGCAGGCGAGCCAGCAATGATAGAGCCTGAGAGGTGAGACCCCTGCATGAAACGAGAGCCCTGGGGAGCCGCTAATTGGAGGAACAGACGGGGGAAAGGCGATGCTGGCGTGACCTGAAGCAGACGTTCCTGGAAGTGACAAGTTGCTATCCATATCTGATACCTGTGACATCCTGACCCTGCATGAAAGAGGCGAATGGAGACGAGGATCAAAAAAAGATAAAAGAGCTAAAGGAGGTGAAAACCTTAGGTGTACTTACCTGGGCTATCAAATGCTGTTGCCCCGTTGGACTGACACCCGCTGGGAAACGCTGTACCTGACAGGAAATGGAAAGGCACTGACCTGGTTGACCAGGGGGTACTGTGAGGATCGAACGTTTGTCAGGAGGCTTGAGACCTGGAATTCAAGCCGCCGAGACCCGGCTTAGCACCAAGGGGGACACCTGGGGCTTGCTTGGAGTGGCAAGCCGACCTGGGGGAAAAAGGATTCGAACTGAGATGAGACAGGGGGGGGGTACTGTGGTTTGGTGGCCACCAGCATGAAGGAGGGTCAACCGCGGCCCAGGAACTCGGTGAGCTGGTACAGCTGAGCTGAACGCAATTAATATGAGCCTTGCAAACCACAGTGCCTGCTCCCTATGCTGCTTGAACCCGGGCAAGTGTTTGGGTGCCCAGTGGCCCACACGAAATTAAGACAGTACCATGGCTAAATGCAGCTCCAAACAACCCAAGGGGGCCCGGCAACCTTGCATGACAATGACTGAGACCATGCCTGTATGTGAAACCGGACTTGTGCATATACCTGTGTTTCTAAAGGGAGCAAATGTGCAGAATGAACAGTTTATGACCTGTGTGCTGAACAACCTAGAGGGCTCTAGATCTTTATGTTTGCCCACGCAATCCTGTTATGCTGCGAGACAGGACCATATCTGTGCTGACTTGTGTTCCCCCCTCCCCCAAACCTGCGCTCCCTGTGTGTGTGTGCATGCCGCTGGCCCGCCTGGACAGCGGGTGAGCGCTGAACCGGCGGTACCTGTGAAGAGAAAGCCGGGGGCTGATGGCCGCACAGTACAGTAAGGCTATTATCGGCGTGGGGGAAGGCTCCGGTCGCGGAGCTCTCTCACCTACCCGAGCTGCAGGCGAGTCTCGGCCGGAGCGCGTCGGCGTTGCCCGGGAAACCTGTGACGCTGAGACCGGAAGCGGATCGATGAGGGCGGAAGCAGGTCAGAGTAGGACAGAGCAGCCAGCGCACTAAGCAGGAACCGTCGAGTTGACGGGCGACGGTTAGCCAGCTGGAAGGAAGGAACTACTTACCATCGCCACCCAGGGATCGCAGGGGGGAGGGGGTGTTACCTGACATGCGAGGTGAGCGGGAAGGCGACTCGATAGTATCCAGAGCGCGCGGCTCCGAACTGACACACCTCCTACCCTCCGGAAGTGCACAGGCGCTGCACGGCCGCTGTTCGTGCCGAGGCTGAGGCTTGAGGGGGGAGGAATAAGTAGAGGCCCAAGGCCCCTCCCACAAATACAGGGTGAGCTTTTTCAGCCTTAACAACATATATATATATATTTATATATATAACTATTACTGAGGTTTTTAGCCATAATATTAGTACAGCAGGTTAATATGAAGCTCTGATGGGGGTATGTGTTGAGGACACTGATGGGGGAATGTGTGGAGGACACTGATGGGGGGGATGTGTGGATGACACTGATGGGGGGATTTGTGGATGACACTTAGGGGGGATATAGGGAGGGCTGTGGGGATGTTGGGATGGGAGGTCCCGGAGGGGTGTTTGGGTGGAAGCTCTGGAAGGTGTGGGAGGACCGATAGGTATGTGGGGGTGGGAGATCCTGGAGGGGGGGCCCATAATTTTTTTTACCTATGGGGCGGGGGGGGGGTTAGGGCTGCGCTGGAGGGTCATTGCTGGTATAAAGGGTACACTTCGGGGCATTATTGCTGGCACATTGGCGACACTATGGGGAAATGGCTGGCACATGGGGGACACTATGGGGGTATTGCTGGCACATAGGGGACAATATAGGGGCATTGCCGGCAGGTGGGGGACACTATGGGGGCATTGCTGGCACATGGGGGACACTATGGGGGCATGCCTGGCACATGGGGGACACTATGGGGGCACGGCTGGCACATGGGAGACACTATGGGGGCATTGCTGGCACATGGGGACACTATGGAGGTATCTACTGACACATGGGGGACACTATGGAGGAATCTACTGGGGGCATTAGTGGCACATTATGGGGACACTATGGTGTTGGAGGGGAGAAGAATACTATGGTGGTATATTATATAGGCATATTATGGGAGCACTAAGAAGGGGCATTTAATACTGGCACATTCTGGGGGACACTATGGGGGGATCTTATACTGGCACATTATGGGGGCACTATGGGGAAGAGGAGAGGAGCACTATGTGGGCATTTACTAGCTGCATTATATAGGGGTATTTTATACTTGCACACATTTTGGGGACATTAGCTCAACTGGCGGCACTGAGGGAGTTTTTTTGCACTGGCACACAGAACGGGAACACTTTTGAATTAGTGCACATTATTATTATTATTGAAGGTGGCAGTGAGTTGTTAAGAAGGTAAGAGGAGGATGGAAAAGTGCTATAATTTGAACCCAAGCAATAACATGGATGGGCGTTTGGATAGTAAACAGCCAGCTGACATGGGGGGTGGGGGCTAAGCAGACAGATCGCCGATCGGGGAGGAAGGTGTTGTACTTGGGGGGTGGCACCATTTTCTACCGCACCAGGTAACACCAGCCCTAGCAACGCCACTGGTGAATTCCCCCCCCCCCCCTGTACGGCTGTCCTTGCTCGGATTTTCACCTTCCCATGTTGGGTCAGTGACCTCATCGTCCACCACCTCCTCTTCCACTTCCTCACTCTGCTCATCCTCCTGACTTGACCTAACCACAACCTCGTTGATTGACAACTGTGTCTCATCATCATCCACTTCGTGAAAGAATGACTTCTAGAGACTGTGAATGCTCAAGAGATTGGGAATCAGGGCGCAATATCTCAGGTACCTCTTCAAGCGTGCTTGGCGAGAAAGCCAAACCAAGCACTGGCTAT
Organism: Bufotes viridis; assembly: GCA_033119425.1. NCBI lineage: Eukaryota > Metazoa > Chordata > Amphibia > Anura > Bufonidae > Bufotes > Bufotes viridis. The sequence continues at coordinate 132,440,928 of CM065592.1, forward strand.
GAAAAGAGGTCATGTGAATATCAGAGTGTGGGATCACTTGTTTGACCAAACGCGACATGGTGGGAGGAAGGCGGATCAGAGTGAGGATTCGGTTGACCAGATTCTTGGCTACAGAGACTGGACTTAGTGGATGAGAAGGTGGTGCTTAACCGACTGGAAGCATTTAGAGTTGAGCGAACACCTGGATGTTCGGGTTCGAGAGGTTCGGCCGAACTTCCGGAAAATGTCCGGGTTCGTGACCTGAACTCAACCCGAACTTCATTCCAAACCCGAACCCCATAGAAGTCAATGGGGACCCGAACTTTTGGGCACTAAAAAGGCTGTAAAAGACTCCCGGAAAGGGCTAGAGGGCTGCAAAAGGCAGCAAAATGTAGGTAAATCCCCTGCAAACAAATGTAGATAGGGAAATGATGACTTAACATAAAATAAATAAAAATTAACCAATATTAATTGGAGTTAGGTCTCATAGCACAGAATCAGGCTTCAAATCACCCACCAATGGAGAAGGTTGCTTACTATTATTTCGACCCCAGCATCCAGACAAAGGAGAGAGGTCCCACAGCAGAGAATCTGGCATCATATCAACCACCACAGGAGAAGGCCACTTTCAGTGACTTAGGCCTTAGCACCCAGACAGAGGAGTCATGTCAGATAGCACAAGCATTACATTTATACCATCCAGCACAGGAGAAGGCCACTTTTAGTTACTTTGACCCCTGCACCCAGAAAGAGGAGAGAGGCCCCACAGCACATATTCAGGCATCATATCACCCACCACAGGAGAAGGCCACCATTTAGTTAATTTGACCCCTGCACCCATGTCAGATGGTACAAGCATCAGTTTTACATCACCCAGCACAAGAGAAGGCCACTTTTAGAGACTTTGACCCCCTGCACCCAGACGGAGGAGAGAGGTTTCACAGCACCCAGATGGAGGAGAGAGGTTTTCACAGCAGAGAATCAGGCATTTAGATCACCCACCACAGGAGTAGGCCATCATTTAATGGGACCCCGGCAACCATGTCAGATGGTACAAGCATCAGTTTTACATCACCCAGCACAAGAGAAGGCCACTTTTAGAGACTTTGACCCCTGCACCCAGACGGAGAAGAGAGGTTTTCACAGCAGAGAATCAGGCATTTAGATCACCCACCACAGGAGTAGGCCATCATTTAATGGGACCCCGGCAACCATGTCAGATGGTACAAGCATCAGTTTTACATCACCCAGCACAAGAGAAGGCCACTTTTAGAGACTTTGACCCCTGCACCCAGACGGAGGAGAGAGGTTTTCACAGCAGAGAATCAGGCATTTAGATCACCCACCACAGGAGTAGGCCATCATTTAATGGGACCCCGGCAACCATGTCAGATGGTACAAGCATCAGTTTTACATCACCCAGCACAAGAGAAGGCCACTTTTAGAGACTTTGACCCCTGCACCCAGACGGAGGAGAGAGGTTTTCACAGCAGAGAATCAGGCATTTAGATCACCCACCACAGGAGTAGGCCATCATTTAATGGGACCCCGGCAACCATGTCAGATGGTACAAGAATCAGTTTTACATCAAGAAGCACAAGAGAAGGCCACTTTTAGAGACTTTGACCCCTGCACCCAGACGGAGGAGAGAAGTTTCACAGCAGAGAATCAGGCATTTAGATCACCCACCACAGGAGTAGGCCATCATTTAATGGGACCCCGGCAACCATGTCAGATGGTACAAGTATAACATTTATATCACCCAGCACATGACAGGGCCACTTTCAGTGAGTTAGGCCTTAGCAACGAGACAGAGGAGACAGGTCAGATAGCGCAAGCATCAGTTTTACAGATCACCCACCACAGGAGTAGGCCACCTTTAGTTAATTTGACCCCTGCACCTAGAAAGAGGAGAGAGGTCCCACAGCACATAATCAGGCATCATATCAACCACCTCAGGAGAAGGCCACCATTTAGTTACTTAGGCCTTAGCACCGACACAGAGGAGACAGGTCAGATAGCACAAGCATCAGTTTTATATCAACCACCACAGGAGAAGGGCACTTTTAGAGACTTTGACCCCTGCAGCCACACGGAGGAGAGAGGTCCCACAGCAGAGATTCAGGCATCATGTCAACCACCACAGGAGTAGGCCACCTTTTGTTTCTTTGACCCCTGCACCCAGAAAGAGGAGAGAGGTCCCACAGCAGAGAATCAGGCATTTCGATCACCCACCACAGGAGAAGGCCGCTTTCAGTGACTTTGGCCCCCTGCACCCACACAAAGGAGACATGTCAGACAGCACAAGTATAACATTCATATCACCCAGCACAGGAGAAGGACACTTTCATGTACTTTGGCCCCGGCACCCAGACAGAGGGAAGGTTCATTCAACTCTGGGTTTGCACCCCAAGATCCTACTTAATTTCAAAAATTGATTTTTCAATGAAGAAGTGGCCAGGAGTACAAGACAACATGGTTTAAGGCAGTTATTAAGGACTACTCTGCACAAGGGAGGGTCAGGTCTTGTGGGATCCATGCCTGGTTCATTTTTATAAACGTCAGCTTGTCCACGTTGGCTGCGGACAGGCGGCTGCGTTTGTCAGTAATGACGCCCCCTGCCGTGCTGAATACACGTTCAGATAAAGCGCTGGCCGCCGGGCAGGACAGCACCTCAAGGCATAACATGCTAATTCTGGCCACGTGGACAATTTGGAAACCCAGAAGTTGAATGGGGCCGAACCATCCGTCAGTACGTGGAGTTGTGTGCAGACGTACTGTTCAACCATGTTAGTGAAATGTTGCCTCCTGCTAACACGTTCCGTATCAGGTGGTGGGGCAGTTAGCTGTGGCGTGGAGACAAAACGTTTCCACATTTCTGCCATGCTAACCCTGCCCTCAGAGGAGCTGGCCGTGACACTGCTGCGTGGGCGACCTCTAGCTCCTCCTCTGCCTTGGCCTTGGCCTTCCACCTGTTCCCCTGTGACAGTTGGGAATGCTCTCAGGAGCGCGTCTACCAGCGTGCGCTTGTACTCGCGCATCTTCCTATCACGCTCCAGTGCAGGAAGTAAAGTGGGCACATTGTCTTTGTACCGTGGATTCAGCAGGGTGGCCACCCAGTAGTCAGCACACGTTAAAATGTGGGCAACTCTGCTGTCGTTGCGCAGGCACTGCAGCATGTAATCGCTCATGTGTGCCAGGCTCCCCAGAGGTAAGGACAAGCTGTCCTCTGTGGGAGGCGTATCGTCATCATCCTCTGTATCCCCCAGCCACGCACCAGGGATGTGCCTGCGCTGTGCTGGGTGCCACCCCGCTGTGAACCTGCTTCATCCTCATCCTCCTCCACCTCCTCCTCATCCTCCTCGTCCTCCAGTAGTGGTCCCTGGCTGGCCACATTTGTACCTGCCCTCTGCTGTTGCAAAAACCTCCCTCTGAGCCACTTCTAACAGACTGGCCTGAAAGTGCTAAAAACGACCCGTCATCCTCCTCCTCCTACTCCTGGCCCTGGCCCACCACCTCTTCCATCATCGCCCTAAGCGTTTTCTCTAGGAGACATAGAATTGGTATTGTCACGCTGATAACAGTGGCATCGCCACTGGCCATGTTGGTGGCGTACTCGAAACAGCGCAACAGGGCACACAGGTCTCGCATGGAGGCCCAATCATTGGTGGTGAAGTGGTGCTGTTCCGCAGTGCGACTGACCCGTGCGTGCTGCAGCTGAAACTCCACTATGGCCTGCTGCTGCTCGCACAGTCTCTCCAGCATGTGCAAGGTGGAGTTCCACCGGGTGGGCACGTCGCATATTAGGCGGTAAGCGGGAAGGCCGAAGTTCCGCTGTAGCGCTGACAGGCGAGCAGCGGCAAGATGTGAACGCCGGAAGCGCGCACAGACGGCCCGCACTTTATGCAGCAGCTTTGACATGTCTGGGTAGTTGTGAATGAACTTTTGCACCACCAAATTCAGCACATGCGCCAGGCAAGGGATGTGCGTCAAACCGGCTAGTCCCAGAGCTGCCACGAGATTTCGCCCATTATCGCACACCACCAGGCCGGGCTTGAGGCCCACCGGCAGCAACCACTGGTCGGTCTGTTGTTCAATACCCCGCCGTAATCCTGCGTGGTGTGGGGCTTGTCCCCCAAACGTATGAGTTCCAGAATGGCCTGCTGACGTTTACCCCGGGCTGTGCTGAAGTTGGTGGTGAAGGTGTGTGGCTGACTGGATGAGCTGGTGGAAGAAGAGGAGGAGGAAGCCGAGTAGGAGGAGGAGGCTACAGGAGGCAAAGAATGATGCCCTGTGATCCTTGGCGGCGGAAGGACGTGCGCCAAGTAACTCTCCGCCTGGGGCCCAGCTGCCACTACATTTACCCAGTGTGCAGTTAGGGAGATATAGCATCCCTGGCCGTGCTTACTGGTCCACGTATCTGTGGTTAGGTGGACCTTGCCACAAATGGCGTTGCGCAGTGCACACTTGATTTTATCGGACACTTGCATGTGCAGGGAAGGCACGGCTGTCTTGGAGAAGTAGTGGCGGCTGGGAACCACATACTGGGGGACAGCCATGGCCATCAGCTGTTTGAAGCTGTCTGTGTCCACCAGCCGGAATGACAGCATTTCAAAGGCCAGTAGTTTAGAAATGCTGGCATTCAGGCCAAGGGCTCGAGGGTGACTAGATGGGAATTTGCGCTTCCTCTCAAAGCGGGTTCCTTGTTTTTAAGGTGTGTACTCCACTGCAGTTCATGCTTTGCATGTAGATGCCTGATCATGCAGGTGGTGCTCAGGTTAAGAACGTTAATGCCTCGCCTCAGGGTCTGATGGCACAGCGTGCAAACCACTCGGGTCTTGTCGTCAGCACATTGTTTGAAGAAGTGCCATGCCAGGGAACTCCTTGAAGATGCCTTTGGGGTGCTGGGTCCCTGTTGGCGCTGGCCAATAGCAGGCGAACTCTCTGGACGGCGGCTGTTCTGCTTTTGCCCCCTGCTCCCTCTTTGGCTTCGCTGTTGTCTCGGTCTCACCACTGCCTCTTCCTCTGAACTATTTAAGTCAGCGGCATGACCTTCAGTCCATGTGGGGTCTAAGACCTCATCTTCCTCTGCATCGTCTTCCACCCAGTCTTCCTCCCTGACCTCCTCCTGTTCAGTCTGCACACTGCAATAAGACGCGGCAGTGGGCACCTGTGTTTCGTCATCATCAGAGACTCGGTCACTCTGCTGTGGTGGTATTCCCATGTCCTCATCATCTGGAAACATAAGTGGTTGTGCGTCAGTGCATGGAATGTCTTTCACCGCTGGGGAAGGGCTAGGTGGACGCCCCTGGGAAACCGTGCCAGCAGAGTCTTCAAACAGAATAAGAGACTGCTGCATAACTTGAGGCTCAGACAGTTTCCCTGATATGCATGGGGGTGATGTGACAGACTGATGGGCTTGGTTTTCAGGTGCCACCTGTGCGCTTTCCGCAGAAGACTGGGCGGAAGACAATGTGGTGAACGTGCTGGAAGCACTGTCGGCCACCCAATCGACTAATGCCTGTACCTGCTCAGGCCTTACCATCCTCATAACGGCATTGGGCCCCACCTAATATCGCTGTAAATTCTGCTGGCTACTTGAGGGAGTTGGTTCACTACTTTGTACGCCTGAGGCCGAACGGCCACGTCCTCTGCCAGCAACAGAGGCTCCACGGACACCACCACGACCGCGTCCTCGTCCCTTAATAGAATGTTTCCTCATTGTTGCGATTCAACTCGCACCACAATAAAATATATTATTTTTTAGCCCCAAAATTCCCACACTGGAAGATATAATTCCTTTTTCCGGTATTAATTACAAGAAAACTGCTGCAAATTGGACACCAGAATTTTTAAAATGCTAGTTTTGGTACATAGATTCCCACACGGGGAGATATGATTCCTTTTTACAGGAGTAAAAACGTGCGGCCTACTGTTTCTGGTCTAACTAACACCAGATTGATTAAATTGGCCTTTTTTTCACCAAAATTACAACACTGGACAATGTAATGCATTTTTCAGGTATTAATTACAAGAAGACTGCTGCTAATTGGACACCAGAATTTTTAAAATGCTAGTTTGCGTACATAATTTCCCACACTGGAAGATATAATTCCTTTTTCCGGTATTAATTACAAGAAAACTGCTGCAAATTGGACACCAGAATTTTTAATATGCCAGTTTTGGTACATAGATTCCCACACGGGGAGATATAATTCCTTTTTACAGGAGTACAAACGTGAGGCCTACTGTTTCTGGTGTAACTAACACCAGATTGATTAAATTGGCCTTTTTTTCACCAAAATTACAACACTGGACAATGTAATGCCTTTTTCCGGTAATAATTCCTTTTTACAGGAGTAAAAACGTGAGGCCTACTGTTTCTGATGTAACTAACACCAGATTGATTAAATTGGCCTTTTTTTCACCAAAATTACAACACTGGACAATGTAATGCCTTTTTCCGGTATTAATTCCTTTTTACAGGAGTAAAAACGTGAGGTCTACTGTTTCTGGTGTAACTAACACCAGATTGATTAAATTGGCCTTTTTTTCACCAAAATTACAACACTGGACAATGTAATGCCTTTTTCCGGTATTAATTCCTTTTTACAGGAGTAAAAACGTGCTGCCTACTGTTTCTGGTGTACCTAACACCAGATTGATTAAATTGGCCTTTTTTCACCAAAATTACAACACTGGACAATGTAATGCCTTTTTCCGGTATTAATTCCTTTTACAGGAGTAAAACGTGAGGCCTACTGTTTCTGGTGTAACTAACACCAGATTGATTAAATTGGCCTTTTTTCACCAAAATTACAACACTGGACAATGTAATGCCTTTTTCGGTATTAATTCCTTTTACAGGAGTAAAAACGTGCTGCCTACTGTTTCTGGTGTAACTAACACCAGATTGATTAAATTGGCCTTTTTTCACCAAAATTACAACACTGGACAATGTAATGCCTTTTTCCGGTATTAATTCCTTTTACAGGAGTAAAAACGTGAGGCCTACTGTTTCTGGTGTAACTAACACCAGATTGATTAAATTGGCCTTTTTCACCAAAATTACAACACTGGACAATGTAATGCCTTTTTCCGGTATTAATTCCTTTTACAGGAGTAAAATCGTGAGGCCTACTGTTTCTGGTGTAACTAACACCAGATTGATTAAATTGGCCTTTTTTCACCAAAATTACAACACTGGACAATGTAATGCCTTTTTCCGGTATTAATTCCTTTTACAGGAGTAAAAGCGTGAGGCCTACTGTTTCTGGTGTAACTAACACCAGATTGATTAAATTGGCCTTTTTTCACCAAAATTACAACACTGGACAATGTAATGCCTTTTTCGGTATTAATTCCTTTTACAGGAGTAAAAACGTGAGGCCTACTGTTTCTGGTGTAACTAACACCAGATTGATTAAATTGGCCTTTTTTCACCAAAATTACAACACTGGACAATGTAATGCCTTTTTCCGGTATTAATTCCTTTTACAGGAGTAAAAACGTGAGGCCTACTGTTTCTGGTGTAACTAACACCAGATTGATTAAATTGGCCTTTTTTCACCAAAATTACAACACTGGACAATGTAATGCCTTTTTCCGGTATTAATTCCTTTTACAGGAGTAAAAACGTGAGGCCTACTGTTTCTGGTGTAACTAACACCAGATTGATTAAATTGGCCTTTTTTTCACCAAAATTACAACACTGGACGATATAATGCCTTTTTGCGGTATTAATTACAAGAGGACTGCTGGTATTTCAGAACACCGGAATTTTTAAAATGCTAGTTTTGCTAGATAAATTTCCCACACTGGGAGAAATATTGCCTAAGCCTTTTACAGTATTAATTACAACAGGAGTGCTTCTTCTGGTCTAACACCAGAATAATTTTATTATTACGGTGAAAGCTTTTTTAATTTATATTTCTGGCACATAAAAAAAAAATATTTCTGGCTGACAGTATTGGACTTGGCTGTAGTGGCACTGGCTAGCCTAGCTGGAACAGCACATTCATGGGATTTGCTATCCAAGTGGGTTACTTTCAGTTTCACCACTGATATATTAAATATCTTTGCAGTTAGTATGGGTGACACAAGCACAGCCAAACCCCTGATGTAGTATATCTATGAAAAAATCGACTACTACATGAGATTAATGGACGTTGTGGCAGCTTTTGCTGTAGCACCACAAGTCCCAAAATGCCCGCCGCCTATCAGCCCAGTAACATGTGCCAGAAAACGGTCTGCCCAGCCAGAAAATAAATTGACTTTGACTGAGCAGCTGAATCGCTGTTGTTCTGATTCACAGGTGTAGATTTTTCACTTCTTTGGAGCTTTGGTTTAGACTCTGTGGCAGCTTGTGCTGGCGCACCACAAGTCCCAAATTGGCCACCGCCGGTCAGCCCAGTTACATGTGCCAGTAAAAATCGCTCTGGCCAGTCTAAACAAAATAGTGACTTTCAGTGAACAGCTCAGCTGAGTTGTTCTGATGCACAGGTGTAGAAATGTAGATCATTCACTTCTTTATCCCTGCCTATCTCGCCCTGACAGAAGCTGCGTCCTCTCCCTACACTAATCAGAGCAGTGTGACGTGCGGCGCTACGTGACTCCAACTTAAATAGAGGCTGGGTCACATGCTGCACTTGGCCAATCACAGCCATGCCATTAGTAGGCATGGCTGTGATGGGCTCTTAGGGCAAGAAGTAAAACACTAGCTGATTGGCTGCTGTGCAGCCCTTCAGAAAGCGGGAAGTAATCGACGAACACCGGATCCGAACCGAACTTTTTTGAAAATGTCCGGGTTCGGGTCCGAGTCACGGACACCCCAAAATTCGGTACGAACCCGAACGATGCTCAAACTGTTCGCTCAACACTAGAAGCATTATCTTCAGCAATCCAACCGACCACCTGTTCGCACCGGTCCGACTTGGACAGTGTTGTCCTGTGCCACGCAGCTAAGTTGGACATGAAGCTAGATAAGGTGTATTTTTTTGTTTTTTCTGGTGCCTCTGCTTGCACCATCAGCATCTTGCCTACTTCCCCGTCCCTTTGTGCTCACCTTCTTCATAGTAATGGTTTTGTCTGTAGATGTGGCGCAGATTGTTCTACTGTCCGCTAAAGACACAGTTCTCTGATGCAGGACAATATTGGTTACAAAACACCACAGATTTTGTACAGTACACTAGGCCCAGATTATTGGAAGCTGTAATATTCTCAGTGTTTTCAGATTCAGTTCAGTATAGGATACAAAAAGCCACACATGTTGGATACTTTACTAGGCCCAGATTAATGGAAATTGTAATATACACACTTGTTATGATTAGGTTCAGTATAGAGTATAGAATACAAAAACCCACAGATTGTGAACACTTTACTAGGCCCAGATTAATGGAAATTGTAATATACACAGTTCAGATTCAGTTCAGTATGGGATCCAAATTTGTCCCAAATAAAATGTATTCTCTGCTGGAATATGGTATATGTATATATGGTTGCGGCCCAAACACACGTAAAGATGTGCCCAAAACTGGTATCACGTGTTCCGGCCAGCCAATCAGTGTAAGGTTAATAGCTAACATGGCTATGATATTACACTGAAGGGAATTACTTACCTGAATGTTGACTGGCTGCTTAGGAGGCATCAAACGTGCGGGGAGGAGACTCGAGCAATGTGACAACCACACGTGGTATTCGGCCGAGTACGGCCACATGCCGAGCATAGCGATGCTCGAGCCGAACCTGTAGTCGGCCAACCATGCTCACTCATCACTAGTGAACAACTGATCATGTGACTGAAGTGGTCACGTGTTTGCCGACGTCATTATGGAGGCTGGTATTCACTTTAATGCCCTGTTAGTATTTAGTCATTTAACACAGGTGATTAGTGTTTTGCTCGATTGGTTGGTGCTATTTAAAGCATGTCTTGCAGTAATGATGCCACCCCCGGATGAAGGATCTCAAAAACGCACATCGAGGTTGGCGCCATCCTGGACGGAGACACACTATGGGTAACTTTACAGTTTTTTTAAATGTCACTTTAGCCAGTATTTGCAATTGCACTTTGCTTCTGGTAATCTGATAATTTACTGATATATGATGGCGCCCATGTGTTCTCTTCCAGTTATGTTGTCAGTCATCTTACCTGCACTGTTGTTTTTAAACATTTAGGGCCAGCTGCATGCGGATCGCAGACCCATTCACTTGAATGGGGTCTGCGTTCTACATCGATGGTCCGCACCGAAAAAAGTAGTGCATGCACTACTTTTTTGCGGAACAGAAGCACGGAACGGAACACCACAGAAGCACTCTGTAGTGCTTCCGTTCCGTGGTTCCATTCCACTCCGCATCTCCGGATTTGCGGACCCATTTAAGTGAATGGGTCCGCATCCGTGATGCAGAATGCACACGGCCGGTGCCCCGTGTATTGCGGACCCACCGTATGCGGGCCGCAATACAGCCACGGCGGGGCAACAGCAGTGTGCATGAGCCCTTATAATTATCTCCTTGTATTGTTTAATAAAGTAATCTTGATGATAACTATGCAGACTGGCAATTTTTGTAGGTTTAGCTAATATTTTAATGGTTCAGACATTTTCAGACGAGGCGATATCTAATATGTTTAGGTTGTTTAAATATCATTACATGTAAAATTGGTAAAGGGGGGTGATTTAACCCTTTCAGGATCGGGCCTTTTTTTATTTTGCGGTTTTGTTTTGCACTCCCTGCCTTCCAAGAGCCATAACATTTTTTTTGTCAGTTCACATAGCCATATGAGGGCTTCTTTTTTGCAGGACAAGTTGTACTTTCCAACGCTATCATTTAATATTGCATATGATATAGCGGGAAGCAATTAAAAAAATTCCAAATGGGGTGAAGTTGTAAAAAAAAAGCCACCACAGATTTACGGGTTTTTTAATTACAACGTTTGATGTACAATAAAATTGACCAGTTACTTTTATTCTACAGGTCAGTACGAATCCGGCGATGCCTTATATGTATAGTTTTTCTTGCAATTTTGATAGTGATAAAAAATAAAAAAAGTGGTAAAAAATCAGTTTTATTTTTTTGTCGCTATATTTTGACCCCTATAACTTTTTTGTATTTATGTGTACGGAACTGTGTAGGGGCTAATTTTTTTGCGGGGCGATCTGACCTTTTCATTGATACCATTCTGGGGTGTGTTTTTGATCACTTTTTATTTAATTGTTTGCAGAAAATGAAGCGACCAAAAACGGCGAATCGGCCATTTGGACGTTTTTTTTCCGTTTTGCTGTTTGCCGTATGGGGAATATATTTTTATATTTTTATACTATGGCGTTTTCGCACATTGCAACACCCATGATGTGTATTTTTTGTAATTTTTTTTTTTTTACACTTTTTTATTTTTATATAACATGCAATCATCTGATAGTAAAATCTTCTTAGATTCCAATGGATGTGCATTGGAGTCTATGACAATAGTGACTTTCCTATTGAGCCCTGTTATAGGCAAGGGCTCCATAGGAAATACTATGCAGCAGCCTCTTGTCATTCATAAAGACAGGGGCTGCTGCATACATGCTCCGGCTCCTCCTCCACCCACGGCCATGGCGCCTGCAGCGAGCAGGACCGGGCACCATCGTTAACCGCTTGATGTCACACTAACGTCGATAGCTGTCAGCACGGCAGCACTCTCGGGTCTCAGCGATGCCTATTGGTGTAATCTCGTGAGACCCGAGATTTGCTGTAAATGCGCGCTCAAATTCGGTCTATTCGCCGCCAACCAGGTGTCACTGGTGGGGGAATTAAATGCACTATGCACCACCTTATCCTTTATGTTCCGTCCACGACGATAAATAATCATCGGATATCCTCCTAGTAAATGTCCAACATCTGGGCCAGTTCTAAAAATCTCCAAGTGTTCTGTAAACAGAGCACGTACCTCTTTATGTGCCGTATCATAAGTCCCTATGATACGTAGTTGAGCATCCTCTGATGCCCTATATGTAGAGCCTATCACCTTAGGCTGTACAAAAAACACAGTGTTCGCCCGATGAGGCCTGATCTTGTGCCCACACTTGCGTTCAGTCCGCCCCACCGCAGTGACAGAATTTCTTTTTCTGATCACTGCAAAAACACCGTAAAATTGCTGCGGGGCTATAAAGATCACTTTTGAGCTTTTTGGATCTTCATTAGCGATCACAGCTTTACTTCGCAAGCACTCCTTTTTACTAGGCAGGTGTGCTCTTTTTCCTCGGTAGTCTCAGAGGAATACCCCCTAAATTTAGTTAGTCCAAAATGTCAAAAAAGGGGTATTCCGCTGAAGAGGCCTACAGGATTCTGGCCGTGATGGATGAAAGCGATGGGGACTCCTCACCCGCTGAATCCAGTGGTTCAGAATATGAACCTGTAGACAGCAGTGGCACTCTAACCGCTAGTGAGGATGTCGAGGTTGAGTTCCCTGCTATGGTTAACCGTACCCGACCCCATGTCAAAAATTCTGGCAATGATTTATTCATCCACATCGATTGATGTGAATGGAGAAATCGGGTTTGCCAGGGCATATGAGCTGAAGTGGGTTTGGATGTTGGGCGGAGCTCCTATGTCCTGGCAGACGCCTTTCCCCTCTTTTTTTTTTTTTTTTGCACATTTTTTGGCAGAGATTTTTTCATCCACATTGATCGATGCGAATGAAGAAATCTGTGCCGTTCATTTTTTCTTTAAGCCCAGAGGCTGAACGGAAAAAGAATAATCTCATTACCCGTATGCTCAATATAAGGAGAATAGCAGAAACTGCTAATGCTGGCCATACATGTAATGATTGCGGAGACCCTCAAATGCCAAGGCAGTACAAACACCCCACAAATGACCCCATTTTGGAAAGAAAACACCCCAAGGTATTCCCTGAGGGGCATACTGAGTCCATGAAAGATTAAACTTTTTGTCACAAGTTAGCGGAAAGGGAGACTTTGTGAGAAAAAACAAAAATAAATCAATTTCCACTAAGTTGTGCCAAAAGAAAAATCTTCTATGAACTCGCCATGCCCCTCACCGAATACCTTGGGGTGTCTTCTTTCCAAAATGGGGTCACATGTGGGGTATTTATACTGCCCTGGCATTTTAGGGGCCCTAAAGCGTGAGAAGAAATCTGGAATCAAAATGCCTAAAAATGCCCTCCTAAAAGGTACTCATTGGAATTTGGGCCCCTTTGCGCACCTAGACTGCAAAAAAGTGTCACACATGTGGTATCGCCGTACTCAGGAGAAGTAGGGCAATATGCTTTGAGGTGTCTTTTCACACATACCTATCCTGTGTGTGAGAAATATCTCTGTAAATGACAACTTTTTCAATTTTTTTTATACAAAGTTGTCAATTTACAGAGATATTTCTCTCACCCAGCATGGGTATATATAAAAATACACCCCAAAACACATTGCCCTACTTCTCCTGAGTATGGTGATAGGCTTTACAGAGTCTCTCACAATTTAACAGTAAACACAGTAAACACATCCAACAATTGACCCCATTTTAGAAAGTAGACACCCCAAGGTATTTACTGAGGGGCATAGTGAGTCCGTGGGAGATTTTTTATTTTTTTGCCAGAAGTTAGCAGAAATGGAAACTTTATTATTATCTTTTTTTTCCTCAGAAAGTGTCATTTTCCGCTAACTTGTGAAAAAAAAAAATCATACATGAACTCACCATGCCATTCAGCGAATACTTTGGTGTGTCTTCTTTCCAAAATGGGGTCATTTGGGGGGTATTTATACTATCCTGGCATTCTAGAACCTTAAGAAACATGACAGGTGCTCAGAAACTCGGAGCTGTACAAAATGCGGAAATTCACTTTTTTGCACCATAGTTTGTAAACGCTATAACTTTTGCGCAAACCAATAAATATACACTTATTGGATTTTTTTTTAACAAAGACATGTAGCACAATAAATTCTGACACAAACTTGTATAGAAATGTAATTATATTTGAACAATTTAACCAGAAAAATTTAAAAATATACTTTTTTGAGAAAATTGCGGACTTTTTTGATTAATATCAGAAAAACGAAAAATCTTAGCAGCAATCAAATACCACCAAAAGAAAGCTGTATTTTTGAGAAGAAAAGAAGGTAAAATTCATTTGGGTGCCAAGTTGCATGACCGAGCAATAAACCGTTAAAGTTGTGAAGTGCCAATTTGTAAAAAAGGGCCTGGTCACTAGGGGGGTATAAACCTGTGGTCCGTAAGTGGTTAAACACCCGCCCAGCGCCATACATGTTTTGATCTTTTGTCCTAGTCACCCTAATAGAGAGCTAGTAGGGTGATTAAAAATTTGCATTTTGACTTGCTACTTGCTGAGCCATGCCTTGTTCACAACGCAGCAGTGAGGTTTTCCATGGCAGCCATGGGAAGCTTTAAAAGCATCCAGACTGCCATGGCAACCGATCAGAGCCCTGCTATATCACTGTGGGGACTCAGATCAGAAGGCAGAGGGAGCCGCATCAGATGCCACAATCAGTATTGATTGTGACATCTGAGGAGTTGAATGACGGGGTTCAGCGGGATTGCCATTCTCTATCAGTGCAGCTGGGTGTCTGCTATATGATACAGTCAGCACCCGCCATGTATGGAACGGATTCACTGCAACAGTGTGCTCCATACATTTCCTCTGCCACCGTGACGTATGGGTATATCTGATTTATAGTGACTCATGACTAATTATTTCGGAACAAATTTCTTGACTAACTTTGGGGAATCGAACTAATCAAATTTTTTAAAAACTTCACTCATCTTTAATAAGAATAATAATAAAATAAAAAAATATATTAGGCTAACCATGCTGCTGCTCTGTACTCTGGCTGCCGAGGTAACATGCTGTATATCATACATATCTGCTGCATTCAATTACTGGTATCAGTAGTGTTATGCTGTATACTGATGAGGCTAGTTATTGGCTGCAGTGGTCACATGCGTTATATGGGCACATCACCCCTGTAGCCAAAACATGATGTTATGGCTATAGCCCAATGGAGTATACAGTGCAGTGGAGCTGTATCAGAGAAATGCTTGAGATTATTTTTTTTTTATTATTTTACCAGCCTCCCTACAGTTTGCCCAATAAAAATATAAACTCAATTTGCGCAGAGTATTAGTTATTCATGGTTCAAGCTTTTTATGTGAAATGCTTTTCATTGCTCTTTAAAATGGGCTAATAATGATTTTTATTTTTTTTTTAAATGCCTTTATTGCTAACATTTTAACTATTTTGTTACCTCACAATATCTTTGGAAAGTTCTAAACAAAACTCTCAGCTTTTTTCCCTTCCACATTTTATTTTCCAACTTAGTTGCTACACATCAGATTTTCAACATGAATAAACAAAAATTGCTCAGAGTAAATTGACCAAAAAGTTCCAGACAATAGGATTACACAGATCCTTGCCATAAGTTTTCTACTGAGACAACCAGAATCCCAAAAGCAAGACGATCAATGTAGCATGTTTAAACACAAAGTTTGTTCATTAGCTTTAAAAATCTTTGCTATAGAATAGCATAGAATATATACAAACACATACAACACCTTTCCTGTATTTTTATCCTTTGGTATTGTATTTTACTTTTACTATATGGTTCTCAACAATAAGCCTGGTTTTATTTTAGTGTGGGTTCACACTAGCATTAGGGATTCAGTTATGGCTTTCCGTTCTAACGGAAAATAACAGAATGCCCAGACAGAATGCAAAACGGAAGCCTTTAAAAGGCATTCTGTTTGCTTTCTCTCCTAATAGAAGTCTATGGGAAAGAATAACGGATCCGTCTGGGTCCCATTATGCAAGACGGAAAACAAAGTCCTGTCGACAGGACTTTGTTTTCCGTCTTGCATAACGGGAACCAGACGGATTCGTTTTGATTCCCATACACTTCTATTAGGCGGAAAGCAAATGGAATGCCTTTTAAAGGCTTCCGTTTTGCATTCCGTCATAATACAAGTTTATGGGCAGAATAACGGATCCGTCTTTCTATCTTATGGATTCCGTTATTTTCCGTTATAACCATTTTATAACAGAAAGCCATAACGGAATCCCTAATGCGTGTTAGTGTGAACCCACCCTTAGTTAGTGAATATTACAAATATTTGTCATGTTTTCTGTTTCAAATTATTCCTAGTGAATAAAGATAAATTTGATGCTTATTTGTGGAGCATATATATCCATAATGGTCGTACTGTGGGTTATAAAAACACAAACAAATAAAGTTTTTTTTTTTTTTTAGCCAATCTATTGAAATCAGTAACTCCTCAGGTGAATGAACATAAAACTTTAAGGGGTTGGCCACCCTAAGTATCAAAAACCCAAAGTGCCCCAGACAATAACCAAAACGATCTAGTATTTATATCTTGCTAAATGTACTGCTATATGTAATTTTTCTAATCTGTTCATAATGACATGCATCCCTGGAGGAGCTCCCTCAGACAGGCTGAGTGGGCAGAGCAGCTGCAAAGTGAAAGTGAAAGTAAAAATCCCAGCACGCACTGCAGCAAGCATCTTCAGAGGAGCAGTCACATGACATCCCCACCCACCTGTGTTCCCATAGAGACAAGAGCCCCCCAGTCATCAGTAAATAACTGCTGTACAGACATAGCAATAGGAAGTATGCCCCAGTCCCAGCAGTAAAGAGACGGCCACTACCCGTCTCACACAGAAATGTGATGCTGATGTATCATACATATGTTGCTAGTAAGGGGGGGCTGTTCATAACTTTGCTGTGGGCCCCAGTCATTTCTAGTTGTGCCACTGAATGTAAGCAATGAACAGAATGAATAGAGAGGGAGACTTATCATTTCTCTTGTTTCTGAAAAGTGGCGTAAAAAAGTTGCAAACTATGTGTTAAAAAAAGGGTGTGACAATGACAGGAAGGGGAGTGGCCAGTTGCCCCAACAAATTTATGTTCATTTTCGCCAGTTTTCTGACAGGCAGCACTGACCTGTCATAGATTCCTGTTTAGGTGCATGGACTGCCTGAAGAGGGGGAGCCTGTTGAGCAGGGGGGCAGGCCTTTGTTGCACAAGAACTCTGATGAATAAATTTGTACAAAGGGAAACGAGTGTAGTCAGACATCTCTATATACAATGTACAGGGGGTAACATATCTGTATATACAGTATAAAGGGGGTCTCACATCTTGGTATACAAGGGGACATACATCACTGTATACAGTGTACAGGGGGTCACGGATCACTATATGCAGTGGTGAGGGTCACACATCACTATATACAGTGGTGGGAATTAGAGATGGCCTTGCGGTTCACACGGTGGTCGTTTCGCAGCGAACTTTACTCATTCGCGGTTTGCCGAATATGCAAACATATGGTGATATTCGCCGGCGCCATATTTTTTTACATTGTGAGAACTTTGACCCATTACACATCCATCAGGTGTTACAGGACAGCCAATTAAGACGTTTCAGCACATGGACATACGCCCTACCTTATAAATAGACCTGATCTGGCTGCCATTTTACATGCTGTCTTTTGTCAGTGTAGGGAGAGGTTGCTGTGTGGAGCAGGGACAAAAGGTTAGAGTGTTAATAGTCACACAAATTGCTAGTTAATAGGTCCACAAAAGTCCTTTTAAGGACTGGTAAAGGTGTGCTATTGATTGGCGTGCAGTACTGAGGGGTGTAATACACTTATAATATACTTTGTAATATAGAAAGCATATTTAGTTGATTTGTAAAGTGCAGCATTGTGACTTGTGATCGGTTCTGCAGCGATACTACAACTACAAAGAGTGACAAACGCAATTATAAAAAAGTATTATAACTGGTATGATAGACCAGTGTTCCCCAACACAACATATAGAAGTGGGGTGTTATCTAAGAATATACTACTCAAATAGTGTATTTGTCTGCTGCAAAAATTTATCTGCTTTCACTGCGTTACCTCTGCTACACACAGTGATAGTATTTAAAGGAAAACATTTTTATAACTGGTGTGAAAGACCAGTGTCCCCCAAAACAATATATAGAATTGGGGTGTTATCTAAGAATAAACTACTCAAATAGTGTATTTGTGTGCTGCAGAAATTTATCTGCTTTCAATGCATTACCTCTGATACACACAGTGAGAAAATTTGAGGGAAAACCTAAACTGGTGTGAAAGACCAGTGGGCCCCAAAACGACAAATAGAATTGGGGTGCTATCTAAGAATATATTACTCAAATAGTGTAGTTGTGTGCTACACAAATTTATCCGCTTTCACTGCGTTACCTGTGCTACACACAGTGAGAAAATTTAAAAGAAAACCTAAACTGCTGTGAAAGACCAGTGGGCCCCAAAAAAACATATAGAATTGGGGTGTTATGTAAGAATATACTACTCAACTAGTGTATTTAATTTGTGTTCTGCACAGAATTTATCAGCTTTCACTGCATTACCTCTGCTAGACACAGTGATAAAATTTAATATTTTTTATTTTTTTTGACTGGCGTGATTATAGACCAGTTGACAACAAAACGACATATTGAAGCAGGGTGTTATATACCTTCTTCCACATACACTGCACTTCTCTACAGACTTTTGTCACCAGGTCATTTAAAAAATGACAGGCAGAGGAAGAGGCAGGCCCTTTCGCAGGGGTGGTAGGGGTAGGGCAGGAGCACCAGGCCGGAGCCAAAGTGGGAAGTTGCAGAAGGTGCGTTCAATTTCGTCAAATGACTCACCAGACTTAGTTGAGTGTCTCACTCAGTCTTCCACTTCTGTACCCTCCTCATCCTCTCTATCTGCACCCTCTTCACTCTCTGGTGGGGAAGGTGACGTCGATGATGACGTGTCTATGGACGTAACATGGGTGCCCACAAGAGAGGAAGAGGAGGGGAGCTCAGAGGGAGAGATGGACCAGCAGATAGGGAGGAGAAGCAGGCCGAATTTACATTGCACAGGAGGGACAAACCAGACTGCTAATGGATCAGGAGCGAGCCATCAACCATGTACGGTCACATCAGACACTCCCAGGACGCCGGCACATGGCTCCACAGTGTGGGCTTTTTTTAATGTGTCAGCTGCTGACAATAGTGTTGCCATCTGCAGCCTTTGCAGTCAACGCATAAGTCGCTGTAAGCCCAACACTCACCTAGGGACGACCGCCTTAAGAAGGCACCTGGCCTCACATCACTAAACCCAGTGGGAGCAACACCATCAGAACACACAAAACCAACCTCCAGGATCTCACCTTCCAGCCTCTTCTCCTTCTTCTTCTCCAATCTTCGCCCAATTGTCCTCCACTCCACCTTCCATCATGCCGTCCTCACGTTTGTCATGAAAAAGGCAGGCTTCCATGGACCAAATGTTCTAGCATACAAAAATGATGACGCCGGATAACCCTCTTGCCCAACGGTTGACCACTGGCTTGTCGGAACTGATAACCCGCCAACTACTGCCTTATAAACGTGTGGACTCGGAGGCCTTTAGAAAATTTTTGGCCATTGGAACACCACAATGGAAGGTCCCAGGACGGAAATATTTCTCGCAGAAGGGCATCCCAGAGCTATATGGAAACGCTCAGCAGCAAGTGAATGTATCTCTGGCACACAGTGTCGGTGCAAAGATACATCATACCACAGACATGTGGTCTAGCAAACACGGGCAGGGAAGGTATATAACTTTTACTGCCCGGTGGGTGAACCTTCTGATGGCCGTCAAGCATGTATTCCGTTGCACCCGTGTAGATTTGGTTTTACCGCCACGGATTGCATGCAGGCCTGCCTCTTCTTCTCCTCCTTCTACTCCATCCTCCCTCTCCTCCTCAGCTGACTCCACCTTTTCCGCTGCTACCGTCTCTTCCACTGCCAACCAAGATCCCCAGAACCTATTCGACATGCCAGGTTAGACGTTGCCATGCTGTGCTGCGTTTGTTGTGCCTGGAAGCCAAGAGCCACACCGGTCCTGCACTTCTTTCAGCTTTGCGTTCACAGGCAGATCAGTGGCTAACACCGCTCAATTTGACAGTTGGTAATGTGGTGTGCGACAATGGTGCCAATCTGCTGAGCTCGCTGAAACAGCGCAAAATTACACACGTGCCATGCATGGCACACGTCCTGAACTTGGTCGTACAGCGATTCACTGTCAAATTCCCCAGGGTCCAGGACGTCTTGCGGCAGGCCTGGAAAATCGCGGGCCATTTCAGAAGATCTTAATCAGCCATGGCTCACCTTGCTGAAATCCAGCGGCGACACAACCTGCCCGTCAGACGTCTTATTTGTGACTGCCCGACGCGATGGAACTCAACCTTGTATATGCTCGATAGGCTGCTCCAACAGAAACGTGCAGTTAACGTCTACCTGTACGAACTCTGCGGCAGGACAGGTTCTGGGGAGCTTGTTTTTTTTTCACCGCGCCAGTGGCTGCTCATGCGCAACGCATGCAGACTTCTGCAGCTATTTGAAGAGATCACCAAACTTGTTAGTCGCAGCCAGGGCGCCATCAGTGACATCGTACCTTACTCCTTCTTTCTTGAGCGTGCATTGCGTTGTGTCATTGATCAAGCCATCGAGGAGCAGTAGCAGGAAGATAAGGAAGTAGCAATGCTGGATGAATTCCCAGGGGGGGCTATTCCATCTGAGACAAGTCAACAACAGGATTCTGAAGAGGAGTCAGAGGAGGATGGTGTCAGGGAGGAGGTGGATCAAGAAGAGCATGCATTGAACGTTTCTGGGATCCCTCGTGTTGTCCGTGGATAGGGGGAGGATAACGAGGACAACATTATCCTGGATGATGAGCAGGAGCAACGCTTCCAGTTTAGTGCAAATGGGGGCCTTCATGCTCCAGTCTTTAAAGAGGGACCCCCGTATAAAAAGCATAAAGGGCAAGGACCAGTACTGGGTGGCAACGTATTTAGACCCCCGTTACAAACAAAAAATGGCGGAAATGTTACCACCATTACAGAGGGTTGTCAAAATGCAGCACTTCCAGGCCTTGCTTAGAGAAATGCTGCATTCTGCTTTTTTGGGCGCTGGCAGAGGAGTTTCCACTCACAGAGAAACAGTTGTGGGTACCAATACAACAGCGACTGCAAGAAGAGGGTGTTTTGAAGATGTGTTGGTCACTTCTGATATGAGAACATTCTTTCAGCTGACCCATCGACAGCTGTCCTCTGGATCCAGCCTCAGGGAACGCCTAGACCGGCAGGTGTCCGACTCCATTGGTTTAACGTCCGATTTGGACGCTCTCAGAAGTGATGAATCCCTGAACTACTGGGTGGGCAGGCTTGCACAATTTGCAATGGAACTGTTGGCTTGCCCCTCATCAAGTGTCCTGTCCGAAAGGACGTTCAGTGCAGCTGGGGGGATCGTGACCAATAAGCTGACTCGCCTAGCTCATGACAGTGTTGACTACCTCACATTTCTAAAAATGAATGAGGCATGGATCTCGGAGGAATTCAACACATGTGAACAGTAGACCATATTTGTTTAAAATTCCCCATGACAGCCCACATCCGCCACCACCCATAACAATTTATGGTCCCTGTCTTCGGTAAATACAGCGGCATAAAATGCTTTTTATGTACGTTGAATGCCTAATTTTTGAGGCCTGTAATGGCTGACACTCACTTCTGTATCCTTTGAATGGCTAATGTACCACCAGCAACAGAATACAAAGTTATTTGCTTTCGGGGAATGCCTGTCGGTTAATTTTTGAGGCCTGTAATGGCTGACACTTACTTCTGTATCCTGTGAATGCCTAATGTACACCAGCAACAGAATACAAAGTTATTTGCCTGTCGGCTAATTTTTGAGGCCTGTAATGGCTGACACTTACTTCTGTATCCTGTGAATGCCTAATTTTTCGAACTGGAATTTAAAATCAATGGGTCTGTAAACGTTACTCCCAATTGTGGTATGCAGACACATTTATATATAATTGCAGTGGCTGCCAGATCTATGACGCATAACTCAATCCAAAATTAACAGTATGAAAAAACACATCCCCTCCACAGTGTCTTGATGGAACAATAGGGCGAGAGGAGACCCATGGGATGAGATTATCTCCTCAGGGTACTTTCACATTTGCGGAATAGCTATCCGAGAGGCTGTTCCGGCAGGTGAACAGCCTGCTGGATCCGCCATGCCGCAAGTACCCGTGCACTGCCGTGCTGCCGCTCAATCCCCATTGACTATAATGGGGCGGGTGGGGCGGAGCTAAAGCGCAGCACGGCAGAGATCGCTGGACTAAAAAGTCGGACCTGCAGTACTTTTAGTCCGGCGATCTCCGGCCGTGCACTGCTCCGCTCCGCCCCTAGGAGTGTATCATAGGATGATATAATTCTCTACACCAGAGTCGGCTACTTCTTGATCCCATCACTAACACAATAGGACAAAGGGACAAATAAACCAACACATTCATTTGGAGTCTCTGAGCAGAGTTAACCCTTATTGCGTTTATGGATTCACACCTTGCTACTTTAATGGGGAATAGGAAAAATGTGGCCTATAAAATCAACCAACAATTCATGGTTTATAGTTCCCTCTCAACCAAATAGGTCGGAGTGGGGGTCTCCATAGTCCTGTGTCCAAAGCCTGTAGGAAGGAGGCCTCAGGCTTCTACTGCAGACACAGTGATGGTTCAGTCCGTCACTGGTCTGGCACAAAGCCAACAACACATCACATCACCCAAAGAACATCATCCCCACAAACATGGTGGTGGCAGCATCATGCTGTGGGGATGTTTTTCACCTGCCGGGACTGGGAAACTGGTCAGAGTTGAAGGAAAGATAGACAGGGATGTTCTTGAGCAAAACCTGTCCCACTCTGTGCGTGATTTGAGGCTAGGATGGAGGTTCAGCTTCTAGAAGGATAATGACCCCAAACAAACTGCTGAAGCAACACTTGGGTAGTTTAAGGGGAAACATATAAATTTGTTGGAGTGGACTAGTCAAAGCCCAGATCTCAATCCAATAGAAAATCTGTGGTCAGACTTAAAGATTGCTGTTCACAAGTGCAAACCATCAAATTTGAAGGAGCAGAATCAGTATTGCAAGGAGGAATGGGCAAAAAACGCCTGTGGTAAGATGTGGCAACTGCTCATATAGACTTATCCAAAGCGACTTGGAGCTGTGATTGCTGCAAAAGGTGGCTCTACAAAGTATTGACTTTAGTGGGGTGAATAGTTATGCACATTGACCTTTTCTGTTAGCTTGTCCTATTATTTGTTTGCTTTACAATTAAGAAATTTAAAAGAAGGTCAAAGTTGTGGGCATGACAATCCATGTTAATTCCAGGGGGTGAGGCAAGAAAAAAAAGAACAAAGTCAAGGGGGGTGAATGCTTTTGCTTAGCACTGTATACATTACAGAGTGTTGGCAAAATATAAAAAAGTTATTTACGTATGTACCTGGGCATTTTTCGTCCCGGATTCTTTTATTGAAACGGGGCTGCCTTCTTTTCATGTCTGAACATTTTTTTTTAAAATAGGCCAACTCCCGCACTATCTTTTGTTACTCGGTGTGGGATCAGGTGCTGTCGTAGCCCCGAACCAACATCCGCTGCCAGAGAAAACTGCAAGCATATAATCCCCATTTTTAACAATAATAGTATGGAAAAAAATGTAATCAAGTAAACAGAAAAAGTATTTAATGCTTTGAGGTGGAAATATTGGATTTAGGCCGCATGCACTGCCAGTATTTGATGGTTCATTTACTGTTACCCAGGGTGCATCCCGAGGAGACAAACCAGCTGTACACCCCATACCGTATCGTAACTTCACTAGACAGGTACATCTCTGCTTAGCTGAACAGTATCTGATAGCTCAGACCCCACCCACATACAGTTGTAATACAATCCCATCTTACTGTAACAGTAAGGCCGCATGCACACGGATGTGTTTCTTCAAAACTACGGACCGTACAGACCCGTCCTCCCGTCCTGCAGAGTGGACAAGCGCACGGCGTCATTGATTGCTATGACGCCATGCCCTTCCAGGCCACTACCACTGTACTGTGATACACTTGTATGATCTATACAAGTGTATTACTGTACAGTGGTGGCGGCAAGAAGCGCACGGCATCATAGCGAGTTAGCATTAGCAACCAATCGTGCCGTGCTCTCGGCCGCTCTTCAGGATGATCTAACATAGCGGGTGTAATGTCACAGGAATACTTAGTGCAAAAATCAATAATATCTAGTGATACCTTATAAGATGTGAAGTTTGGTGCACTTAAGAAAAATTTGAATCGCAGTAGGTCGCACTGGCGATTTTTTTAAAACACTCTTTATGCATATAAAGCAATTATTCAGACATGCAGGTGAAATGTAATCAAATACACTACTTTAATGTATGATTACTTACAGTCACCAGGAGTTCTTCCTCCTCCTCGTTGAACTTTGCTCCAACTATCGCATCCATGTAATTTCTAGTCGGTGTAAACCAGTTGCTGTAGGCCACGCCTTCTTGCGATTGCTGAAATTTTGCATCTAAAAAAATAATGCTTGTAGATCGCAGATTCACTTAATACTTCTGGTATGTCAGTGTCCATGTTGTGGGACTGTGTGTGCACATCTAGTATTTTTTGGCTGCAAATATGACCTGGAGGTTTTTCAGGTTCGCCTGCCATTAAAATGAATGGGACCCGCCGCTTTCGCGAACCGTCCCAGCAGATGTTCGTCCATCACTAGTGGGGATCACACAGTTCTGTGTACAAGAGTACCTTATAAACAGTATATAGTTGTATGTGTCCTACCTGAACACTGTATATAGAGATGGCTGACACTCCCCTTCCCTGTACACTGTGTATAATGATAATAATGTGACCCTCCAACGCAGGGGGTCACACATCTCTATATATAGTGTACGGTGGGGGAGGGGGGGTCCACATATCACTGTATACAGTATACAGGTTGTCACACATCTTTATATACAGGGGAAACTCGAAAAATTTGAATATTGTGCAAAGTTCATTTATTTCAGTAATGCAACATAAAAGATGAAACTAATATATGAGATGGACTCATTACATGCAAAGCGAGATATTTCAAGCCTTTATTTGTTATAATTTGGATGATTATGGCTTACAGCTCATGAAACCCCAAAGTCACAATTTTGAGGTACCCTTTGATTAGGGGGTATGGATTAATTAGCTGACTAGAGTGTGACACTTTAAGCCTAAAATATTGAAACTTTTCACAAAATTCTAAATTTTAAACTGCATTAATGCAATTCATTTTCATTTGTATCACTGAAATAAATGGACTTTTGCACGATATTTAAATTTTTCGAGTTTCACCTGTACACTGAACGGTGGGGGGGAGGTCTACAGTATACAGGGGGTCACACATCTCTATATACACTGAACGGTGGGGGGGAGGTCACATATCACTGTATACAGGGAGCACATATCTCTATATACAGTACACAGTGGTGGGAGTCACATATCACTGTATGGGGTGGGGGGTCACACATCAGTATATACAGTGTACAGTGGGGGGGTCACATATCACTGTATTGGGCGGTGTCATACATAACAATATACAGTGTATAGGAAGGAGAGGCCACAGATTTACAGATGAGACTAGTGACTGTTGCTTATTTCACTGACCTCAGCCATACTGGCAGCTCAGAAGGGGTTAAAGCTCCTGAACTGTTGGTCTGGCTGTAATAAATATGTCAGTGATAAGATCACAAAGCAGAAGGGCCATAACCAGGACAGACACTTGGATTCCTCACAGTTTTTGGTCCTCAGCAGGATCCTCTCAGTACAAGAGATACAGAGGGGGCGGAGTTTGCAGACATTGAGCTCCCATCACAGCTTCTCCTCAGTCTCCCTTCCTCCTGCAAAAGTTTCTTTATTTCTGCTTTTAAGAATCTTGCTGCCATGCCCCCTCCAGCCCTGCACAGCCAGGAGTGCAAAAAGGCACCTTTGATACAAGCAGGGTGCTTCTAGGACCCAGACAGCAGCACATGCATGGACGAGGTACCTCCCCCATGACACATGCAGGGATGGATGAGGGAGGCTGCTGTGAGAGCAGGACAGGAGGGGACGTGGCTTCCAATAGCAAGGAAACCAGGCAGATTTGCTTAAGAAGATATATTAGTGAGTATAATATTTCCCACCTTTCTTTACTCGCAGTTTAAGTGCTATCAGAGTAGCCAACCCCTTTAACCTTAAATGAACAAAAATGACAAAACCATGAAAACCAAACAGTATAAACCTTATCCTACAAAGTAGTAATCACCCATAGATAAATCAGAGGGATATAAAAGTATAAAGTGATGCAATCTAATATAAAAAGCTGAGTGTATATGTGTGTGTGTGTGTGTGTATGTATGTCCGCTAAAGGAATTCGCATAGTTGCATTTACAATCACGAAATTTGGCATACAGGTACATCAGGTGTCCGGGGAGGTTTTAGACCAGGTCTCAGCTCTCTGGGATGTACCGTTCCTGAAATATTCCCAATGCCAATGCATTAGCCAATAGAAGCCTGGTCACATGACCCTTATCAGCCAATAGAAGCTCGCTCGCAGTTCATCTCCACACACACAGTTTTACTCCACATAACCATAACATCCCAGCCATGTTTTTTCACTGCTGTAGATGAGTTTTAAAGGAAATATGTCACCATAACTCGGCCATTTCTCTTCACTGCTGCAGGTCAGCTTTAAAGCGGCAGGGCGCTCTGGAGGTCACAGTTCAGGGGGCAAGTAGGGTGGCCACTCAAGTCACCCTTAAAAGCCAGCTCCCAGGTCCTGCTAAGAGACGCCTCCGATATGGTTAGGCCACGCCGCCTCCCCCCACCGCAGCCGATGGGGATTGTATTGACAAAATTAAGAAATTTACTTCTGTCAGCTGCAGAGGTGGGAGGGACGGTGACTTTCTCCCTACAGCTCACATTCAGACAGAACAGTGCTGCTGTTTTAGAGTCAGCTGTTTAAAAGGACATGGCCCCGATCCAGTAAGGCCACACCCTCTCCCACTCAGCTAAAAGGGATTGAAAAAAATAGGTTAAAAATCTATTTCTAGGTCCGCAAAGCCACAACCCCCAAATCCGGTTAGGTAGCTAGCCCCCCCCCCCACTCCTCAGCCGGCGGGGATTAAAAGAATGAAGTTAAAAATCAACTTTTGTCAGCTGCAGAGGTGGGAGGGATGGTGACTTTCTTCTTGCAGCTCACACTCAGAAAGCGCAGTGCTGCTGTCTTATAGTGAGCTGTTCAAAAGGACATGCAACCAATCCTGTTAGGCCATGCCCCCTCCCACTCAGCCAACAGGGATTTAAAAAATAAAGTTAACACAATCAACTTCTAGGTTCCGCTAAGCCACCCCCCCGATATGGTTAGCCCCCCCCCCCGGGAATTGACAAAATGAAGTTAAAAATTAACTTCTGTTAGCTGCAGAGGTGAGAGGGATGGTGACTTTCTCTCTGCAGTTAAAACTCAGAGGAAAGTGCTGCTGTCTTAGGGTGAGCTGTTAAAAAGGACACGCCTCCTATCAGGTTAGGCCTTCTCCCACTCCCACTGAAAAAATTAAGTTAAAAATCAATGTCTAGGTCCCGCTAAGCCACAACCCTGAACTGGTTAGGCCACGCCCTCTTCCCCTCCGCCTCGGACGGAAGTTAAATATCAACTTTTGTCAGCTGCAGGGGTGGGAGTGAGACTGACTTACTCCTTGTATCTCACGCTCAGACAGCAGAGTCCTGCTGTCTGAGAGTGAGCTGTTCAAAATGACATCCCTGTCCCTGTCACTGTGGGCAGGGTGCTGTAGATGTCACTGTTATAGTGGTTACTGTCGATATCTTTCAACGACACACAGAAACATTAAATAAAATACATTAAATATACCCGGGCGAAGCCGGGTCCTTCAGCTAGTAGATAATATAACAAATATAGTCCTACTGCCCCCTGTGTTTGTGGTAGAGTGTCACATGTTAACAAATCCAAAGTTATTGGGGGGGGGGAAGCAAATGAGTGAGGCATGGTCTCCCTCCCTAGTTTACCCTTCGGGACTATGTTTCCCCTAAGATGCCTAGACAAGGGCATCTCCAGTAACCTCTGAAAAGGGCAAACTTTACAAGAACTTGGTAATAGGGCACTGATGCATAAACTTATCTTTTATGCAATAGTGAAATCATCCAATAGTGCATACTTTGAATAAACTTTATTTAAGTGATCAGTATGTTATTATTGTAATTATATATCTGTAATTTTGTTTTCTCTTGAAAACTCAACTCTTTTGCAAATTTGTTAACAAAAAGTCCTGAAAAAAACCCTAATAACTAAGATGCAATTACATCTTAAAAAAGCCTTTAAAAAAATTAGCCTTTTTGGAAGCAGTTTCAGTTTTTTTTATATTGTGCAGGGCAGGGTTCCCAGAAGAAGCAATATAGTATAGAACATAATAGACAAGGAAGGAGATGTGTGGATGTGGAGAGGTAGTAGTTAGTGTTGATCTAGCACCAAAGTGTGTGGGTGCTCTGGTACTTGAGTAGTACACTTTGGGATGCTCAGGTGCTCTACCCGAACACAATGCAAGTCAATGAGAGGACCCGACCCGAGCATTAAACCAGGAACCCTCTGCTCTGAAGAGGGGAGGGTGCCAGGTCCCACTAAGGTCTATGCAGAAGATCGCTGTACAGTGAGGGAATCCCCCATTGTGAGTGTGCGGCTTAGGAGTCCCTGCTCTGACTCCATATATAGCTATGTCCATATATGGAGTCAGTGCTTGGGGACACCCAGTGTATTTAAATCTAATTTAGCCTCTATTTCAGAAAAGTTTCTGCTGGTATTTGAACTCACAACCTTCTACATTAGAAGCAAGGACCTTAACCACTCAGCTATAAAGCTGAATGATAAACTGTGTCAGAAAAACCTCATAGTAGTTTGTCATATATTAAGAATATTCTATACTTCACTGCAGATTAACATGTAGGTGTATAGCGTAGTGGTTAAGGTTCTTGGCTCTAATGTAGAAGTTTATGAGTTCAAATCCTGGCAGAAACAGAGGCTACACTTAATTTATATATTTTTTAGTAATTATAAAAAATGTATGGCACAAATATATATATATATATATATATATATATATATATATATATATATATAATGGACAGCATCGAAAAGATGAATAAAAAACTTTATTCACCCATATGTTGCAGCAACGTTTCGGCTGGACAATGGAACCTTTTTCAGGCTCTACTGTCGAGCCAAAATGTTGGTGCATCACATGGATGGATGCATTTTTTATTCTTCTTTTTTGAATTTTTGGAGTGCTGTCCATTTTCTTTTTCTATATTGCGGGTAATGTGCCTATTCCCATTGGACGTGCACCTTTGCATTCTATTGTCAGAGCCGCCATGTTTTCATTATATACAGTGGATATAAAAAGTCTATACCCCCCCCCCCCCCCCGTTAAAATGTCAGCTTTCTGTGCTGTAAAAAAATGAGACAAAGATAAATAATTTCAGAACTTTTTCCACCTCTTGATTTTATTACAGCACTCAGTCTTTTTGGGTATGAGTCTATCAGCATAGCACATTTTGACTTGGTAAGACTTGCCCACTCTTCTTTGTAAAAACACTCCAAATCTGTCAGATTGCGAGTGCATCCCCTCTTCAGATCACCCCACAGATTTCAATCGGATTCACAGCCTGAAGGTTTGTGCCAATATTGACTGGTATTTGGAACTGTTCATAATTCCCTCTATCTTAACTAAGGCCCCAGTTCCAGCTGAAGAAAAACAGCCCCAAAGCATGATGCTGCCACCACCATGCTTCACTGTGGGTATGGTGTTCTTTTGGTATGTATCAGTGTTGTTTTTGTGCCAAACATATCTTTTGGAATTAGTTCAACCTTGGTTTCATCAGACCATAACACCTTTTCCGGCATGCTTTTGGGAGACTTCAGATGTTTTTTTGCAAAATGTAGCCTGACTTAGATGTTTTTCTTCGTAAGAGAAGGCTTTTTTCTTGCCACTCTACCCCATAGCCCAGACATATGAAGAATACGGGAGATTGTTGTCAAATGTACCACACAGCAAGTACTTACCAGACATTCCTGAAGCTCCTTTAATGTTGCTGTAGGCCTCTTGGTAGCCTCCCAGACCAGTTTTATTCTCGTCTTTTCCTCAATTTTGGAGGGACATCCAGTTCTTGTTAATGTTACTGTTCTGCCATATTTTCTCCACTTGATAATGACTGTCTTCACTGTGTTCCATGGTATATCTAATGCCTTGGAAATTATTTTGTACCCTTCTCCTGACTGATACCTTTTAACAATGAGATCCCTCTGATGCTTTGGAAGCTCTCTGTGGACCATGGCTTTTGCTGTGGGATGTGACTAAGAAAATTTCAGGAAAGACCAACTAGAGCAGCTGAACTTTATTTGGGGTTAATTAGAAGCACTGTAAATGATGGCAGGTGTATGCTGACTCCTATTTAACATGATTTTGAATGTGTTGCTTAATTCTGAACACAGCTACATCCCCAGTTATAAGAGGGTGTGCACACGTATGCAACCACATTATTTTAGGTTTTTCCCTCCACCTAAAAGATTTCAGTTTTGTTTTTCAATTGAGTGGTACAGTTTATAGGTCACATTAAAGGTGGAAAAAGTTCTCAGATGGTTTATCTTTGTTTCATTTTTTTACAGCACTACAGACATTTTAACAGGGCTGTGTAGACTTTTTATGGACAAGGCAGGAGATGTGAGGATGTGGAGGGGTAGTAGTAGTGGCAGCACAATATGGTACATGACAAAGCAGATGTGTGGCTGAATAGGGCTAGTAGTAGTTGCAACAGCAGCACTGCATGGAACATAATGGACAAGAAAGGTAATGCATGGCTGTGTAGGTCTAGTGTTAGAATCAACAACAGCACAGTATGGAGCATGAATGAGAAGGTAGCGAATGCATTTTTTAGGGGCACTAGCAGTGGTAGCAAGGATAGTAGCAGCTGCAGCAGTAGGAATAGCAGTAGTACAATATAGAACATTTTGGATAGGCAGAGTATGATTTTAAAGCAGACTGTGAATTATGAAATGAAGACTGAGCTGATTCACGTAAATAAATTGAGGATTATAGCTTTAAATACTGCATACTAGCGCAATCAGTCTGACAAATGACGGACACCATTTTGATTGATTCATGCTGCTATGCTTGCCACTTTTTACCATCACTGACGTAAGTTTTCTGGTGCAAGTAATGCCTGAACCCTGTGCCAGCCCCAGCTGTAGCTTTTAGATTTTGGCACACAGACCAGCTCAGATGTACCAGATTTTGTAAATAGTGTTCACCTCTTTCTAATTTTGGAGCATCTTGTGCCACCGCAATTGATATCCTGACTGCTGTTAGAAACATACATTTTGATAAATCTTCCCTTATCTGTGAATCTAGCCTTGGGTGGTAGCTCTGTAAGTTCAAACCCTTCAAAGATCCTTGTAGAAAGCACTATTTTGGGGTTCATACATAGAAAAACACTCTTAATGTGGCTAATGTTTTCAGTTCAGATTCTTTTACAAAAAATAGTTGCTTTCTTTTAAATTCAACATTAATAAGAAAAAAGAAAGGACATTTTAACTGTAATGATTTAAGTGACTCCCGGATTTTATATTTAACAGAATCAAGAGATGCATGACCACAAAATATATCCTGTCAGCAGAGATTGGCTACTAGCTGATATGTAAATCTTAAGAGATTTGGAAAACACTTTCCATACTTGTCTTCTGTTTCCAATTTGTGCAGGTGAAAATATTATGATATCTCTCCAGTAAAATATGTCTGCATGTGAATATTGAGTACAACTCATTTTCATATTGTTTAATATGCTGTTCATAATTCTGTGACAGCCTTATTCTCTGCTTGCAGGATGCTTAAACAATGTGCTGTAATTCCATTTCCAAAGCATCGATGGAAGACATAATACAATCAGAAAAATCCATATGAATTTAAGTGTTTAAAATATAATTTATGTGTAATTTAAGTAAAATTAGACATTTAATCCTATCCATATCACCCCATAGTAAGTGATAAGGATTTTGATATCCAGTTTAAGTTTTAATATACTAGTTATATATTTTAATTATGTTTGCTGAAGGAGAAAGGTAATTAGAAACATATAAAAGGCAGATCAAATATGAAATTATCAAGCAATGAAGATTATCATAAAAAAAGTGTCATGAAGCAGGCATGGCTGAATTGTAGGTTCTGCTAGTAACTATCATTCTGTATTACTGTTTCTCAAAATAGCACAATTGCTTTCTCTCTGTAAGAGAAATCATTCATTACAGAATGCCCTCAAGATACATTTTCTCAGTGAGCTTCGCATTTCTCTTTAGCAAAGGAAATCAATTTCAGAAATTGAGAGCAATGCTTGGCAACTAAACTTAAGTTGCGCTGAAACTACATACTTATTGCAGTATTTATCAGTATAATTCAGGTTTACATATCATTTACACATATAATTGTAGCCTCTGGTAAAGGAAGTAAAAGTAAGAGGGGCTTCTGCTTGCTGGAATAATATAAAATATTAAACATATATTGTGTCTATCATACAGTATATGACATAATCATCATGTTGTAACTAAATGTTATTACACTTGCAGAAGCAATTTAATCCTATGCATCAACTTTTCTAAACCTGAAAGATATGTTTTCCCGTCATATTCTCACACTCCTTCCATAGCTCCATTCCGAAGACACAGACAAATGCATTAAGGGCCAAAGGTACCTTCACAAATACCTGATCGGAAAGGCCATACTGTTTTAGCTAAATGCACCCCACACCATAAACTTGGTGCTGGCCTGGTGTATTTCCCGCCATATGCATGATAGTAATAGGTGCTCCCCAGCCGTCCAGTGACTGGTGTGGTCATCATTAGTTTCAATGCTCTGCAGGCATTCTTGGCAAAGATTAGAGATCATTTCTGCTTTAAGTACAGGTGAACCTTGAAAAATTAGAATATCGTGCAAAAGTCTATTTATTTCAGTAATGCAAATGAAAAGAAATTGCATTAATGCAACTTAAAATTAGAATTTTGTGAAAAGGTTCAATATTCTAGGCTCAAAGTGTCACACTCTAGTCAGATAATTAATCCATACCCCCTAATCAAAGGGTACCTCAAAATTGTGACTTTGGGGTGTCATGACCTGTAAGCCATAATCATCCAAATTATAACAAATAAAGGCTTGAAATATCTCGCTTTGCATGTAATGAGTCTATCTCATATATTAGTTTCGCCTTTTATGCTGCATTACTGAAATAAATGAACTTCGCACAATATTCAAATTTTTCGAGTTTCACCTGTAGATGGTTTCGTATGGTCCAGGCAGTCAGTGCTGAAAATACTGCAGAACCAATTTCTGATGCTGTGGCTGTCATTTAAGATATTGCAGCTTCTCCTATAAAGTGTTCTTGGCATACATCTGTTTGTCCTGCCCATGCAGAACCTTCTCTATGTGTTTGATTTCCCTTATCTGACCACTGTTGACATCACTAATACACTACAGACACTTTACGTCCAACCCTTTCAGAGATTTGACAGATGGAACATGCAGCTTCTGGCCCGCTATTCTGCCCTTTTCAAATTCCACAAATTGCACAAATGGTGCACAGCATTGTCCAGAAAGTATGGTGAAAACTTCAGCAACATCCAATCTAGAGAAAAGACAAAAAACAGAAACAGCTATACCAGAGGAAAAAAAATTTGGTTGGAACATCAGTGTTTGAAGTACAGATTTTGGAATTTTGGACCTAGTTGTAACACCCTCCAGCATTGTAAAATTGGGTTCTTATCTTAACTACTAGGTGTTTTTTTTTCCATATTTTTTGGTAGTGTATTAATTTGTTGATCACATGAGCATTATATACTTTATCTTAACAATAGAAAAAACAAAATCAGAGGTTCAGAAGGTGTCTGTTCTACTCTAAATTAAAATTTAAGGACTCTTTGGAGTGGTTTCTCCCTCCAGCTCTTGGTCAGTATTTGATTTTCTTCTACATTCATTGAGATTTATGTATTGCTTTTGTGTGTTTGGGGCTAACCATGTGGATGTTTCCAATTTTGGACATCCTATAAGGTGAATATACTGATGTAGAAGTATACTGTGGATTTACTATTATTGCCAAGTTTGGCTTGTGTAATTCACATATTGTTTGTATAATCACATCCACAGTCAAGTTATGATATCTGGCCAGTCTAACTGTATAGGAGTTTTTTCCTATCATAGGACTTTATGTATTTGCTGCTATATTTTAATATGATGTTCAATTTGTGTTGTGCGTATTTCTAGCAATAAAATGTCATTATATCATATGTGTATTTTTGCTTTGTTGGTGATTTCTCTTTGGAGTGGGACCAAAGTTTTAAACAGGACACTTCCATCCTATTTTTTAAAATGTATATTTATAGAAAATATTTTTTTCGAATGTTTGGCTGTTTTTCTTTTTAATTTTGGCAGTAGCATGCCACTGCAAAATAAATACAAAATATTGTCCTTCTGTAGCAGTCAGCACAAAGGATAACACCTCCTATTAAGACAGGTAATCCATGGCAAATTTGTTTCTGCTGTAAGGGGAAGATGTAATCTGTCAGATATTTCTCATTATAATAGAAGGGGTTGAATTGTCAAATTGGGTTAACAGTATGACAGCTATATTATTCTCAGATTATTTACGAATTTCACAAAAATTCTACTGCCAAAGTGTTGGTGATTCTCTCCGGACAAATTGAGCAAAACTGCACCCTTGCCATTTTACAGTTAAAATTAGTGGGGGAAATTATAGGTATGAAGTAGATAGAGGATCTCATGACCCTGCAAGGGAGAAGGCTTGTCCTAATTGGCTCAGAGGCTGACAGTCTCAGCCAGTCAGGGGGCAGGATTCTGGTAGGTCCTTTTGCTCAGAACAAAAATAGACCTCATTCTGTGTGTAGCTTGTGATCTGTTGGCAAGTGTGTTGGCTGTGTCTGCCCAAGAATCTACCACAGACATAAGCTTTCAATCAAAGTGACACATATGAACATGGCACAGATGTCTTCAGCTGCCATGCACACATGCAACAGGTCTTATAGGATTTTTATAAGAACAAATCTGCTGACAGATGCCAATTAACTCCTTCTCGCATTAGGATGTAACTGTACCTCCAGATTGCAGGTAATTTTGCGCAATTGGGTGTACAATTACGCCCAAACTGTTAATCAGGGCTGTGACACTTTAAAGTATCACAACCCCGAAGTCTCTGCTCTCACAGAGAGCAGAGACACAGGAAAAGCCAGCAAGGGACCAATTATGGTAATCCCTTCTTGGCAATCCCTCTGTTTGTGTGTTTGTGTGTCTTCAATGCCCCCTTTGCACCTGATGCTCTCATGTGGTCCCCCGGTATGTGATGGCAATGGCCTTTGCCATCAGCAGCAAGTGTCAGCTGTAACATAGTATAACATGCTGTAATGGCCCGGATCAATGCTGGCACCAATTCCAGCCATTTAACCCCTTAGATGCCTTAGTTAGTAGCCACCCATGGTATCCATGGTGTTTAAAGAGCAAGGGCGCTCCCTCTCTCGCTTGTGCTGCTGCTCTGCAATAGCGGTGGCCCTATGGTTACCATGACAATTGGAGGCCTTTAGAAAAGGCATTCCAGCTTGCCATGTATCTGAGCCTGATAGACCATGAGGGTCGGATCAGGCTTAGTGTCAGTGTAGTACTGACAGTACAGTACATTGCAATATTTGACTATTGCAGTGCACTGTACAATGGATATTGAACATCCAAGTTGGCACTACAACCCACAAAAAAACTAAATGTTATGGATGTTGGTGTAAAAAATAAAAATATTATCGCAAACTTAACAATAGCAAAGACAGGTGCACTCTGCAGTAATACTAAACCCTCACAGTGATGTTAAAATTGAGAGGTTAGTTCGACATATCCTACTAGGAGGACATGTCTTAAGCTCGGGCACCACGCCAAGGTCTCTCAAGTAGCCCGAAGCCCTACCACACACCTACCTGTGCCATATGGGCGATACCAGGGGCAAGTGGGCAAATTATGGGAGCATAAGGCCTGACTCACAAACAGCTTACCAGTAACCTCCAGCATGTAGCAATGCTTGCAATGGGAGGCGGGAGGTGCCTGTGAGCCCCACCCGAGACTGGCTGATATGGCCCAGGGCATAACAGGTGCACCTAAATGTAGCCTGTAGATGAAAAGCAGGCACATTTAAATTGGAGTTTATACACCTCCAAACATAAGAATATACAAACCATTAGAAAACGTGGTGTTAAACAGGCAGGATATGCTCAAACCCATATGCAGTTGTGTATGTATATAGGGTAGCATATCCTGCACTTGTACTCCGTTGCTGATGGCAATCAACAGCAAAAAAAAATGCATACAATGGAAGATGCCAGCAACGGACTACAAGTACCACAATAACCATCCTACCTAAGGTAACGATTATGTGGATATGGTGAACAATCAAAATCTTAAAAATAGCAAAGACAGGTGCACTCTGCGGTAATACTAAACCCTCACACCACGCGATCTATGTGATCAAGTGGAGAAATAGTTGCGCAAGCTTAACTCCCACCTTGCCAAGTTCTTGGCAGTAAAGTTGCTGCAGTACAACTTAGTGGATTCTGCTGCCTATAGGGAGCTGATGGCATGCACTCAGCCTCAATGGAAAACACCTAGCCACAACTATTTCTCAAAAGCCATTCCTGCATTGTACTCTTATGTGACGGAGAACAAAGGGCGTTCCTTGCAATTCTTGCTGTGCGGCAAGTTGCACGTCACCCTGGACACCTGGATAAGCTCTTATGGGCAGGGACAGTAACTGTCTTTCAAGGCCCACTGGGTCAAAGTTTTTAGTGGGAGTGGCAATGTAGTACTGCAGCGACAAGGCCAGGTCTTATTTACTCTTCCACGATTGTGTTAGTCTGGTTCTCACACCAGGCACTTATCTGCCTCCTCCACATCCTCCTCAATGTACATTCTCCCATCCCCAACAGAAACAGGCAAGAATGTTGCTTCTACTTCCCCTCCCTCCTATGATGTGTATAAAGTGAAGCTTTGCCATGCAGTGTTAGAGTTGATCAGCCTGGGTGAGAGTAACCACACAGTCAATTAGTTTCTAAAGTACAGCAAACAAGCAAACATCCAGCTGGCTGTCTCCCTACCACCTCCAACTAGGCCAAGGCAGTCAGCGACTATGGCAGTGCAATACCACAGAAGGACTACTGTAAAGGGTTATTTACTACTATAAGGATTGATGCAATGATATTGAGTTAAAAGTTGTGCTTTATTATGTACAGTATATGAATTTAATAGCATTATATGGACAACCTAACAGTTTACAAATTGGCAGACTGTTTAGGTTGCCAGGAGCTGGACTGAGCCCCCCCAATGGTTGGTTAGTAAGTCTAATCTGAGTCGGGTAATAGAGAAGATGTGTGTTTGAGGCCCAAGAACAGAAAACTTT
Organism: Bufotes viridis; assembly: GCA_033119425.1. NCBI lineage: Eukaryota > Metazoa > Chordata > Amphibia > Anura > Bufonidae > Bufotes > Bufotes viridis. The sequence continues at coordinate 132,478,333 of CM065592.1, forward strand.
TGTCTATGAGACTCAGGCCTCTTTCACACGGGTGTCATGTTTGACGCCCGGATAAGAGGCGGGTGCGTTGCGGGAAAATGCGTGATTTTTCCGCGCGTGTGCAAACTGTTGTAATGCGTTTTGCACGCGCGTGCGAAAAATCGGCATGTTTGGTACCCAGACCCGAAGCCGGACTTCCTAACTGAAGTCCAGTTTCGGGTTGAGTATTCTGTATATTTTATTATTTTCCCTTATAACATGGTTATAAGGGAAAATAATAGCATTCTCACTACAGAATGCTTAGTAAAATGTGCATTAAGGGGTTAAAAATATAAAAAATAAACTCACCTTATCCACTTGATTGCATAGTAGTTGCGATCTCTTGTCTCTTCTTCTAGCATTAGCTGCCGACTAAAGGACCTGTGATGACGTCACTGCGCTCATCACATGGTCCAATCACATGGTCCATCACCATGGTGATGGACCATGTGATTGGACCATGTTATGTAACGTCACCACAGGTCCTTAAGCTGGCAGATAATCCTTGAAGAAGAGAGAAGATATCGCAACTACGCGATCAAGTGGATAAGGTGAGTTTATTTTTATTTATTTTTCTAACCCCTTAATGCACATATTACTAAGCATTCTGTAGTGAGAATGCTATTATTTTCCCTTATAACTAAGTTATAAGGGAAATTAATAAAGTTCAGGCCCAGTCTCTTAGCAACCTTGCGGGATAATTGCACTGCATCTGCACTTGATTGTGGATGCTTGCGATTTTCACACAGCCCCATTCACTTCTATGGGGCCTGCGTTAAGTGAAAAACGCAGAATATAGAACATGCTTCGATTTTCACGCAACGCAGAAGTGATGCGTGAAAATCACCACTCATGTGCATAGCCCCATAGAAATGAATGGGTCAGGATTCAGTGCGGGTGCAATGCGTCTACGTCAGGATTTGCACCGGCGCGGAAAACTCGCCCGTGTGAAAGAGGCCTTAAGCTGCCATGGAAGCAACCCTACTACCAGAGTACCCCTGAGAGAAGTTCCCAAACCTCATCTAGTCAGTGCATTGGATTAAGAAAGAAAGGTAATATGCATGTCTATGGTAGAAAAACTGTGCTGCTGTGGAATGGAATATTGTAAAAGCATCCTACCACACTCTGGGACAGATTGTCCACCTGTATCTTAGTTTTGACCCCCTAAGTTCAGAAACTGCATAATGAGTTAAAAAGGAAACTGATTGCATGCTTGTGGACCTATTGAGAGACTTAAATGTGTCCTTATAGAGAGGGAGTATTACAACTATCATCTTTTTTGTTGTCCATACACAGCTATTGGGAGAGGATTGCACTGTGACATACCTTGGATAAGAACGGAGCGGGGAAATGAATGGAGGACACACTGCGCATGCGGCTCGGCTACTTCCGTCTGCCCCATAGAAAGAATGGGAGCATCGGCTGTGCATGAGCGGTGCGCTCCCATTCACTTCTATGGAAGCAGCGCTTAGTGGTGGATGGACCCCGGGAAATCAGTGGTCCTTCAGCCACAGTCCTCCCCAATTCATTCTCATTGTAGGAGACAATGGAGGCATATACTAGCGATATGCCCCCATTTTCTGAGATGGGAACACCCCTTTAAATGTTGCATTAAAGTGAACCTGTCAGGATGCTTATGCTATCCTCTCTGAGGGTGTCTGAGGTCAGCATGCAGTAGTGCAAGGTACATATACTGCAGTCCTGTATTGTTCCTACAATATAGTACCGTATCTGCAGAGTCACATATGGCCTCAGTAGATAGACCAACAGACTTCGGCATGTGCAGTATTCTTGACATAGAGGTACACATTCTGTAACATCTACAAGTAACCACTCTGAATTGCCCTTGCAGTGGTGTTGTATTTCTCTTAATGCAGGGGGTATCAAACTTTTCATCACCGAGCTTGCGAAAGACCTGCAGTAAACCGGTGTCCCTTCAGAAGCTCCTACAGTTGATAACTGGCTGTCTGAGCATCTGTCAATGTAATCTGTCAATTACCTATTCCTGTTAGCTGGGAAAGGAGTCATTTATACAGATTTCATGTAAGAAATGCAGCAGATCTGTGCAACTTCACTTTGAGCTGGGCCAAATACAGAAGTGTTTCCCACTAACAACTGTGCTTGGGACCAAACTTCCATAGGACCACAGTGGTTAGGCTGCAATCTCACACACTTAAAAAACCACCATGCTTTATTATAACCTATCACAGGGGTGCACAACCTGCGGCCCATGGGCCGCATACGGCCCCCAGAGCCAAGGTTTGCGGCCCCCGTCCTGCTGGACAGAAACACAGCTGATCGTGCGATCATCTGTGTTTCTTCCTGGAGCGCCACACAGGGAAGGATGACAGCTCCTGCCCCTGTACTGTAGCAGGAGTCTGGATCAGGATGGGTCCCTGGCTATTGGTGAGTGTGGGGGAGCCGAGGAGAAGGCAGGCACAGTTTATCAGCCCTTCTGCCTTCTCCTCGAGGAGAACTCTGCAGCAGTGGTGCACTAAGTTGTGGGCGGTCTGCATCGGGTGCCAGTTCTCAGGGGGTGCCATAAGAAATGAGCGCTTCCATCAATACAGATGCAAGTGCTCATTGCTGGAGCGCAGGGAGCTGGGTCCTGTCACTCACTGCTCAGCTCCCCGTGCTCCTCCCCTCCTTCAGGCCGGCGGCGCTCTGAATGGTAGAGCAGGAAGACTTCTCCTCACTTGACCATTCAGCCTGCAGACATGGATCGCGCTGCTGGCCTGTGTGGGCGGAGCCTTCACCCAGGTAATCAGCATAAGCTCTGCCCACACATTGCTGCAGAGCGATCTGTGTCTGCAGGAGAGAGAGGACTGTGAGCTTCAGAAACGGGACAAGGTGACTAGTTACTGTGTTTTTTTTTTTGTTTTGTTTTTTAACACAGAGGGGGCACAATGGTCATTGCTAATGTGAAGGGGGCACAATGGGCATTTCTACTCTGGAGGGGGCACAATGGTCATTGCTAATGTGAAGGGGGCACATTGGCCATGTCTACTCTGGAGGGAGCACGATGGGCATTTCTTCTCTGGAGGGGGCACAATGGGCATTGCTAATGTGATTGCTAATGTGCACAATGGCCATTTCTACCATAGAGGGGGCACAATGGGCATTTCTACTCTGGAGGGAGCACGATGGGCATTTCTTCTATGGAGGGGGCACAATGGGCATTGCTAATGTGAAGGGGGCACAATGAACATTGCTAATGTGAAGGGGGCACAATAGGCATTTCTACTATGGAGGGGGCACAATGGGCATTTCTACTCTGGGGGGGCATAGAGGGCATTGCTAATGTGAAGGGGACACAATGGGCATTGCTAATGTGAAGGAGGCACAATGGGCATTTCTACTCTGGAGGGGGCACAATGGGCATTGCTAATGTGGAGGGGGCACAGTGGGCATTTTTACTCTGAAGGGGGCACGGTGCACAGAGGGCATTACTACTCTGAAAGGGGCACAGAGGGCATTGTTACTGTAAGGGGGGCACAATGGGCATTACTAGCAAAGAGGGCATTACTACTATTAAGTGGACACAAAGGGGATTTCTACTATGGAGGGCACACAGAGGGCATTAATACTGTGAAGGGGCACAGTGGGCATTATTACAGTGATGGGGGCACAATGGGCTCATTACTATTAAGGGGGCACAATGGGCATTATTACTATTAGGGGGCACAATAGGCATTATTACTGTGAAGGGGGACAATGGGCATTATTACTATTAGGGGGCACAATAGGCATTATTATTGTGAAGGGGGACAATAGGCATTACTACTATTAAGGAGCATTATTACTGTGAAGGAAGCACAATGGGGATTATTACTGTGAAGGGGCACAATGGGTATTATTACTATTAAGAGGACATAATGGGCTTTATTACTATTAAGGGGGCACAATGTGCATTATTACTGTGAAGGGGAACAATGTTCATAACTACTATTAAGGGGTATTATTACTGTGATGGAGGCACAATGGGGATTATTGTCAGCACATCTCACTGTATAATCAGTGTGCTGCTAATAATCAACAGAACTGAATGAGGGAGCAGTGACTGTGGTAGCGATCATTCCTCCCCATTCACTTTGCACCAGCCTGTGTAATAGGCTGATGCAAACAAGTGGTGATTAACTTTTTTTTTTTGCGGCCCCTTGAAATAGGGCAATGTGACGATGCGGCTCAGAGACCAAAAAAGGTTGTGCACCCCTGACCTATCATAATACACATGTGCCTCCAGCACTATCTTCTGTAGACTAGGGGGCATCCCCTATCTTACAAGTGTTCTGGCTATTTGTATGGTGTTAGGATGCCATGCACTCAGTCCCTGCTGCTTGAATGCTTGAATGACAGGGTTGGACATTTCAGTGGGCCATGACAATCTACAGAGCAGCAACAGTTCATGCACCGCTACTCGGAAGTCTAGCGGTACATGTCAAGTCACTGCTCCAGTAATGGAAGTAGGGTCTTTGTGCTTGCACAGCTACTCGGAGCAGTGGATCTGGCACAAGATTGTCAGAGGAGCTGAGATGATGCCACCATGATTGACAGGGCCACCAAGTTCGACCTTGTCAATCAAGCTTGAGGGACACTGTCACAGGTTCAGAACTCTGCTTAGGAGATAAATGGTTGTAATATAAGTCAGGGGCCAATCAGGTCTTCCATGGATGTGTATAACAAAGGCAGAGTAAGGATAGCTAAATTCCAATATTACACATCTCCCCTTGATTCCAGCTACAGCTGATAATTACAACCCAGTCCTGGATAATCAAGTGAAAGGACAAATCAGCAGAGGATGCTGAGGAAAGAGGTTCACAACTGGATTGCAATTTAGATATTTAACACAAAAAAACACCTAAAAACTGTGTTCACCTCCAATTAAAATACCTGCTTTGTAATATGTAATATGTATACTTAACCTGTACCTGAGATAGCTGAGATAGAGTCACATGAAAAGAGTTCAAATCCAACTATGCTTACATTGGTGTGATAAGGCGTTTTATGATCCTTGTATGGTCAGTGTGAAGTCGTTTTAGGTCATAATGCCAGCCAGCATCAAGTGTAATGACACACACAACACCATGATACTAGGCCATCAAGATCCAGTGCATGAACAGACAGGATCGCAAATATGTGAGGATGATGATGTACAGTATGAAGAAGAGGAAAATGCCCCCTGCCACAGGGCGAAAATTGTTCAGAATGGTTTAAAGAAGGGGTCAGGTTGTTGAGTTTGCCTTCAAATTCACCTGACTGTAGTCTGATTAAGCATGTGTAGGATGTAGTGTAAGATATATGGAGGTCACATCTAACAACTTCCAGAACTTAAGGTGGTTTGCCTATCTCAGATATTTATGGCATATTACTAGGATACAGCATCAATGTCAGAAAGGTGAAGCTCCTATCTCCAGAATGGGACTCCCAATGTGAATGAGAGAACATGCACTCACGTTGCTATTTTCAGAAGCCCCATAGCAGTCAATGGAAAGTGCGCCACCCATGCACAGCCCCCTCTCCATGCACCGAAATGGGACCAGCCAGCTCTCAGCTATTTTCAGAGTTCCTATAGTGGTAAACGGAGAGTGTCAGTGCTTGTGCAGTACACTCTCCTTTATCTTGAAAGGCCAGTTCTGGAGATAGGAATAAGTCCCAGAGGTGGGACCAGAATCTATCTGACATTGCAAGCATATACTAGCAATATGCCATCAATGTCTGAGATGGGAATGCCCCTTTAAAGAACCTACTACTATTGTCTTGGTGCCAGATTCTACAGGACACCTTCGGAGGTGTTGTAGAATCAATGCATCAACAAGGCAGAGCTGTTTTGATGGCCTGAAGGAAACCAACACAATATTATGAATGTGGTTTTAATGTTATGGCTGATAGTTGCATTTTAAAGTAGAGCTATAGTTTTGTTTACTTAATAAAGTTAATCTTAGTCACTCTATCTCCTGGCCTCATTATTTCTTAATATACCTTCCCCACCAAATGCGTGCAAAAATCTAATGTTGCTGTCAGAAGTACATGACAGCAGGGAAAATTTAATTAAAAGATTCTTCAGATGGATTCATTTTTCCAATGCTACATTTAACACAGATCCAAGATTGAAATTCAGACATTAGCTACCGAACAGATAAGTACGGCAGATAAAAGACAGAATAAGGTGGTTAAAAGTTTTAAGAAAAAATTAATTGGCTTGGGGATCTTATATTATAAAAATGTGTGATTTCAGTGTTAGTTTAACAACTTAACTAGCAGGATAAAATTAATATATTGGAAATACTACACTTCAATACTACATCTATGGCAAACATTTTGGATCTCAAGTTCTGTTTGTTAACATGGAAACAAGTGGTCTACATTTGTCATTGTTACCGTAAAATAATATTTACTGATAAGTAAGATGGTCATTATTATGCAAATTACATTAATATACACTCATTACAAAAAAAGTAATGCACACAGAAATGTCTGATTTCTGCAAGACTCAGCATGTTATGTCTCAGGCAGATATATAAGTGATTACATGTTTGGTCTGATTAGACACTGTTCTCCCCTTCTGCCCTATAAAAATTCTCTCAGTGGCGACTTTCTTGGTATTGTACCTCTTGGTGGGAGATCTTTGACTTCTAGACATCTCTAGTAGACAGACTTTGAGAAGAACCACATAACTGGAGTGACAGAAGCAATATTTTCCTTTCAATGAATTACCAACCACCTAGGCCGTTCTGAATTAGCTGTTAGGATGTGTTGGGAGCAGTGCTTATGTATGTACGGTACGCACACACAGTGAATAGGCTCCAGACGACCCAGACAGACCACCAGTAGAGAGGATGGTTTGATCTGTCAACAAGCACTAGTAGCTTCCAGATTCATTGTCCACCATTCAGACACAGGTGACACCTGCATTATACAAAATTGTCTCTGCTTGGACCGTTTCCAGGCACTTAGCAGAAGTAAATTTGGCGTAATGGTGCTCATTATGTATCCTGTCATTGACAACTATAGCGACAGCTAGTGGCGACCCAACAGGATACTACAACATTTTTTTTTGTCAATAAGTGCATGTCTTCAAAGCAGTGAACCCCAACCTGTGCCTCGAAATAGTGTTGAGCGCGAATATTCGAATTTAGAATTTTTATCGCGAATATTGGCACTTCCTAAATTCGCAAATATTTCAAATATAGTGATATATATTCATGAAAACTAATATTCAGGTTTTATTTGTTTTTTTTCATCTGAACCCATTACCTAGTATACCTACCTGCTTCTTGCTTGTGGGCCAATGTAAGAAGGCTGCAATATTGTAGTCTGTAGTGAATTAGAATATTCTTCATTATTTAATTTTTTTTTCTCTTATGCAAAAAATCGGCAATGTGATATTCGCAGAATGCAAATATTCTAACACCCAAATATATAGTACTATAGAATATTCATAATTTTTTTCCATCTGAAGTCATGATTCCTCCCTGCTTAAGTTGCTTTTGGGCGAATGAATGTTCACTTTAAATTGGAAAAAATGACACATATTCTAAAAAAGAATACATAGCACTATATTCTATAGTGCTATATATTCGGGTTTCAAAATATTCGTATTACACGAATATTACATTGCCGATTTTTCTTATGCGAAAAATCGGCAATGTAATATTCGCGTAATGCGAATATTCTAAAACATAAATATATAGTACTATAGAACATGTGAACAGTCATTGGCCCAAAAGCAACTTACGCAGGGAGAATTCATGACTTCAGATGGGAAAAAATGATGAATATTCTAAAAAAAGAATATATAGCACTATTTTCCATAGTGCTATATATTCGGGTTTCAGAATATTCGCATTATGCGAATATTACATTGCTGATTTGTTGCAATCAATAGAATAATCTCAAATACGAATATTCGCGAATATATGACGAATATTCGAGTGAATATTCGCAGAATATCGCAAATTAGAATATTGCCCCTGCCGCTCATCACTACTCGAGAGCTTTCTTGCCCACTCCAAGTAGTCCCGTGCCTGGCGGCAGATCTAAATAATATTGTTTAATGGCACAAAGGATGGTGAAATACAATTCAACTTTCTAACATATCTTGTAATTCAGTTCCTCTCTGCATCCAATTTACAGATGTAGCAGGTGTCAAACAAATTCTCAGTGCACAAGGTCAATAGAGTGGTATGTTGAACGTCTGTAGGCTATTTATGTGGTATGGCCACTATAATACAAAAAGAATGAGCATTGTACTACTCGAATAGCAAAGGCACTGTTCTTTACACGACTTAAACTACATGCACACGACAGTGAAAAAAGTCAATTGTATAGGGGTAGTCTGTCAGTGAAAAACGGACAAGATAGAACATGTTCTATTTTTTTACGTCTGTTTTTCAGTGACAGTCAAAAAACACCTGCTGTGTGAATAACTCCATAGACTACCATTGGTATTAAAACAGATGTGTGATGGCCGTTAAAAAAATTTACATCACATGTTCGTTTTTCACTGTCGTGTGCATGTAGCCTTAGACTAATTTCACGTCTCCAGTGAAAAAATCTGCTAGGCTGTTCCAGTAGAGAATTAGAATCTGTATTCTGCAATTCACCTTTGGATCCCCCATAAATGCCAGCTTTTGGCTGGACAAAAACCGGTGCATGCAGTGTTTTTTTCTCAGTGAAAGAAGCCTTAGGCCTCTTGCACACGAACGTGTGCGCCCCGTGCCCGTATTGCGGACCGCATTTGCGGATCCGCAATACATGGGCACCATTCCGTGGCCATTCCGCATCACGGATGCGGACATATTCATTTCAATGGGTCCGCAAATCCAGAGATGCGGAACGGTGCAGAACGGAATGACGGAATGGAACACTACGGAAGAACTACGGAGTGCTTCCGTGGTGTTCCATTCCGTACTTCCGTCCCGCAAAAATAAAGAACATGTCCTATCTTTTTGCGGAACGGGCAGATCACTGACCCATTCAAGTGAATGGGTCCGCGATCCGCTGCGGCTGCCCCACGGTCGGTGCCCATGCATTGCGGGCACGGGGCGCACACGTTCGTGTGCAAGAGGCCTTAGTGCACTACATACATCCATTTAATAAATGCTACATCTGTATTTGTTTACTGTCAGTGAATGAGAACATTGTTGTTGATTCTGAGGATACAAACCCGTACATACAGTACCTAGCATTGCTCTTTGCTGAAAACTTGATACATTGTGGTTAGTCTAGTTAATGCTCTACTGCTCAACTAAACAGCCTGCAGCCCAGGCTTGCACCTTTCAGTAATGTATCAAAGAGATGTTGCAACGGCTGCCGGTACATTTAGTTCACAGAGTACTACCTAGACTGAATACTGTACAAAGGTATTCACTTCTCATCTGAGAGCAGGACTGGTTATATATGAAGTTGCTGCTACCGAATACAAACAAAATTCTCATTTACGGTCATAGATTAAATATCTTAAAAAATGTCCTAAAGCATCATTAACTTTTCACAAAACCTTTGATATGTTATAGAGACATTTTAAAAATTGTGATTGGTGTGGTTCTGTATGCCGAGGTGCCCACTGATCACTAGAACAAGGGGAGAGAAGCTCACACATATCCTGCTCTATCTCCTTGCTCCACAGGATGGGCACCGTAGAAGTCTATGGGCCCATCTCAATTCTGTCCTCACCAGCGGGGAGAGAGAGCATCAAACAAAATATATTATAAAGAATATATTAAAAAATTTGTACAGTTTTTCATTTACACAGTGATTAAGCATTGTTTACATCCTTAGGACGGCGATACAGTTCTATAGTCAGCAACAGCGGCCATAACATTCAAAGCCCTAGATAAAACTTCTGGGGCTCAAACCCCAAATATTTTGACCTTTCGAAGCCCCTGGATGCATGTCTGCATTTTGTTTGAGTCTCTCTGCTCTCCCCCTCCCTTCTTTCAGTATTAGACACTGCAGGGAAAGAATGGAGTTTGTAAACTGAAACTTAGTGCAGCTCTACCTGAGGCCTGCATTACTAAGTGGCTGCTTTCATAAGTGGAGTTGAAGAAACCGGAGTTCTGCTGAGTGTCTTTTTGTTGGGACTGCAAGTGTCTGAGTGTGGTGTGAAGCTGCTTACCTAGAAAGTTAAGTGCTTGCAGTTTAGTTCTGCCATTTAAAACCGCTTTTTTCTCTCTGCTGTGTAAGTGTCATTTAAAGCAGTTTTTTTTTCTCTGCTTGGTGAGGGAGAGTGGCTTGGCCTAACAGGTGCTATAAATTAGACCACTCAACTCTTCCAGAGCCTGCTCTACCTGAGGCCTGCATTACTAAGTGGCTGCTTTCATAAGTGGAGTTGAAGAAACCGGAGTTCTGCTGAGTGTCTTTTTGTTGGGACTGCAAGTGTCTGAGTGTGGTGTGAAGCTGCTTACCTAGAAAGTTAAGTGCTTGCAGTTTAGTTCTGCCATTTAAAACCGCTTTTTTCTCTCTGCTGTGTAAGTGTCATTTAAAGCAGTTTTTTTTCTCTGCTTGGTGAGGGGAGTGGCTTGGCCTAACAGGTGCTATAAATTAGACCACTCAACTCTTCCAGAGCCTGCTCTACCTGAGGCCTGCATTACTAAGTGGCTGCTTTCATAAGTGGAGTTGAAGAAACCGGAGTTCTGCTGAGTGTCTTTTTGTTGGGACTGCAAGTGTCTGAGTGTGGTGTGAAGCTGCTTACCTAGAAAGTTAAGTGCTTGCAGTTTAGTTCTGCCATTTAAAACCGCTTTTTCTCTCTGCTGTGTAAGTGTCATTTAAAGCAGTTTTTTTTCTCTGCTTGGTGAGGGGAGTGGCTTGGCCTAACAGGTGCTATAAATTAGACCACTCAACTCTTCCAGAGCCTGCTCTACCTGAGGCCTGCATTACTAAGTGGCTGCTTTCATAAGTGGAGTTGAAGAAACCGGAGTTCTGCTGAGTGTCTTTTGTTGGGACTGCAAGTGTCTGAGTGTGGTGTGAAGCTGCTTACCTAGAAAGTTAAGTGCTTGCAGTTTAGTTCTGCCATTTAAAACCGCTTTTTCTCTCTGCTGTGTAAGTGTCATTTAAAGCAGTTTTTTTTCTCTGCTTGGTGAGGGGGAGTGGCTTGGCCTAACAGGTGCTATAAATTAGACCACTCAACTCTTCCAGAGCCTGCTCTACCTGAGGCCTGCATTACTAAGTGGCTGCTTTCATAAGTGGAGTTGAAGAAACCGGAGTTCTGCTGAGTGTCTTTTTGTTGGGACTGCAAGTGTCTGAGTGTGGTGTGAAGCTGCTTACCTAGAAAGTTAAGTGCTTGCAGTTTAGTTCTGCCATTTAAAACCGCTTTTTCTCTCTGCTGTGTAAGTGTCATTTAAAGCAGTTTTTTTTTCTCTGCTTGGTGAGGGGAGTGGCTTGGCCTAACAGGTGCTATAAATTAGACCACTCAACTCTTCCAGAGCCTGCTCTACCTGAGGCCTGCATTACTAAGTGGCTGCTTTCATAAGTGGAGTTGAAGAAACCGGAGTTTAGGAAAAGGAGCAAGAAACAGAGATTCATTAGATCATCCTTGTATACAGTTGGTTTGATTCTAGCTAGTCTTCCTACTGCTGTAAGGGACCACAGTAAGTAAGAATCTTGATATCACTGCTCTATATTGTATTTATTTATTTTTTTCCTCTCTTTCCTGTGTAATCCCCATTTAGTATGACTTCCATTATTGACAGCGCCGTCCAGTGCACATCTTGTATGATGTATGCAGTCCTGGAACAGCCGTTCGAGGGTGTGTATGTTTGTTCAAAATGTGAGCAAATTACCCGCTTGGAATCGCACATCGAGTCTCTAAACAGGCGAAGTTGCAACACTGAAAGCCACTGACAATTTGGAAAAGAGTTTGCTGCTCACTGAGCAAGCACTCTATGGGGTAGATGTGGGGGAGGGTGGTAGCGAGGAGGCTGAGGAGAGTGAGGTAGTTAGCTGGGTAACAGTAAGAAAGCGGGTAGAGGGAAGAGTGCCAGGGAGGCTAGCCCTGATCTGACACACCCCAACAAGTTTGCACGGTTGGCAGATGAGGGGGATGACAGTTCAGGGACGGCACCGCTGTAGCCAGACACTTCCTCTGCCAGTCAGGGGAATGTCAGCTCCAGTAAGCAGGGGACCAGGAGAGCAGGGCAGGCCAGACAGGTGCTGGTAGTGGGAGACTCAATTATTAGGGGTACAGATAGGGCAATCTGTCACAAAGATCGTGATCGCCGAACAGTGTGCTGTCTTCCTGGCGCTAGAGTTCGACACATCGCGGATCGGGCTGACAGATTACTGGGAGGGGCTGGAGAAGATCCAGCGGTCATGGTCCATATCGGAACCAATGACAAAGTTAGAGGAAGGTGGAGAGTCCTTAAAAATGATTTCAGGGATTTAGGTCAAAAGCTTAGGCAAGGACCTCAAAAGTAGTATTTTCTGAAATACTGCCTGTACCACGAGCCACACAAGAAAGGCAGCGGGAGATTAGGAGGTTAACAAGTGGCTCAAGAACTGGTGTAGGAAGGAGGGGTTCGGTTCATGGAGAACTGGGCCGACTTCTCTGTTGGCTACAGGCTCTACCGTAGGGACGGGCTGCACCTCAATGGGGAAGGGGCAGCTGTGTTGGGGAGAAAGATGGCTAGAAGGTTGGAGGAGTGTTTAAACTAGGGACTGGGGGAGGGTAATTACGTTATAGGAGGGGAAGATAGTGCAGATAGAGACCAGGGGCGAGGTAGTGTGTCTGGGGGAGGAATGGAAGGGGGGACTAGAACAGCTCAGAATGAAAGATGTAGGGTAAAAATACACATAAACCTGTCAAATGTATGTATACTAATGCCAGAAGCCTGACTAACAAGACTGGTGAACTGGAATTAGTGATGTGTGAGGAGGACTATGACATAGTGGGAATAACTGAGACATGGCGGCTGCTTTCATAAGTGGAGTTGAAGAAACCGGAGTTCTGCTGAGTGTCTTTTGTTGGGACTGCAAGTGTCTGAGTGTGGTGTGAAGCTGCTTACCTAGAAAGTTAAGTGCTTGCAGTTTAGTTCTGCCATTTAAAACCGCTTTTTCTCTCTGCTGTGTAAGTGTCATTTAAAGCAGTTTTTTTTCTCTGCTTGGTGAGGGGAGTGGCTTGGCCTAACAGGTGCTATAAATTAGACCACTCAACTCTTCCAGAGCCTGCTCTACCTGAGGCCTGCATTACTAAGTGGCTGCTTTCATAAGTGGAGTTGAAGAAACCGGAGTTCTGCTGAGTGTCTTTTTGTTGGGACTGCAAGTGTCTGAGTGTGGTGTGAAGCTGCTTACCTAGAAAGTTAAGTGCTTGCAGTTTAGTTCTGCCATTTAAAACCGCTTTTTCTCTCTGCTGTGTAAGTGTCATTTAAAGCAGTTTTTTTTCTCTGCTTGGTGAGGGGAGTGGCTTGGCCTAACAGGTGCTATAAATTAGACCACTCAACTCTTCCAGAGCCTGCTCTACCTGAGGCCTGCATTACTAAGTGGCTGCTTTCATAAGTGGAGTTGAAGAAACCGGAGTTTAAGAAAAGGAGCAAGAAACAGAGATTCATTAGATCATCCTTGTATACAGTTGGTTTGATTCTAGCTAGTCTTCCTACTGCTGTAAGGGACCACAGTAAGTAAGAATCTTGATATCACTGCTCTATATTGTATTTATTTATTTTTTCCCTCTCTTTTCCTGTGTAATCCCCATTTAGTATGACTTCCATTATTGACAGCGCCGTCCAGTGCACATCTTGTATGATGTATGCAGTCCTGGAACAGCCGTTCGAGGGTGTATATGTTTGTTCAAAATGTGAGCAAATTACCCGCTTGGAATCGCACATCGAGTCTCTAAACAGGCGAGTTGCAACACTGAAAGCCACTGACAATTTGGAAAGAGTTTGCTGCTCACTGAGCAAGCACTCTATGGGGTAGATGTGGGGGAGGGTGGTAGCGAGGAGGCTGAGGAGAGTGAGGTAGTTAGCTGGGTAACAGTAAGAAAGCGGGGTAGAGGGAAGAGTGCCAGGGAGGCTAGCCCTGATTTGACACACCCCAACAAGTTTGCACGGTTGGCAGATGAGGGGGATGACAGTTCAGGGACGGCACCGCTGCAGCCAGACACTTCCTCTGCCAGTCAGGGGAATGTCAGCTCCAGTAAGCAGGGGACCAGGAGAGCAGGGCAGGCCAGACAGGTGCTGGTAGTGGGAGACTCAATTATTAGGGGTACAGATAGGGCAATCTGTCACAAAGATCGTGATCGCCGAACAGTGTGCTGTCTTCCTGGCGCTAGAGTTCGACACATCGCGGATCGGGTTGACAGATTACTGGGAGGGGCTGGAGAAGATCCAGCGGTCATGGTCCATATCGGAACCAATGACAAAGTTAGAGGAAGGTGGAGAGTCCTTAAAAATGATTTCAGGGATTTAGGTCAAAAGCTTAGGGCAAGGACCTCAAAAGTAGTATTTTCTGAAATACTGCCTGTACCACGAGCCACACAAGAAAGGCAGCGGGAGATTAGGGAGGTTAACAAGTGGCTCAAGAACTGGTGTAGGAAGGAGGGGTTCGGGTTCATGGAGAACTGGGCCGACTTCTCTGTTGGCTACAGGCTCTACCAGTAGGGACGGGCTGCACCTCAATGGGGAAGGGGCAGCTGTGTTGGGGAGAAAGATGGCTAGAAGGTTGGAGGAGTGTTTAAACTAGGGACTGGGGGGAGGGTAATTACGTTATAGGAGGGGAAGATAGTGCAGATAGAGACCAGGGGCGAGGTAGTGTGTCTGGGGGAGAAATGGAAGGGGGACTAGAACAGCTCAGAATGAAAGATGTAGGGTAAAAATACACATAAACCTGTCAAATGTATGTATACTAATGCCAGAAGCCTGACTAACAAGACTGGTGAACTGGAATTAGTGATGTGTGAGGAGGACTATGACATAGTGGGAATAACTGAGACATGGCTGGATGATAGCTATGACTGGGCAGTTAATATAAAAGGTTACAATCTGTTTAGAAAGGATCGTCAAAACCGGAGAGGTGGAGGGGTCTGCCTCTACGTGAAGTCGTGTCTAAATCCCGTAATTCGAGAATACATCTCTGAGGGACATGAACATGTGGAGTCACTGTGGGTAGAAATACATGGAGCAAAAAACAATAATAAAATACTAATAGGAGTGTATTATAAACCACCTAATATACCAGAGTCCACAGAAAATCTATTACTAAACGAGATAGACGAGGCGGCAAATCATAATGAAGTCGTTATCATGGGGGACTTCAACTACCCAGATATAGACTGGGAAACTGAAAGCTGTACATCCCATAAAGGAAACAGGTTCTTGGCAATAGCCAAAGACAATTTCCTTTCCCAACTGGTTCAGGACCCTACTAGAGGGACGGCCATACTGGACTTAGTATTAACCAATAGACCTGATAGAACAACAGATGTGCAGGTTGGGGGACACCTGGGAAATAGTGACCATAAAGTTATAAGCTTCCAATTATCCTTCAAACGAGAGTTTCTAAAGGGAGGAACAAAAATACCAAACTTCAAAAAAGCAAAATTTAGCCAACTAAGCGAGGCCATAGGCCTAACTAACTGGGACAAAGTCCTCAAAAATAAAAATACAACCATAAAATGGGAGATTTTTAAAAGCATTGTAACATCTAATTGTGAGAGGTACATACCTTATAGGAATAAAAGGCTAAGGAACAATAAGAGACCAATGTGGATAAATGGAACCGTAAAGAAGGCAATAAATGACAAAAAGAAAGCATATAAATCGCTAAAACAGGAGGGGAGTCAGGAAGCACTGATAAACTATAAGGAAAAAAATAGAATATGTAAAAACTAATAAAATTTGCCAAACTAGAGACCGAGAGATTAATTGCCAAAGAGAGTAAAACTAACCCTAAAATGTTCTTCAATTATATAAATAGTAAAAATATAAATCTGAAGGAGTCGGCCCTCTACATAGCAATGAGGGGGTGTTGCAGAGAGCGACGAGGATAAAGCAAAACTATTAAATATTTTTTTCTCCACTATATTCACTGAGGAAAATAAACTGTCAGATGAAATGCAGAATGTAAAAGTAAATCCCCATTAAAAGTGCCCTGTCTGACCCAGGAAGAAGTACAACAGCGACTTAAAAAGATTAAAATAGACAAATCGCCAGGACCGGATGGCATACACCCCCGTATCCTAAGGGAATTGGGGATGTCATAGCCAGACCATTATTTCTGATATTTACGGACTCTATAATAACAGGGAATGTTCCACAGGATTGGCGCATAGCAAATGTGGTACCAATATTCAAAAAGGGTCCAAAAACAGAGCCTGGAAATTATAGGCCGGTAAGTTTAACATCTATTGTTGGTAAACTGTTTGAAGGGTTTCTAAGAGATGCTATTTTGGAGTATCTCAATGAAAATAAGCAAATAACGCCATATCAGCATGGCTTCATGAGGGATCGGTCATGCCAAACAAATTTAATCAGCTTCTATGAGGAGGTAAGTTCTAGACTTGACAGCGGCGAATCAATGGATGTCGTATATCTGGACTTCTCCAAAGCATTTGACACCGTACCTCATAAAAGGTTAGTACATAAAATGAGGATGCTCGGACTGGGAGAAAATGTCTGTATGTGGGTAAGTAACTGGCTGAGTGACAGAAAACAGAGGGTGGTTATTAACGGTAGATACTCAGATTGGGTCACTGTAACTAGTGGGGTACCTCAGGGGTCAGTATTGGGCCCTATTCTCTTCAATATATTTATTAATGATCTTGTAGAAGGCCTGCACAGTAAAATATCTATTTTTGCAGATGACACTAAACTGTGTAAAGTAATTAACACTGAAGAGGACAGTTTTCTGCTACAGAGGGATCTGGATAGATTGGAGGCTTGGGCAGAAAATGGCAGATGAGGTTTAACACTGACAAATGTAAAGTTATGCACATGGGAAGGAATAATGCAAGTCACCCGTACATATTAAATGGTAAAACACTCGGTAACACTGACATGGAAAAGGATCTAGGAATTTTAATAAACAGCAAATTAAGCTGCAAAAACCAGTGTCAGGCAGCTACTGCCAAGGCCAATAAGATAATGGGTTGCATCAAAGGGGCATAGACGCCCGTGATGAGAACATAGTCCTACCACTTTACAAATCACTGGTTAGACCACACATGGAGTACTGTGTACAGTTCTGGGCTCCTGTGAACAAGACAGACATAGCAGAGCTGGAGAGGGTTCAGAGGAGGGCAACTAAAGTAATAACTGGAATGAGGGATCTACAGTACCCTGAAAGGTTATCAAAATTAGGGTTATTCACTTTAGAAAAAGACGACTGAGGGGAGATCTAATAACTATGTATAAATATATCAGGGGTCAGTACAGAGATCTCTCCCATCATCTATTTATCCCCAGGACTGTGACTGTGACAAGGGGACATCCTCTGCGTCTGGAGGAAAGAAGGTTTGTACACAAACATAGAAAAGGATTCTTCACTGTAAGAGCAGTGAGACTATGGAACTCTCTGCCTGAGGAGGTGGTGATGGTGAGTACAATAAAGGAATTCAAGAGGGGCCTGGATGTATTTCTGGAGTGTAATAATATTACAGGCTATAGCTACTAGAGAGGGGTCGTTGATCCAGGGAGTTATTCTGATTGCCTGATTGGAGTCGGGAAGGAATTTTTTTTCCCCTTAAGTGAGGAAAATTGGCTTCTGCCTCACAGGGGTTTTTTGCCTTCCTCTGGATCAACTTGTAGGAAACAGGCCGAACTGGATGGACAAATGTCTTTTTTCGGTCTTATATACTATGTTACTATGTTACTATGTTTTTTAACTTAATTAAAACACAGATGTCCACAACCTTTAAACATGAATTCTTCCATTTCCAATCCATATACAGTTCTGTTCAAAATTATTCAACCCCCACCGAAATTGAGTGTTTTGGCCAGTTTGACATTGATTTTGATCATTTCAGTCATCTTGTTTACAATTAAATCAAAGAGGCACTTGTAAGTCAGACAAATATAACAACATTTATAATGAAATAACCACAAATGTATTTTCTCTGCTCACATGATTATCAGTTTTATTCAACCCCCAAGTGACATACAATCTTAGTACTTAATACAACATCCTTTTCCAGTTATAACAGCTTTTAAACGTGAAGCATAGCTTGACACAAGTGTCTTGCAGCAGTCTACGGGTATCTTCGCCCATTCTTCATGGGCAAAAGCCTCCAGTTCAGTCACATTCTTAGGCTTGCTCGCTGCAACTGCTTTCTTTAAGTCCCACCAGAGGTTCTCAATCGAATTTAAGTCTGGTGACTGCGATGGCCACTTCAAAATGTTCAAGCCTTTAATCTGCAATCATGCTCTAGTGGACTTGGAGGTATGATTGGGATCATTGTCCTGTTGAAAGGTCCAAGGTCTCCCAAGCCTCAGGTTTGTGACGGACTGCATCACATTTTCATCCAATATCTCCTGGTACTGAAGACAATTCATGGTACCTTGCACACGCTGAAGCTTCCCTGTACCTGTAGAAGCAAAACAGCCCCAAAGCATGATTGACCCCCCGCCATGCTTCACAGTAGGCAAGGTGTTCTTTTCTTCATAGGCCTTGTTCTTCCTCCTCCAAACATAGCGTTGATCCATGGGCCCAAACAGTTCTAATTTTGTTTCATCAGTCCACAGAACCCTATCCCAAAACTTTTGTGGTTTGTCCACATGACTTTTGGCATACTGCAGTCGACTCTTCTTATTCTTTGGAGACAGCAAGGGGGTGCGCCTGGAAGTTCTGGCATGGAGGCCTTCATTACGCAGTGTGCGCCTTATTGTCTGAGCTGAAACTTCAGTACCTGCATCTGACAAATCTTTTTTCAGTTCCTCAGCAGTCACACAGGGACTTTTCTCCACTTTGCGCTTCAGGTAGCGCACAGCAGTCAAAGTCAGCATCTTCTTTCTGCCACGACCAGGTAGCGTTTCAACAGTGCCCTTTGCCTTGAATTTGCGATTGATGCTTCCTATGGTGTCTCTTGGTATGTTTAACATCTTTGCAATCTTCTTATAGCCATTGCCCTTCCTATGAAGAGAAATCACCTCTTCTCTTGTCTTCCTGGACCATTCTCTTGACTTCACCATGTCTGTAAACACACCAGTAAATGTCTAGAAGGAGCTGAGTATCACAGTCATTTTACATCTGCCTAATTGGTGCTTATTATGCTTGATTGCTGCTCCTTGACATCCACAGGTGTTTTCAATACCTGATTGAAAACACTTAAATGAACCTCTGTTCTTAAGAGTGGTTGAATAACAAAGAGGGGTTGAATAATTGTGTCAATGAAGAAATCACAAAAAAACATTTAATACTGTATTACAAAAACAAATGATGTCATTTTAGTTGCATTTGGTTCTTTAAAAAGTCCTTGTAAGATTTCATTCTTACAAATGTACACTAAATTCCCTAAAACACTTTACAGCATTGGGGGTCTAATAATTTTGAACACAACTGTAAGTTGTATGGATTTGTTGGCATTTTCTTTGGAGACTGTGTCAGCAATTTCATCAGAGTTTATAGTAAGAATAGCACAACATGCAGTGCTAATATTGCAGCCAAAATGTCCCCATATGATCTGTTTATATACTATAGGTACTGTGACTTCTGTTCATAATAAATGCAGTCATGCTGTACTAGATCCACCATGCAATAATGTTAATGTCAGGATCAATTCTGACACTGTCATCTCATCATGTTAGCTGACAGCTGATTATCCTGTCATTCTCACTAAGCACAACGGACCACCAATCCAGTCAACCCCGAACTTAAAGGTTCACAATCAGTGTCACAGTGGACTGTGTCATGTTCCCATGACCCTGTATTTATCTGGTCAATATTATTCAGTGTGGGCTTTATTAGATATTGGGGGTTGTAGTGATGGTCTTCACATCTCCCTGTTACTAGAAGTAAGGTATGCTGATGACCTATGTGGCCCTCAGGAAATGTTAGGTTTGGGATCTCAAGACTTTTGCAGGAGTCTCAGTGGTCTGACCGTGCCTCAAAGCATTCCTCTCCGTGGGGGTTGTGAACCCCAACCCCTGCTAGAGATAGTACAGACAGGGGAGGGGCAGATGTTTTTCTGGATATCTCTGAGGCTGGGGGTAGTAGTCAGTTGTTGGGAGATGTGAGAACAAGTAATAAACTTACAGCCAATGCATTACAATATAGAATTATTGTAATGCATTGTAAAGGGGATCAGACCCCCAAAAGTCCTAGAGTAGGACAAAAATAAAAAGTAAAAATAGTAAAAAAAAACAAACATTGTTTTCCATAATAAAATAATAAATAAAGTTTCAAGTAAAAAAAAAAATGCCCCTTTCCCAAAATAAAACATAAAATTTTTAAAAAAATATGACCCCCTCAGATGAATACCGTCAAAAAAATGAAATAAAAACTGTGCTAAAAAATTTTTTTGTCACCTTACATTACTAAAAGTGCAACACCAAGTGATCCAAATGGTGTATGCCCTCCAAAATAGTACCAATCTAACCATCACCTCATCCTGCAAAAAATTAGCCCCTACCTAAGACAATTGCCCACAAAATTAAAAAACTATGGCCTCGCAGACCATGGAGACATTAAAACATGATTTTTGTTGTTTAAAAAGTAGATATATTAGTTATTGCCGCGTCTGTAACAACCTGCTCTATAAAAATACCACATGACCTTACCCCTTAGGTGTACACCGTAAAAAAAAAAAAGGTGTCAAAAAGCAGTTTTTTGTCACCTTACATCACAAAAAGTGTAATAGCAAGCAATCAAAAAGTCATATGCACCCCAAAATAGTGCCAATAAAACCATCATCTCATCCCACAAAATGATACCCTACCTAAGACAATCGCCCAAAAACAAAAAAAAACTAAAACTATGGCTCTCAGACTATAGAGACACTAAAACATGATTTTTTAATGATAATATTGTGCAAAACTTAAATAAATAAAAAAGTATACATATTAGGTATTGTCACCTCCGAAACAACCTGCTCTATAAAAATATCACATGATCTAATCCCTCAGGTGAACACAGGAAAAAAAATGAAATAAAAACGGTGTTATAAAAGCCAATTTTTGGTCACCTTACATCACAAAAAGTGCAATACCAAGCTATCAAAAAATCATACGCACCCCAAAATCATAAAAATCAAACCGTCATCTCATTTCGCAAAACATGAAACCATACCTAAGACAATTGCCCCAAAAATAAAACACTAAAACATTATTTTTTTTTTAATGCTGTTATTGTGTAAAACTGAAATTAAAAAAAGTATACATATTAGTTATCGCCACGTCCGTACGAATCTGCTGTATAAATATATCACATAACCAAACCTCTCAGATGAACATCGTAAAATAAATAATAAAAAGTGTGTCAAAAAAGCCATTTTTTGTCATCTTACATCACAAAAAGTATAATACCAAGTGATCAAAATGTCATATGCACCCTAAAATAGTACCAATCACTACTTCATCTCGTACTGAAAAAATGGAGCCCCTACATAAGACAGTCGCCCAAAAAAAAAAATTGTGTCTGAATATGGAGACACAAATTTTATTTTTTTTCAAAAAGCTTTATTATGTACAACTGAAACAAACAACCAAAAATTAAACCATTTTTGGAATTGTCGCGTCCGTAACAACCTGCTCTATAAAAATACCACATGATCTAATCTGTCAGATGAACATTGTAAATAACATAAAATAAAAACGGTGCCAAAACAGCTGTTTTTTGTTACCTTGACTCACAAAAAGTGTAATAAAGAGCAACCAAAAATGATATGTTCCCTAAAATAGTACCAACAAAACTGCCATCTTATCCCATAGTTTCCCAAATGGGGTCGTTTTTGGAGTTTCTACTCTAGGCCATCTAGGGGTGCATCAGGGGTTTTCAAATGTGACATGGCCACTTAAAATTATCCCAGTGAAATCTACCTTTCAAAAACCACATGGTGTTCCTTTCCGTCTGCGCTCAGCTGTGTGCCTGTACAGCAGTTTATGACCACATATGGGGTGTTTCTGTAAACTACAGAATCAGCGTAATAAATATTGAGTTTTGTTTGGCTGTTAACCCTTGCTTTGTTACTGGAAAAAATAAATTAGAATGGAAAATCTGCCAAAAAAGTGAAATTCTTAAATTTCATCTACATTTTCCTTTAATTCTTGTTGAAAACCTAAAGGGTTACCAAAGTTTGTAAAATCAGTTTTGAATACTTTGAGGGGTGTATTTTCCAAAATGTGGACATTCTATAATGTAAGCCTCACAAAGTGAGGTAATGTAAAGTAATAATTATATTAGGAGGTATCACTATCTGTTTTAAAAGCAGAGAAATAGAAATAGAAATTTTGAAAATTGTGATTTTTTCCAAATGTTTGGTAAATTTGGTATTTTTTTTTATAAATAAAAATGAAATATTTTGACTAGAGTTGAGCGAACCCGAACTGTAAAGTTCAGGTTCGTACCGGACTTTAGGAATTTTTGGACCAGGGCCCGAACATTTTCATAAAAGTTCTGTCTTCGGCGATTTAATGGCGCTTTTTGAAAGGCTAACAGGGCAGCCAATCAACAAGCATTTAACTAGTGTGCCCATAGAAGCCATCACAGCCATGCCTGATAATGACATGGCTGTGATTGGCCAGTGCAGCATGTGACCCAGCCTATATATAAGTTGGAGTCTCGTAGCGCCACACGTCACATCAGCTCTTACTAGTGTAGGGATAGGATGCTGCTGCTGTGGGGGAGAGATTAGGAAACAATTCTGTTGTACTTGGTGGTGTTAAATCTGCAAACTACAGCGATTATTTTTGTGGGTGCTATGCTACATTTTTGTACCCATGAGCCCAGTGCCACAGAGAAATAAGTGTGTGCCAGCTACATTACTTTAATCCAGTTTTGGTAGCTCAGGGGGCGACATCTAGCTATTTTTTAAGGACACATGCACTGCATAAGTGCCAGGGAAGGGAAAATAATATTGGTAATCCGTCTGTGACTTCAATGCCCTCGGGGGGTGGGGGGGACACAACATATTCCCACTTTTTTCTCTGAACTACCCCTGTGCTAAATATCTGACAGGGAAAATCTATTCATTAAATCCATCTGTTAGATTCTAGGGGGAGAAATCCCCTTTTTGGCGGTCAAGT
Organism: Bufotes viridis; assembly: GCA_033119425.1. Lineage (NCBI taxonomy): Eukaryota > Metazoa > Chordata > Amphibia > Anura > Bufonidae > Bufotes > Bufotes viridis. The sequence continues at coordinate 132,501,519 of CM065592.1, forward strand.
ACCCTTGCGGCCTGCAGTGCATACCTGGCAGTGAAAATAATTCAATAATTCAATTACATTAGTCTGTCACATATTTGTGTGACCTAAAGCATTTTTTTCTCTTTCTGACACCGGCCCTGCATATCTGACAGTCAAATAAAACCAGTAAATACTGCTGTTAGATTATCAGTTGACAAATTCCCATTTTTTGTGCTAGAAAGTACATTTTTTGGCCTGCGCTGCATTTCTGACAGTTCAATAAAACCGTTAAATACTGCATTTACATTTTTCTTTAAAAAAGCATACTTTTTGTGCTAGATAGTACATTTGAAAACTACCCAGCCCTGCATACCTGACTGGGAAATATATTCTGTAAATTCGGAGGCGTTTAAATTGTTGGGTGATCTGTACCCATTTTTTATTTCATACTACCCCTGCCCTGCATACCTGACTGGGAAATATATTTTGTAAATTCGGCGGCGTTTGGATTATTGGGTGCTTTAGTTATATGCTGTAAAATTTCCATGATGTCTTCATGATAAATCTACAGTGTGGGGGCCCCGTGTGGCTTCTATACACTTTCAAAATGATCCTTTAGCGGGTCTAATAGATGCCGGATAACGGGGATGCTCCATGACCGTTTTTTCTCTTTTAAGCACCCCTGCCCTGCATACCTGACTGGGACATATATTCTGTATCTTCAGCAGCATTTAGATTGTTGGGTGATCTTTACCCCTTTTTTCTTTCAAACTACCCCTGCCCTGCATACCTGACTGGGAAATACATTCTGTAAATTTAGCGGCATTTATATTGTTGAGTAATCTGAACCCCTTTTTTTCTTTCAAACTACCCCTGCCCTGCATACCTGACTGGGAAATATATTCAGCAAATTCGGCGGCATTTAGATTGTTGGGTGATCTATACCCCTTACAAGTGCACGCTGGAAGACGCGCTGCTGATGGCATTCCCACCTGACACCGGGGCCTCAGTGGAAGCACAAGGCAAAGGCAGAGGAGGAGGAAGAAGAAGTCGCGAACGCAGCTGGGGCACCACCAGCACATCAGAAGGCAGGGTTAGCATGGCCGAAATGCGAAAAAGCTTTGTCAGCACGCCACAAGAACCAGCACCACCAGCTGATCTGGAACGTCTTACCAGGAGGCAGCATTTCAGCGACATAGTGGAACATAGTGCACACGCCTACACGTACTGACTGATGAGTCTACCCCATTCAACTTCTGGGTCTCCAAATTGGGCACATGGCCTGAGCTTGCCCTTTACACCTTGAAGGTGCTGACCTGCCTTGCAGCCAGTGTATTGTCTGAACGTGTGTTTAGCATGGCAGGGGGCGTTATCACAGACAAGCGCAGCTCACGCTCATTAAAATGAACCAGGCATGGATCCCACAAGACTTGTCCGTACCTTGTGCAGAATAGACATGTATACCATCCTCATACAGCCTTTGTTATATTCTAGTGCACTTTCTCTTTTTTTTTTCATTTCTATATTTCCAAATGTTTTGGGGTCTACCCAAAAAAAAAAAAAAAGTTAAAAACAAAAAAATGTGTTGTTGGCGACTACCTCCTCCACCACCACTTCCACCTACACCGCCTCCTTAACCTCCTACTACATATGGATCTCCTCCTCCTAGTTCAAGATTATTATTTTTAATTTTTATTTATTTTATTTTAAGTCGTTTCCCTATCCACATTTGTTTGCAGGGCACTTGTCATGCTCTTATCCAAATTTTGCTTCCTTTTGCCGCCCTCTAGCCCTTTCCATGATTCTTTTAGAGCCAGGTTAGTGCCCCAAAGTTCGGGTCTCTATTGACTTCAATGGGGTTAGGGTTCGGGGTCAAGTTTGGCTCAAGTTAGGGTTTCGGACCCGAAATTTGCGAGGAAGTTCGGTCGAACTCGGCGAACCAGAACTTACAGGTGTCTGCTCAAATCTAATTTTGACTCAAATTTATAACTGTTATGAAGTACAATATTTGACGAGAAAACAATCTCAGAATGGCTTGGATAAGTAAAAGTGTTTTAAATTTTTCACCACATAAAGTGACACATGTCAGATTTGCAAAAAATGGTCTGGTCCTTTAGGGGAAAAATAGCAGGGTCCTGAAGGGGTTAATATCCAAGTCATGCCTCATGACCTATTTAAAGGGTTGAACATTGACTTATAGGATAGCTCCCTTGCATCTTGTGGCATTAGAGGCAGGGCTTGGTAAGTGGTCATTTGCATCCCTTTCTTCCCAGAATTCCAGAGGAACATGTATGGCCTATAAAGCTCCTCATGATGATTAAGGTGTTCACTACCCAAGGACAGATAATGACCCCCAAACACAGAATGACATCTGCTCGATCTGCACAGGCATATCTCTGCCTGCTGCCCCACTGATTGGCTGATCCAAGTTGTCAGTCTGCCTGTGAGACAATCAGGGAAAATCACCCCCTCCCCCCACTTTCTCCCAGGGTCATGTAAGCATCCTTTATTTCCCTCGTGGTTTTCCCGTGCAGTGTCATGGCGCTGTTCATCATTTTACTGGATTATGTAAGCACGTTTGGCGAATAAAACTGGATTGATATGAATTGATTTGCTCATCCTTCACACTAAATTAAGGGCTTTTTCGTGCTCCATATGGTATAAAAAAACAAAATCATTAGGAGATGATCTATTGTCTCAGCACATCACTGCTGTAGACAATCAGTGGTTGCAGCAATGACAATTTGACCTCATTAATTAAACCAAGTAAACTAAGATCTGTGTTAGATACTGTTGAGCGAATTAAATTTGACGAGGTGGAATTCTATCAGAATTTCAGGAATAATTCAATTTATCACTAAGTCGAATTTCCTCGAGCTTCGTAGTAACGCAACAGATTTTTTGCGTTACACATTGTAGAAAGAGGAAGTAAGAAGCCAGGGAACGAGGGATCACTCATAATGCCATGCCTCTAGCCAATCAGCAGCTAGCCCGCACTATGATCTGCCCGGACTCCTACATTTTATGGTGCACTTTGTGCAGGGAGAATCATGACAGGCGCTAGAGACAGTGATTAGGATGGACTTTATTTACACAATATTAGTTTTAAACAGTTCAGGGACAGTGCAGAGACAGTGTATAGAGATAATAGGGAGACTTTATCCACACTATTGGGAGAATGCAGGGGCCAATAGAAAAGTGTAACGCCTGGTTAAAAGATAAGCCACTCTATTACACCTTGCTGCACTAATTTGGGTTAAAAAAATTCTATTAATCCTTGATTCTGTAATTTGGGTGAAATTGCAGTCTGATACTACTGATTTTGGATGTTCACATTGTTTTTTTTACATAAGTAATTTCATTAATCCATGATTCTGTAATTGGGGTAAAATTTCACCCTGATACTACTGCTATTAAAAACTTACAGTCACTATTACATACAGTATCTTCGACAGACAGGTGACAGGGCCTTTCAAGAGAACAGGCAGTGGCAAAAATGCTTTTGGAGCTGGCAGAAGTAGCAGTATAAGAAGGGGGGTGGTAGTAGCAGTCTCATCAACAGGCCAGAGCTGCCAGTGTCATCCAGCAGTCGTGTTTTGGTCAGTTACCCAGATGTACTTGAATGGTTGACTCGGTCTTCAACATCATCTCAACTGACATCAGACAGTCCAAGCTAGGAGTTGGTGGCTTCCTCTGACACCACACTTATTTGTCATGGCCCTGGAACAAGCTGGGCCCCCACCTTTAATAAATCTGCCTCTTTCATTTTCTGTTCCTTCTGTTCGGGAAGTATTGTATGCTGTGGGCTCTGCTTCACCTTTCAGCAAAGAAGAGCTTATGGACGATAATATGCAGCTACTGCCCAGCCAAGATGTGGAGGAGAGATCCGGTGCTTCATCCTGTAGGCGGGCAAGTAGCAAAAATGAGTTTGGTGGGAGCAGGTGTTGCGAGCGGTCAGGCGCGCGGCCATGAGACTGGTGAGGGTGACATCAGTGACGTACAGACAGCAGTAGATGTTGATGTAGCCAATCGCGTGTGGGATCCGGGTGAAAAGATGGCTTCATCATCATCAGGGGATGAGGGTGGAAGCTTGCGCGTGCGACTGCGGCTGAGCCTGTGGGATGCAAGCGTGGTCGAGAGTCAGCAGGGTGGCAGCAGTGTGAGATCTGGAACCAAACATGCCCAGGTAGACGGCCTGATACTCAGGAGTAGAGTTGAGCGAACACCTGGATGTTCGGGTTCGAGAAGTTCGGCCGAACCTGAACCCCATTGAAGTCAATGGGGACCCAAACTTTTGGGCACTAAAAAGGCTGTAAAATAGTCCAGGAAAGGGCTAGAGGGCTGCAAAAGGCAGAAAAATGTAGGTAAATCACCTGCAAACAAATGTGGATAGGGAAATGAATTAAAATAAAATAAAATAAATAAAAATTAAGCAATATCAATTGGAGATAGGTCCAATATCAGAGAATCAGGCTTCAAGTCACCCACCAATGGAGAAGGCCACTTTCATTTATTTAGGCCCCAGCACCCAGACAGAGGACAGAGGTCACATAGCAGAGAATCAGGCGTCATGTCACCCACCAATGGAGAAGGCCACTTTTAGATAATTAGGCCACTGGCACCCAGACGGAGGAGAGAGGTCGCATAGCAGAGAATCAGGCTTCACGTCACCCAGCAATAGAAAAGGCCACTTCCAGATATTTAGCCCACGGCACCCAAACAGAGGAAAGAGGTCGCATAGCAGACAATCAGGCTTCATGTCACCCACCACTGGAACAGGCCACCTTCAGGTAATTAGGCCCCTGGCACCTAGACGGAGGAGAGTTTCATTCAACTTTTGTTGCACTGCAATTTAATGGTATAATTGAAAAAAGAGGATTCTCCTCCTCCTCCTCTTCCATCATCGCCCTAAGTGTTTTCTCAAGGAGATATATAAGTGGTATTGTAATGCTTATAACGGCGTCATCGCCACTGGCCATGTTGGTGGAGTACTCAAAACAGCGCAGCAGGGCACACAGGTCTCGCATGGAGGCCCAGTCAGTCATTGGTGGTGAAGTGGTGCTGTTCCGCAGTGCGACTGACGCGTGCGTGCTGCAGCTGAAACTCCACTATGCTTCACTGCTCGCACAGTCTCTCCAGCATGTGCAAGGTGGAGGTTCACCTGGTGGGCACGTTGCATATGAGGTGGTGAGTGGGAAGTCCGAAGTTACGCTGTAGCGCAGACAGGCGAGCAGCGGCAGGATGCGAACGCTGTAAGCGCACACAGACGGCCCGCAGTTTATGCAGCAGCTCTGACATGGCGGATTAGTTGTGAATGTACTTCTGAACCACCAAATTCAGCACATGCGCCAGGCAAGGGATGTGCGTCAAACCAGCTAGTCCTGGAGCTGCGACGAGATTTCGCCCATTATCGCACACCACCAGGCCGGGCTTGAGGCCCACTGGCAGCAACCACTGGTCAGTCAGTTGTTCAGTACCCCGCCACTACTACTGCGCGGTGTGGGACTTGTCCACCAAACATATGAGTTTCAGAACAGCCTGCTGACGTTTTCCCCAGGCTGTTGGTTGTGAAGGTGTGTGGCTGACTGGATGAGCAGGTGGAAGCAGAGGAGGAGGAAGCCGAGTAGGAGGAGGAGGCTACAGGAGGCAAATAATAATGACCTGCGATCCTTGGCGCTGGAAGGACGTGAGCCAAAGAACTCTCCGCCTGGGGCTCAGCCGAAACTACATTTACCCAGTGTGCAGTTAGGGAGATATAGCGTCCCTGGCCGTGCTTACTGGTCCACGTATCTGTGGTTAGGTGGACCTTGCCACAGATGGCGTTGAGAAGAAATGGCGGCTGGGAACAACATACTGTGGGACAACCATCAGCTATTTGAAGCTGTCTGTGTCCACCAGTCTGAATGACAGCATTTCAAAGGCCAGTAGTTTAGAAATGCTGGCATTCAGGCCCAGGGCTCGAGGGTGGTTAGGTGGGAATTTACGCTTTCTCTCCAAGGTTTGTGAGATGGAGAGCTGAACGCTGCCGTGTGACATGGTGGAGATGCTTGGCGACGCAGGTGGTGGTGTCGGTGGCACATCCTCTGTTTGGTGGGCGGTAGGTGCCAACATTTCTCCCGAGAGCGGAGGAAGAGGCCGAGGCAGCAGCAGAAGAGGTAGCAGGGGGAGCCTGAGTGAGTTCCTTGTTTTTAAGGTGTTTACTCCACTGCAGTTCATGCTTTGCATGTAGATGCCTGGTCATGCAGGTTGTGCTAAGGTTCAGAACGTTAATGCCTCGCTTCAGGATCTGATGGCACAGCGTGCAAACCACTCGGGTCTTGTCGTCAGCACATTGTTTAAAGAAGTACCATGCCAGGGACCTCCTTCAAGCTGCCTTTGGGGTGCTCAGTCCCTGGTGGCGGTGGCCAGTAGCAGGCGAACTCTCTTGGTGGCGGCTGTTCTGCTTTTGCCCCCTGCTCCCTCTTTTGCTACGCTGTTGGCTCGGTCTCACCACTGCCTCTTCCTCTGAAATATGAAAGTCAGTGGCACGACCTTCATTCCTTGTGGGGTCTAGGACCTCATCGTCCCCTGCATCGTCTTCCACACAGTCTTCCTCCCTGACCTCCTGTTCGGTCTGCACACTGCAAAATGACGCAGCAGTTGGCGCCTGTGTTTCGTCATCATCAGAGACGTGCCAACTCTGATGAGGTGGTATTCCCATGTCCTTATCATCAGGAAACATAAATGGTTGTGCATCAGTGCATTCTATGTCTTCCACCACTGGGGAAGGGCTAGGTGGATTCCCTTGGGAAACCCTGCCAGCAGAGTCTTCAAACAGCATAAGAGACTGCTGCATAACTTGAGGTTCTGACAGTTTCCCTGATATGCATGGGGGTGATGTGACAGACTGATGGGCTTGATTTTCAGGTGCCACCTGTGCCATTTCTGCAGAAGACTGGGTAGGAGATAATGTTGTGAACGTGCTGGATCCACTGTCGGCCACCTAATTGACTAGCGCCTGTACTTGCTCAGGCCTTACCATCCTTAGAACGGCATTGGGCCCCACCAAATATCGCTGTAAATTCTGGCGGTAAATGGAACCTGAGGAAGTTGGTTCACCAGGACGTGTGGTTGTGGCAGAATGGCTACGTCCTCTCTCAGCACCAGAGGGTCCACTAACACCACCACGACTGCGCCCGCATCCCTTAATAGATGTTTTCGTCATTGTTACCGTTCACCAAGCACCACAATAAGATAAAAAATATTTGGCTCAATGTATTGATTTCAAATTCAGGCCTTTTTTTACAGGCACCTAACACTATCTGCCTATTTATTTATGTACCATTTACGGACAGATTAAAACTAGGCCTTCAACAGCTTGAACACCAGATTTACTGTATTTCTATTTTTGCTACTGACTTTCACCCCAGAAAATAATATGTCCTTTGACGGACAGTAGGGAAATTGTCCAGTCACAGCTGGAACACTAGATTCAGGGTATTGCTTTTGTGGCAATTAAATTTCTCCCCAGAACAAAATCTATCCTGTGACGGACACTATTAAACTTGTCCAGCCACAGCTGGAACACCAGATTTACTGTATTTATATTTTTGCTACTGACTTTCACCCCAGAAAATAATTTATTCTTTGACGGACACTAGGGAAAATGTCCAGTCACAGCTGGAACACCAGATTCAGGGTATTGCTTTTTTGGCAATTAAATTTCACCCCAGAACAAAATCTATCCTGTTACGGACACTATTAAACTTGGCCAGCCACAGCTGAAACCACTGATTTATGGTATTGTTATTTTGGCAATTGAATTTCACCCCAGAAAAAAATGTATCCTTTTTCCAGACATTATTAAACTTGTCCAGCCACAGCTGGAACACCAGATTTACTGTATTTCTATTTTTGCAACTGTATTTCACCCCAGAAAATAATATATCCTTTGACGGACACTAGGGAAATTGTCCAGTCACACGTGGAACACTAGATTCAGGGTATTGCTATTTTGGCAATTAAATTTCACCCCAGAAAAAAATATACCCTTTTACGGACAGATTTAAACTAGCCCTGCAACAGCTGGAACACCAGATTCAGGGTATTGCTATTTTGGCAATTAAATTTCATCCCAGAAAAAATATACCCTTTTACGGACAGATTTAAACTAGGCCTGCAACAGCTGGAACACCAGATTTACTGTATTTCTATTTTTGCTAACTGACTTTCACCCCAGAAAATAATATGTCCTTTGATGGACAGTAGGGAAATTGTCCAGTCACAGCTGGAACACTAGATTCAGGGTGTTGCTTTTGTGGCAATTAAATTTCTCCCCAGAACAAAATCTATCCTGTGACGGACACTATTAAACTTGGCCAGCCACAGCTGAAACCACTGTATTTATGGTATTGCTATTTTGGCAATTAAATTTCACCCCAGAAAAATATATATCATTTGCCGGACACTATTAAACTTGTCCAGCCACAGCTGGAACACCAGATTTACTGTATTTGTATTTTTGCTACTGACTTTCACCCCAGAAAATAATATATCCTTTGACGGACACTAGGGAAATTGTCCAGTCACAGCTGAAACACCAGATTCAGGGTATTGCTATTTTGGCAATTAAATTTCACCCCAGAACAAAATCTATCCTATGACGGGCACTATTAAACTTGGCCAGCCACAGCTGAGACCACTGATTTATGGTATTGCTATCTTGGCAATTGAATTTCACCCCAGAAAAAAAATATATATCCTTTGCCAGACACTACTAAACTTGTCCAGCCACAGCTGGAACACCAGATTTACTGTATTTCTATTTTTGCTAACTGACTTTCACCCCAGAAAATAATATGTCTTTTGACGGACACTAGGGAAATTGTCAAGTCACAGCTGGAACACTAGATTCAGGGTATTGCTTTTGTGGCAATTAAATTTCTCCCCAGAACAAAATCTATCCTGTGACGGACACTATTAAACTTGGCCAGACACAGCTGAAACCACTGTATTTATGGTATTGCTATTTTGGCAATTGAATTTCACCCCAGAAAAAAATATATCATTTGCCGGACACTATTAAACTTGTCCAGCCACAGCTGGAACACCAGATTTACTGTATTTGTATTTTTGCTACTGACTTTCACCCCAGAAAATAATATATCCTTTGACGGACATTAGGGAAATTGTCCAGTCACAGCTGTAACACCAGATTCAGGGTATTGCTATTTTGGCAATTAAATTTCACCCCAGAACAAAATCTATCCTGTGACGGGCACTATTAAACTTGGCCAGCCACAGCTGAGACCACTGATTTATGGTATTGCTACCTTGGCAATTGAATTTCACCCCAGAAAAAAAAAATATCCTTTGCCAGACACTACTAAACTTGTCCAGCCACAGCTGTAACACCAGATTTACTGTATTTCTATTTTTGCAACTGTATTTCACCCCAGAAAATAATATATCATTTGACGGACACTAGGGAAATTGTCCAGTCACAGCTGGAACACCAGATTCAGGATATTGTTATTTTGGCAATTAAATTTCACCACAGAAAAAAATAGACCCTTTTATGGACAGATTTAAACTAGGCCTGCAACAGCTGGAACACCAGATTCAGGGTATTGCTATTTTGTCAATTAAATTTCACCCCAGAATAAAATATATCCTTTGACAGACACTATTAAATTTGGCCTGCCACAGCTGAAACCACTGATTTATGGTATTGCTATTTTGGCAATTGAATTTCATCCCAGAAAAAAAATATATCCTTTGCCGGACACTATTATACTTGTCCAGTCACAGCTTGAAAACCAGATTTGCTGTATTTATATTTTTGCAACTGTATTTCACCACAGAACAAAATCTATCCTTTGACGGATACTATTAAACTTGTCCAGTCACAGCTGGAACACCAAATTTACTGTTTTTCTATTTTTGCCACTGTATTTCACCCCAGAAAATAATATATACTTTGACGGACACTAGGGAAATTGTCCAGTCACACCTGGAACACCAGATTCAGGGTATTGCTATTTTGGCAATTAAATTTCACCCCAGAAAAAATATACCCTGTTACGGACAGATTTAAACTAGCCTTGCAACAGCTGGCACACTAGATTCAGGATATTGCTATTTTGGCAATTAAATTTCACCCCAGAAAAAAATACACCCTTTTACGGACCGATTTAAACTATGCCTGCAACAGCTGGAACACCAGATTTACTGTATTTCTATTTTTGCTACTGACTTTCACCCAAGAAAATAATATATCCTTTGACGGACACTAGGGAAATTGTCTAGTCACAGCCGGAACACCAGATTCAGTGTATTGCTTTTTTGGCAATTAAATTTCTCCCCAGAACAAAATCTATCCTGTGACGGACACTATTAAATTTGGCCAGCCATAACTGAAACCACTGATTTATGGTATTGTTATTTTGGCAATTGAATTTCACCCCAGAAAAAAATATATCTTTTGCCGGACACTATTAAACTTGTCCAGCCACAGCTGGAACACCAGATTTACTGTATTTCTATTTTTGCAATTGCATTTCACCCCAGAAAATAATATGTCCTTTGAACGGTAATCCACGAACTGCTGCAAGCCGCCGAATAATCACACTCACCAAGCGGCTGAATAAATCCCCCCAATAACGAGACAGAAGCTCCGCATTGAGGGTCAAATAAGAACTCTTTTAATGACCACACAAGCATTTCCTTTTATACATATTTTCCAACAAGGTTACCACCCACGTGGTATAAACATAGCAGTCAATCATTTACAGTTTCACATTTTAAACAGAACCCATTCGTCAATGTACATTTAATAACCACAATGAGCATTGTCCGTGATCCAATCAACAACACAATGACATTGTCCGTGATATAATCAACAACACAATGACATTGCCTGTGATACAATCCACAACACAATGACATTGCCCGTGATACAATCAACAGAATAATGTGTGGGGAGTCGCTCTGGTAGACAGCGGTGCAGGGTGCAGTACCGAGGCAAAACAAAGAGTCCAGGATGTGCAGTAAACAGTGTTTTATTCACACTGACACAAAAATAAACAATAAACAGTCTTTTGGTGGTAATTCACACATGTCAGAAACAAGGAGGCAAAACAAAACAGGCCAACACAGGTTCAGTCACCTGGGAGGTGTAGGTGCAGGTTCGCACCAGGCTGTCGGCCCAGCCGCAGGAGAATCCGACTTCAGGTAGCCAGGAACAAAAGCCACCTCCTTGCTGAGCTCTTTCCTCTAAGTCAGAGAACTCCACCGCCCTGTTTGCAGCTCCAGGACAATCACCACCCTCAGCTGCTAAGGAGGCTGCCTTTTAAAGGCCCGGATAAAGTCCGGCCTGGACCGTGGGGAGTAGGCACCCACCCAACTCTTTGCCTACTCCCAGTAAGAGCCGGCCCGGATTAGCTTTGCAGCCAAACTAAGTAACAGAGTCCAGCAGCACTAGCTGCTGCAGACCAAAAAAACCCGGCTCTTACCTCACCGAGGCCAGCAACCTCGGTGACACGTACCTGCCATCGAATATGACACCTTGCACCCTCTTACACACCCCCCCCCTTTGTTCAACCCTGAGGGGGTGAACACACGTGAGGCAGTGGACGCGGGACAGGGCATCTGCGTTACCCTGCAAGCGGCCTGCCCTGTGTTCCACGGAGAATTTGAAATTTTGCAGGGATAGGAACCAGCTGGTGACCCAAACATTCCTCTCCTTGGCCTGACTCATCCACTTGAGAGGGGAATGGTCGGTCACCAGACGGAACCTCCTCCCTAACAGGTAGTAGCGGAGAGATTCGAGTGCCCACTTGATAGCCAGGCACTCCCTCTCCACTATACTATACCTGGACTCGGCGGGACTGAGCTTACGGCTCAGGAAGACAACGGGATGTTCTTCCCCGTTGACCTCCTGAGACAGTACAGCACCGAGGCCTACCTCCGAGGCGTCGGTCTGTACGACGAACTCCTTGTTGAAGTCGGGTGTCACCAAAACCGGGGACCCACACAGGGCCGACTTCAACGCGGAGAAAGCCTCCTCCGCCTTCTCACTCCAGCTAACCCTCCCAGACTTTCGCCCCTTCAACAGATCTGTCAATGGCGCTGCTATTGTGGCAAAGTGGGGCACAAACCTCATGTAGTATCCTACGATCCCCAGGAACGACTTTACCTGCCTGGTGGTGACCAGTCGGGGCCAGTTACTGAACGGCCTCTACCTTAGCTACCTGAGGTTTGATGACTCCCCGCCCGATTACATATCCCAGATATTTGGTCTCTTCCAACCCAATCGCACACTTTTTGGATTGGCGGTTAGTCCAGCTTTCCTCAGGGCATCCACTACCGCCTGCACCTTGGGTAAATGGCTTTCCCAGTCGGTGCTGTGGATGACTACATCATCTAAGTAGGCCGAGGCGTACCGACGATGTGGTCGCAGCACTATGTCCATTAACCTTTGGAAGGTGGCGGGGCGCCATGCAGGCCAAAGGGTAACACCTTGTAGTGATACAGGCCCTGCGGGTAACAAACGCAGTTTTTCCTTAGCCGACTCCGTTAAGGGTACCTGCCAGTACCCTTTAGTGAGGTCCAGCACAGAAAAATAACAGGCTTGTCCTAAATTTTCAACAAGCTCGTCTACTCGGGGCATGGGATACGCGTCAAACTTGGATACTTCATTTAACTTGCGAAAGTCGTTGCAGAACCGCAACGTCCCATCCGGCTTGGGTATTAGGACTATGGGGCTGGCCCACTCACTTTTCGACTCCTCAATGACATCGAGCTTCAACATTAACTGCACTTCCTCCGCAATGGCCCGCCGCCGAGCCTCGGGTACCCGGTATGGTTTTAACCGGACCTTGGCCTGAGGCTCAGTGACGATGTCATGTCGGATGAGAGACGTGCGGCCAGGGAGGTCCGAGAACACATCCATGTTCCGACTGATGAACTCCTGACTTCCTGAACTTGTTTGGAAGACAGGCTGTCTGCAATTTTTACCGTGGTTACGGCTTCACAGGCCTCGAACTGTGGGGCTGGACCCTTTTCACCTAGAAGCCCTGGCCGGGGGCTGTGGTCGTCGGCCGTGTCCCTATCTCTCCACGGCTTAAGTAAATTCACGTGGTACACCTGCTCCGGCTTGCGCCGCCCTGGCTGGTGTACTTTGTAATTTACTTCCCCTACCTTCTCGATCACCTCATAGGGGCCCTGCCACCTAGCTAGGAATTTGCTATCAAGGGTGGGTACCAGAACCAAAACCCGATCTCCCGGATTGAAGTCCCGTACCCGAGCCTGACGATTGTACACCCTACTCTGGGCTTGTTGTGCTGCCTCCATATGCTCCTGGACCAAGGGCAACACCCTTTCCATCCGTTCCTGCATCTGGGCGACATACTCAATGACACTTTTGTGGGGGACAGGCTGTTGTTCCCATGCTTCCTTGGCGATATCCAACAGGCCCCGAGGGTGTCTGCCATAAAGCAGTTCGAAGGGCGAGAACCCAGTAGAGGCCTGGGGCACCTCTCGCACTGCGAACATGAGATAGGGCAGAAGCAGATCCCAGTCCTTCCCATCTCTAGACACCACCCTCTTTAACATATTTTTTAGAGTTTGGTTAAACCTCTCCACAAGACCGTCTGTTTGCGGATGGTAAACGGACGTCCGTAACTGCTTTATACGCAACAATTTACACAGTTCCTCATTACTTTGGACATAAAAGGGGTCCCTTGGTCTGTCAGAACCTCTTTTGGCAGGCCCACACGGGAAAACATCTCCAATAACTTTTTGGCAATGAGCTTAGCTGAGGTATGTCGCAGAGGCACCGCCTCCGGATACCGAGTGGCATAGTCGAGAACTACCAGAATGTGTTGGTGGCCCCTGGCAGACTTTGGTACAGGCCCAATTAAATCCATAGCGATTCGCTCAAACGGTACTTCAATAATTGGCAGAGGTACCAGAGGACTACGGAAATGTGGCTGGGGGCTAGTTATCTGACAGGTTGGACAGGACTTACAATAATTTTCTACCTCCTTGAATACACTGGGCCAATAAAACCGCTGCAGAATGCGGTCCTGGGTTTTCTGCCACCCCAGGTGTCCCCCAAGAACATGTTGGTGGGCAAGCTCCATGACAAGCTTGCGATACGCTGTGGGCACCACCAACTGTTCAACAGGTTCACCTCGGATTTGGTTCACCCGATACAACATATCCTGCAGAACAATAAACCGTGGGAATATTAATTCAGCCCCTGGTTTCTGGGGTTTACCATCAATTTCCAGCACATTCTCCCAGGCCCTGGTTAGGGTTTGGTCCCGGTGTTGTGCGGTCCCAAAATTTTCCCGGAGACATTGAGGTCTGCCAACTCAGGTCCCGGTGGCAAGTCCTCCGTGTCTCCCACCATTACACTCAGTGGGGTTGTCTCCCCACTACCGCTGCAGCAGTGGTCACCCCTACCGCTGGCCCTTCAGACTCGGGCTCCCAGGGTTCTGGCCTTCCAGTGGTATCAGGCCACTCTGCTAGGGTTACCCCTGTCTCAGGGCTATTAGACACTTTCACCTCAGGCCACAGTGACGGAAAACCAGGGAAGTCTCTCCCAATTATCAGTTCATAGGGTAGCTTTGTGGAGATCGCCACTTCACAAGTCCAGGTGCCGGCCGCCGTGGACAGAGACATTACAGCAGTGGGATAGTCCTTTAAGTCTCCGTGAATGCACACCACACCCACTTTCCGGCCCGTATACTGGGTGGGCTGTACCAGGGCAGCATTTATCAGTAGTTCACCTCCATCGGCTCATCCCGATGTGGACAGTCGGCCCTGATGTGGCCTGGCTCCTGACACCTCCAGCATACCACGGGAGGCGGACTCGCAGGGGGTATATTCCATGCAGGCCGCTCTGTCGCCGGACGTCGGAACTGGGGCAGAGGCCTCCGGGGTTTGACTGACCCCTTCCCAGCAAGACTCCCCTGCAGGTTTCTGGTGGCCTCGTAACGCTCCACCAGGTCGACCATCTCCAGGGCATTGGTGGGCGATACCTGGCCGACCCAGTGCTGGAGGGGATAAGGCAGGGCCCTCCAAAAGATGTCCGCCAACAGTCGATCCAGCATGGCAGTGGGACTTAGTAGATCGGGCTGCAGCCACTTTTGCAGCCTGTGCAGCAGGTCATAGTACTGCGGCCTAGCGGGATCAGTCGTTTTAAAGTCCCACTGGTGGACTCTTTGAGCGCGGACCAGCACGTTCACCCCCAGTCTGGCTAGGATCTCTCCTTTCACGGTGTCATAATCTGCCGCTTGGTCGTCCGACAAGTCGAAAAACACCTGCTGGGGTCCGGAAGCCAGGAACGGAGCGACCACCTCAGCCCACTGGTCACGGGGTAACTTTTCCCTCACGGCGACCTTCTCAAAGACCGCCAGGTATGTCTCAACGTCGTCTGCGGGGGTCATTTTTGGGATCGCCGCACGGACCGCTTTCCGGGTATCATGGACGTGGTGGGACGCTCCTGCCGCCTGTAACGCCATCACATGTTGTAGCTGGTTGGTCTCCCGCTGCTGCACGTTAGCCTCTATGAGAGCCTTCACAGCAGCCTCCATGTTGCCAGAAATTCCTGCTTGCAACTTTGCTGGCTTAATAAATTCCATGCACTTTAGCAAAAAAAACTTCGGCGTTCACGCCAGCCTCACTGCGCATGCCCGCATCCTCCACCAAATGTGGGGAGTCGCTCTGGTAGACAGCGGTGCGGGTGCAGTACCGAGGCAAAACAAAGAGTCCAGGATGTGCAATAAACAGTGTTTTATTCACACTGACACAAAAATAAACAATAAACAGTCTTTTGGTGGTAATTCACACATGTCAGAAACAAGGAGGCAAAACACAACAGGCCAACACAGGTTCAGTCACCTGGGAGGTGTAGGTGCAGGTTCGCACCAGGCTGTCGGCCCAGCCGCAGGAGAATCCACCTTCAGGTAGCCAGGAACAAAAGCCACCTCCTTGCTGAGCTCTTTCCTCTAAGTCAGAGAACTCCACCGCCCTGTTTGCAGCTCCAGGACAATCACCACCCTCAGCTGCTAAGGAGGCTGCCTTTTAAAGTCCCGGATAAAGTCCGGCCTGGACCGTGGGGAGTAGGCACCCACCCAACTCTTTGCCTACTCCCAGTAAGAGCCGGCCCGGATTAGCTTTGCAGCCAAACTAAGTAACAGAGTCCAGCAGCACTAGCTGCTGCAGACCAAAAAAACCCGGCTCTTACCTCACCGAGGCCAGCAACCTCGGTGACACGTACCTGCCATCGAATATGACACCTTGCACCCTCTTACAAATGACATTGTCTGTGATACAATCAACAAAATAAAAGTTAGGAATCCAGGCAATAACCGCTGGGCTTTCGCATAGTTTAAAATGGCCGCTGCCTCGTGGTCGACATACGAACGACGACCACCCTGAATTCGTGTAATTGAGAAGTGTCTGCGGTTAACCACAACGTTCTAATTGGGATCAATCGGTTAACCAGCAGCACACTTCTCTCCTGGGTGGCCGTCCGTTCGTCTAGTTCATTCGGGAAAAACAGTCATTCGAATGGCTGGGCTATAGAAAACAGCCATTCATACGAACGGAATGCAAACAGACGAATACAGCAGAGAAACAAGCATTAAAAAAGAATAATCAGACAGATGGTTCTGTCACAGAAACCACCCAAAAATGACCCCATTCTAGAAACTACACCCCTGAAGGTACTCAAAACTGATTTTACAAACGTCATTAACCCTTTAGGTTTTCCACAAGAGTTAATGGGAAATAAAGATAACATTTCTGAATTTCGATTTTTTGGAAAATTTTCCATTTTAATCCATTTTTTCCAGTAATAAAGCAAGGGTTAACAGCCAAACAAAACTCAATATTTACTGCCCCGATTCTGTAGTTTGCAGAAACACCCCATATGTGGTCCTAAACTACTGTATGGCCAAACGGCAGGGCACAGAAGGAAAGGAACGCCATATGGGTTTTGGAAGGCGGATTTTGCTGGACTGGATTTTTGACACCATGTCCCATTTGAAGCCCCCTGATGCACCCCTAGAATAGAAACTCCATAAAAGTGACTCTATCTAAGAAACTACACCCCTCAATGTATTCCAAACTAGTTTTACAAACTTTGTTAACCCTTTAGGTGTTCCACAAGAGTTATTGGCAAATGGAGATGAAATTTCAGAATTTCAATTTTTTGTTACCTTGCCTCAAAAAAAGTGTAATATAGAGCAACCAAAAATCATATTTACCCTAAAATAGTACCAACAAAACTGACACCTTATCCCGTAGTTTCCAAAATGGGGTCACTTTTTGGAGTTTCTACTGTAGGGGTGCATCGGGGGCTTCAAATGGGACATAGTCTCAAAAAAAACAGTCCAGCAAAATCTGCCTTCCAAAAACCATATGGCGTTCCCTTCCTTCTACGCCTTGCCGTTTGGTCATACAGCAGTTTACAACCACATATGGGGTGTTTCTGCAAACTACAGAATCAGGACAATAAATATTGAGTTTTGTTTGGCTGTTAACCCTTGCTTTGTTACTGGAAAAATGGATTAAAATGGATAATTTGCAAAAAAATAGCTGTTTTGGGACAGTTTTGTATTTTTTGTTATTTACATAGTTGAACTGACAGGTTAGATTGTGTGCTATTTCTATAGAGCAGGTTGTTACTGACGCGACAATACCAAATATGACTACTTGTTGGGGTTTTTGTTTCAGTTTTACATAATAAAGCATTTTTGAAAAAAATTATTTTTTTGTGTCTCCACATTCTGAAAGCCATAGTTTTTTTTTTTTTTTTGCGATTGTCCTATGTAGGGGCTCATTTTTTGCGGGATGAGATGGCGGTTTGAATGGTACTATCTTGGGGTGCATATGACTTTTTGATCACTTGCTATTACACTTTTTGTGATGTAAGGTGACAAAAAAATTACCCATCAATTTTTCCAAAATTTGGTCCATTCCGCAAAAGGAGGTGTACAATCACCCATAAATGTTACGAAAAAAGCCAATTTCATATAACAAATTTCACCACTACGTAATTCGACCCATAACGCAAAAGGAAGTGTACAGTCACCCATAAATGTGACGAAAAAAAAGGCTGTTTCATATAACAAATTTCACCACTAGTAATTTGTTCCATACCGCCAAATGTGGTGTACAATCACCCTAAATTTGACTAAGGACTCTTGCACACGACCGTAGGTGTTTTGCGGTTTGCAAAACACGGATCCGCAAAACACGGAAGCTGCTCCGCGTTCTGTTACGCAATTTGCGGAACGGAACGCGGCCCACTGTAGGAATGCCTATTCTTGTCTGCAAAACAGACAAGAATAGGACATGCTCTATTTTTTTGCGGGGCCACGGAACAGAGCAAAGGACGCGGACAGCACACGAAGTGCTGTCCGCATCTTTTGCGGCCCCATTGAATATGCGGTTCGGACCCAAAATACGTTCGTGTGCATGAGGCCTAAAAAAAAGCCGGTTTCATAATACAAATTTCACTACTACGTTCTTCGGTCCATACAGCAAAAGGGGGTGTACAGTCACCCATGAAATTTCCCCAAAAAAGCCCCCTTCACCGAAAAAATGTCACCGCAAAAAGGCCTTTACAACATATAACTGCACCACTGAACGACAAATAGGCATTTGTTTTTTTAAACTTTTAGGTCCCTTTCACACGAGCGACTTTTTCACGCGCGTGCAATGTGTGATATAGCCCCCGCACAATGGGTCTGTGTACATGAGTTTTTTTTCACACATGAGTTCTGCGTTGTGTGAAAAACACAACATTTTCTATATTCCCCATTTTTTACGCAGCCTTGGCCCCTGTGGCAATGTGAACACTGATGTGCAGTGAAGACCCAGGGAAACCGTCAGACAGGGCTGTTTGCACCGAGAGCGTGTCACCAAGGTGCCTGGCCTTGGTGGAGTGAAAGCCCCAAGTTAAGTATAGTATTAGTATAGCTGGCTCCAGCTAGTTCCAGGGCGGGCTTTTAATGGGAACAGGTAATGTGCTGGGTGGGTGCCTGTTCCCCATGCTCCAGTCCGGGGTTTCGGACAGGTCCATGTCTATTTAGTCCTGCTGCTGGACAAGGTGTGTCACTCTGGGAGAGAGTGTTTTGTGTAGCAGAGTCCTGGTGAGGATCTGGGAACGTGATCTCAGCTGAGGAGGGCTGAGGAGGGCTGAGGGGCCACGGGGCTAGGTGCTAGCCACAATTCATGGACGCTCGGCTGGGAAAGCCGCATGGGTTCCCGTGTGTGTGAATGGGGTCTTAGGTGAGTCAGGGATATATTATGTATTAGGTAGTGCCTAGCCGGGCAGGTGTTCATTTATGCTGTTTTGTTTGAGAAGACTGCCAAATAAATGCACTGTTTGGACATGAAATCCGTTGTGAAATTCGTGATGCAGTTTCACGTATACCTGATATGTTGTTTGGCCATGATATTGAATGGTTGCTGTGGGGTAAGGCAGACCCTTCTGCAGAAAGTGACGAGGCTCCTGCAGAATCGGTAGCGACCCCTTTAAGTGATGTGACCATTAAAAACAGTGTCGCTGATAAGGTGCAAAGTGATTGTGCCAAGTTTGCGGAAATGCCAAATGAAAGTATGATGTCATGTGATGATGATGTTGATATGCATTTTCCACTGCAGGGTGTGACCAGGGGAGAAGTGCTCCCTGTAGGTAAAAATGTAAAAGTTGGAAAAATGCCGATAAATGTTGAGAGCACAGAGTTGGGGGAACCCACTGTAGTGAATGTGCAGGAAACTGTGGCAGTGCCAAAAAGTGTACCACACGTAACAGAGGTGGATATGCAGTATCCAGGGGGTTCTATGGTGGCTAGGGAAGTGTCCAAGGTGGGGATTAGCTCAGCAGTGCCCCTTGAGGGCAGGATTGAGAATTACATGAGCAGTATATATGACGCATGTGCTGTGACCGATAGCAACTCAGAGAGAGAGGCTGCCATATTGAGGTCTGGCCAAACTGATGTGGTTACTGGTAGCAACCAGGCGATAGTTATACCTGACGTGACGAGAGACGAGTGGGAAGATGGCGGCCTAGTGTCTGAGACCCATACCCAGGCAGGGCTAGATGACAGGACATGTCAGTACAGCTGCAATCATGAAGACGGTTTCTCTCTCATGGTCCCTAGGTACAATAGTGAAGGGACTACTGCCTGATGCCCAGAAGAAGATGAAAGTCTCCAGAAAGTTACACAAGCCTGTAGTAGACATTGACAAAAGTCTTGGAGAGGTCCTGAGAGATACTCCTACGTCTGGTACTGCTGCAGAACAGAGTAAAGAGCCGCTGGATCCAGAGGCCAAAAAAGGGAGTGCATCCAACAAGCTGAGGCGGAAACCTCAAATAGAAGCAGCAATTCTCCAACTTCAAGAGGAACTTGCAGTTTCTGAGCGATCCAGACTTCATGCAGAGCAGGAAAGAGATGAACTGGCTGATGAGGTCTTAAACAGTGCCTCAGAAAAATCTGCCCTCTTGGAGGAGCAAAGACATTTGGAAGCCAGTATGGCGCAACTTCATCAACAGTTGCGTGATCGAATAGTGGACCTGGACAACCAGAGACAAACTGTGTCTAGATTGGAGAAGAAACAGAAGAAGTTTGACCAGCTCCTGGCTGAAGAGAATTATGTTGCGGCCCGATATCCCGAAGAACGTGACTGAGCGGAGGCTGATGCTCTGGAGAAAAAGTCCAAGACCATCTCCTTGGCTAGAGCCCTTGAAAAAGCTCTTAAGGAGCGAGATGAATTGGAGAGGCTGAACAAACAACTCAGAGCAGAGATGGAAGATCTCTGGAGCTCAAAAGATGAAGTCTATGAGTTGGAGAGGCCTAAGCGTGCTCCTGCGCAGCAGGTGGAAGAAAATGAGATACCTGAAGAGGAAGATCCTCTAAAAGATGCCAAGAAGGCAGAGCCTGTTAAGAATGGGTCTGGAGATGGTGGCGCTGTGGTGCCAGCCGAGGCAGAGAAGAAGATGGAAGATGTATCTGCTGAACCAGATGAAGGTGCTGAGGTGGATGCAAAAGCCCAGAGACTCGTGGCGGTGTGTGGCCAGGACCTGGTCATGAGAGACATTCCCTCTGCTGTCAATGCCTTCCAGAAAGCCAGCAGTCTGCTGGGGAAGAAATACGGGGGGACCGACGACCAGTATATGGGTCCTGTCTACTCCGATGGGCTGGCTCTCCTGAATCCTATCCGAAAGGAGAACCATATCCTGGGTGAATCTCTGCAGGGATTGCCAGAAGACGACGAGTCTGGTGAAGACCCTGATGTCCCCCGTACCTCCAACCATGATGAGAAAGAGGAGGAGTTAAGAAATCAAGTATATGATGCTGTGTCCAAGAAGGATGAGAAGGCTAATCAACTGAATGAAGACTCCAAAAGAGACTCAAAGGCTGAAGAAGCTAAGGCCGATGAGTTGGAGTGGGAAAAATCCTGGTATGTTCCAGAGACCAAAGAGAAGGATGAAGAAGAATCTGCTGAAGTGGGGCGTGCCACTGAAGAAGCAGAAGACTCTGAAATTGGAGCCAAACTTGACATAACCCCTGTGGGGAGTAAAGGAAAAAGAAAGACGCTATCTGTTAATAAAATAAAGAGACAAAAAGAGGCAAGTCTTAAGAAGCGTGCTCGGTTGAAGCAGCTGTGTAAGCCAAAGGGAGAGAGATATAAAAAAATAGAAAGAGAGGGTCTGCCTGTCACATGGAAACGGGAACCTCTTAGACACTATCTCTTGGGCAAGAGGTCAATGTGGGTGACAAACCAAGCCTTGCTGGCTTGGGTGTGGCAAAATAAAGGGAAAATGATGACGCTGACCACATCTTCCAAAGGGAATGTTGAGACAGAGGCTAGAAAAGGGCGGATGCCCTGTCATGAGCATCCGGTTGGTGTATGTGTTCACCCCCACAGGTTTGAACAGAGGGGGGGGATATGTGGCAATGTGAACACTGATGTGTGCGGTGAAGCCCCAGGGAAACCGTCAGACAGGGCTGTTTGCACCGAGAGCGTGTCACCAAGGTGCCTGGCCTTGGTGGAGTGAAAGCCCCAAGTTAAGTATAGTATTAGTATAGCTGGCTCCAGCTAGTTCCAGGGCGGGCTTTTACTGGGAACAGGTAATGTGCTGGGTGGGTGCCTGTTCCCCATGCTCCAGTCCGGGGTTTCGGACAGGTCCATGTCTATTTAGTCCTGCTGCTGGACAAGGTGTATCACTCTGGGAGAGAGTGTTTTGTGTAGCAGAGTCCTGGTGAGGCTCTGGGAACGTGATCTCAGCTGAGGAGGGCTGAGGGGCCACGGGGCTAGGTGCTAGCCACAATTCATGGACGTTCGGCTGGGAAAGCCGCATGGGTTCCCGTGTGTGTGAATGGGGTCAGGGATATATTATGTATTAGGTAGTGCCTAGCCGGGCAGGTGTTCATTTATGTTGTTTTGTTTGAGAAGACTGCCAAATAAATGCACTGTTTGGACATGAAATCCGTTATCCGGAAGGAAGTTTGTGTGAATGATCCCCGAGACCAGAGCTAATCCCTACACCCCATAGAATTGAATGGGGCTTCAGTAAAAAACGCACTGCAGAACGTCAATTAGGCCCACATTTTTTTCTACTTTTACACAACAGGCTTTTCAAAAGATATATGCAAGGCTGGACGGCGAATATATTTTAATTTCGCCACTAATGCATGGCAAACAGGGCTTCCAAATATATCACTTGACAACAGAATGTCAATTAGGGCCAAATTTTTTTAAACGTTTACACAACAGGCTTTTCAATACAACACTGGACGGCGACTATATTTTTATTTTGCCATTAATACATGGCAAACAGGGCTTCCGAATATATCACTGCACTGCTGAGCGGCAAAGATATTCTTTCTTTTTCCACTAATACACAGAATAAAAAGGGCTTTTGAACAGATAATTTCACCGCTGAGCTGCAAATGTTTTTTTTTTTTCTTTTTCCAGTAATACACACAAGAAAGGGCTTTGCATCAGACAACTGCACCGCTGAGCGGAAAAAATGTTTTTCTTTTTCTACTTATACACAGAAAAAAGGGCTTGAAAACAGATAACTGCACCGTTGAAGGGCAAATATATTTTACTTTTACAACTAATACACAACAAAAAGGGCTCTAATTTTTTCCCTTCACCACATAACGGCTAATAAGCCCTTTTTTCCCACTAATACAAGCCAAAAAATGCTTTAGAACATAACTGCACCGTACAAGGGCAAATAAAACATAGAAATATTTCCTTGTAATAAACCCTGTTAATGCCTGTACCAAACAGCACTTGCAGCCTAATAAGAAAGGAATTACAGAGCTGTATAAGGGCAATTTGGATCTCCAGTCCGTGCAGCAAGGTGTAATCAGATTGTTCCTATTACTCAGGCTATAACCTCCCCTACTGAACCCTGTTTAACACAAGCGCTGGTGAAATGATTCTTCCCTATCCTTTCCCTTCACCTTGAGTAATCTTTCCCATGTATATCGCTTTTTTTTTTTTTACCACAATCAAGTATTTCCTATCACTGTCCCTAGCGCCTGCAGACGCGTCTTTCCCTTCACTAAGCATACTGGTGAATGGCAGAATCTAAGATGGCCACTGTATTTATAGGCCTGTGACATCACAGGGCAGGCTGGCTGCTGATTGGCTGCATGCATGTCAGTATGGGTGATCCCGCCTTTCCAGAGTTTCTTGCCCCATGTCCTCACACATGTAGCAGCCATTTTAGGAAAAAATGTGATTCGTTACTTGAAGCACGAGGAAATTCTCATTCAGTGCAAATCAACTTTTTCCTGAAATTTGGATGGAATTCAACTTCATCAGCTTCAATTCGCTCATCTCTAGTCATGGATTTTGGCTCCAGTATTTTTTATTTTTTGTAACATTTAATTTCCAGAAAAATATAACTTTTACCGTAATGAGAAATGATGGCAAATAAAAGTTACTTTTTCTCCTATAACCTTTATTTAAAATAATTCTCACAGATCATTGCTGGGAATTGAACCCTGGGCCGTTTATAGGGTAGGCAATAGATTCACCGCTAGACTGTAGTTGAGCAGTTGATAAAAGCAGCATTTTTGTACTTAAAAACTATGAAATAGTACTACTTTTTATCACTGCAAATTCTACCTACTGTACCTACATGTGTGCTCATTTTGTGCATGGCTTGCTGACTATACTGACTTCTTGCCACAGACCTGTCAAATAATTTCCAAATGAATGTAATGGAAAAAAAAAATGTAACTTACAAAGTTAGTTCCTAAAAAAAATAAAAATAAAATTAATACAGTTAAAAATACATTTTCAATTGCACTGAAAAGACAAATTTTTCTTTCGTGCTAGTTTTTCCATGTTCAATGCTTCTACTATTTGCTGGGTTATCCCTGCAATATTAGTTGACATATAGAAATGAATGTGTCTGCCACAGCATCTAGTGCTCAGGACAAGGTTACCCACATTGCTTTCTTAATGCAAATGCATTAGGTAATTTGCTTCTATTCCAAATGGGTATTAGAAATAGAGTATATTTAATATTAATAAAGCAATTACTAAGTATCATGTTCAAAACTTTTGTAGACAATGGGAACGTGAGTGTAGCTGAATCAATATATATTGAATGGTAAAAGAAGCAAAAATGACTTGAGCATGAAAAAATGAAGAGAAAGGGAAACATTATCAGATAGTGTTTCACTAATGGCAAGCAAATTGAAGATTCCCACACAATCTCTAATGCAAGCAGTACAATATGAATCATGTACTGGTATTTATTGCATAAAAATTGCAACATATTATTCCCTTCTGTAGTATCATAATCATAAATAAAGAGTAGGGAATGTTCTACTTTATCACAGGATGGAAACATCCAGATCATGAAATAAAGTAACTGTAAGCTCTGACTTCTCTCTCTCTCCACATAACTCATTTAAAGCTGTTTGTACTCTGAGTATGTTCCTTCACCAATTATGCAGTGATTTGTTTAAAACACATATCTGGCATGCAGTTCTACATTTTTCATGGAGAGGCCAAATTTACTGTGTGTACAAGTATAGTTTTAAGACCAATGCTTTATTAGATAAAAAATAAAACATAAAAATCTTTGTTCCCAGAGAACCGTTTATTCACACAACACTTCAAGGGGTTCTCCTGGAATAAAGATTTTTTTATTTTTATTTTTTATAAAATGCCTACAGCCTGCCTCAGTAAATAGTAAACCCATACTTACCTGCTCCACGCCACTCTGGTCTTCTGAACTGGCTCCTGCATTTCCATGTTCTGCTCCCCAGGCTGTGTACAATAGAGATGTCCCAAACTATTTGCAGGCAAACAGTTCCCGGCGAACATCGCTTGTTCGCGTTTGCCACGGCGGGCAAACATAAGCGATGTTCGGTCCGCCCCCTATACATCATCATTGATCAAACTTTGACCCTGTACCTCAGTCAGCAGACACATTCCAGCCAATCGGCATACCCTCCCTCCCAGACACCTCCTATGAAAAAGCAAGGACAGCATCTATCTTAGATTCATTCTGAAGCTGCAGTGTTTGTTAGAGCAGGGAGAGTGCTGCTGCTTCTGAATTAATATAGAGAAAGCGTTAGCTAGGCCATCGTTCTGTGTCCACACCAGTCCTTAAAGACTCATCTGTTGTAAGGACAGCGTCCTGACAGCACTTCAAAAAAGCCCTTTTTAGGGCTGGTACATCAGTCTGCTTTTATTTTTTCTATATATATATATTGCAGTTGCCTGCCCGTGTGTAAGAGGCCGCAGGCCCACAGACTGTACTGTGTGCACACCACTCATATAGGGTGGCACAGTACCTTGCAGATAAAAAAGTCATTACATTTTACCCTTTAATATAATTGCAGTAGCCTGCCAGTGAGTGTAAGGCCCACAGACTGTACTGTGCCCACTGCTAGTGCCCACTGCTAGTGCCCACCACTCATATCGGGTGGCACAGTACCTTGCAGATAAAAAAGTCATTTAATTTTTACCCTTTAATATAATTGCAGTTGCCTACCAGTGTGTGTCACGCCCACAGACTGTACTGTGCCCACTGCCCACCACTCATATAGGGTGGCACAGTACATTGCATGGCACAAACGCAGTGACCTAAAATTCAAACAGAGCGGACCGAGCATGTTTTTTTTTCTATCTCCCGGTTCCAAAAATCTATTCACTACACCGGCCCTGGCCCTGATAAGGGACAAAACAGAGATTAAACTGATAGGAATAGTACTTAGTTTACACTAGTTGCATTGGTGGCAAATTCCATCGCAAGTTCCACAAATTAGAAGAAAGCGGACAGAGCAAGCTCTTTTCTCTATCTCCCCATGCAAGGATTCAATTCAACACACACCTCCCGATAGGGGACTTAACAAAGATTAAAATCGTAAGAATAGAAGTTCACACTATTTGTATTGGTGGCACAGTACATTGAGTGGCGCACGCACAGTGCCCCAAATTGAAAGTAAGAGGACCGACCAATCATTTTTTTCCATCTCCCGGTTCCTAAAATCTATTCCATACAGCGGCCCCCGATAGGGGATAAAACAGAGAATAAACTGGTAAGAACAGATTTTTTTCATAAAAAAAAAGGAGGACAGCCTCTGCGGAGCTGGGTATTTTTTGGCTGCGTTACTGAACACTCATGCACAATGGCTGTAGGCTCATGCGTCCTTTTGCGGAGGTGACAAACCTGGTCAGTCAAACCCAAGGCAACATCATCGACCTCATCCCATATGCATTTTTTCTGTGCCCTGCTAAGAGTGCTGGATCAGGCCATAGATGAGCATGAAGAGGAAGAGTTGTGGTCACCATCACCACCAGAAGCAGCCTTGTCGTCATCGATTGCTGGACCTGCGGCAACGCAGAGAGAGGAGTCTGAAGAAGAGGAGTCCGAGGAGGAAGGTGGCTTTGAGGAGGTGGAAGACCAACCACAGCAGGCGTCCCAGGGGGCTTGTTGTCACCTTTCGGGGACCCTTGGTGTTGTACGTGGCTGGGTGGAGGAAGAGATCTTCAATGACGTCAGTGAGGATAAGTAACGGGACATGGCTAGCTTGGTATCCAACCTTGTGCAAATGGGGAGTTTGCGGTTGTGAAAATGGACTGTTTGCGGTTGTTTGTGGTGCGTTAAACGGGGAGTTTGGTCTGTCACTGTGAAGCTGGCGTAACCCTTACACTACCTGATCGATACAACATCATACCTGATCGTATACACACACTGGATGTTTTAAAGCATGTTATTCCAAACAATTTAGGAATGTTAGGTGATTTATGCCCTTTATGGATTAAATCCCGACTCTACGTCAACTACGTAATTTTCCATGGGAGTTTTGCCATTGATCCCCCTCTGGCATACCACAGTCGAGGTGTTAGTCCCCTTGAAACAACTTTTCCATCATTATTGTGGCCAGAAAGAGACCCTGTGGGTTTTTAAAATTCGCCTGCCTATTGAAGTCTATGGCGGTTCGCCCAGTTCGCCCGTTCGTGAACATTTGCTGACGTTCGCGTTCGCTGTTCGCAAACAGAAAATTTTATGTTTGCGACATCTCTAGTGTTCAATTGGAGGTGCATTGGTATGGTCGCTTGCTCCGCTGCAGCCAATAATGGTCTTTAGCAATGATGTGGCCATAAGGAACACATCAGTGCTGAAGCCATCTATTGGCTGCAGCAGAGCCATGTGTCCATGCCCATGCACCGCCATATGTAAACAGTCTGGGGACTGGAACATGGGCATGTGGGAGCCAGGCATGGAGCCAGTAAGTATGAAGCTTCTATTTACAAAGGCAGGCAATGGGCATTAGATTGAAAATCTTTATTCTCGGATAAGCCATTTTAATGTCAATAAATTGAGTTAAAAAACTGGAGTTGTTTGTGTTATGATCTTGCATGGTTGCATACAGAATGCAGCAAATTTATTTTATTGTGTGCCAAATTGCCAATTCAGATTGTGTAAAACTACTGACACAATTTTAAGCCTTTATCTTTTGCTTTGCTCCTAATAAAGGGGAGGGGTTGTCTTAAAGGGAATGTGTAATCAGAAAATGATCTATTATTTAAATCACATATTTTAAAGAATTTTTGATGTTGTTTTTAATTTTCCATGACAATATCTATATTTAAACAAAAAACATGAAATCCTGTAGTTTTTACACTGGGCACTAAGCCAAATAATAAGTGTCACTTCTTGGTCTGTACAGATTACTTTACTGCGGTTACCTGCTTGAATATAATGTTGGGCACAAATATTCGAATCGCGAAATTTAATCGCGAATATCGCCACTTCGAGAACTTGCAAAGATTTAGAATATAGTGCTATACATATTCGTATTCGGGAATATCATAGATTTGTTTTTCATCTGAACCCATGATCCCTCCCTGTTTCTTGCTTGTGGGCCAACGAGAAGGCTGCAATGTCTTCGTCTGAGCTCAGCAACGTCCCTAGCAACCAATAGGAAAGTTGACTACCCCTTTACTATATAAGAACCATACATGCTAGAGACATAGTGCTGTGATATCACAAGTTCAGGACAATACTTAGCACACCAATCACTAATATGTGGTCAGACCTGCCAAAATGTGAAGTTGCATGTATTGCGCCAAAACATGCGCATCATTAATTGCCGATTTGCGCAATCGCGAATATATTGGAGCACTCTATCTGCATATAAAGCTATTTCGCAATCAATAAAATAATGGGGAATTCTCGAAATTCGTGAATTTATGACTAATATTCGTCCAAATATTCGCAAAATATAGCAAATTCGAATATTGCCCCTGCCACTCATCACTACTTATCTATAAACAGTGCTGATATCGCTATAGTCAAGATTAAAGTGACAGATCACCATTCACAGGATCCACCATTCACAATAGGTGATCTCACAGCTGATCTGCTCCCTCCTGACCTCTGCACAGGTCACGGAGCATGCCTAGAACACTAGCCCATAGAAGTCAATGAGGTCCCCTCCTGACCATTGTGTCTATGGCCCTGGGACTGCCGTAAATGCTGTTAAGAACAGCTTAGGCAAAATGCCTGCCCCTATAATCATGTTCAGAAAATAGAATTTAACAGAAATCTGTAATTAGAAAATAAAAACTGATTAGGAAAAAAGGATATGTGTCTCTATTTGGTTTTACAATTTTTGGTGACACATTTCCTTTCAGTGCCCTAAATTAAACTGCAGTAGTTACCTTGAGCTTGCATCCACTGATATTCCTGCATTAAGGCCTCTTTCATGTTTGCATTTTTTTCTGCCCAGATTGTATCTGGAAACATTTTTCACGTGCATGAAAAAAATAAAAAATAAATGAAGAATAACAATCTACTTCTCCTAGCAACCATCAATGAAAAACAGATTGCATCCAGGTGCCTTCCATTCTTCACACAAGCCCTATTCACTTCTTTTTTTTTATTCATTCTTTATTTGTAAGATTCAAGCATACATATCGAGGAACAACAATGTTCAAAAGCATAGAATATGGATGTACAATAAGTGAGATGAAATACATTCAAATAATATCAGTCAGTCTCACATAAGAGGCATAGGTTGGGGACCCATGAGATCCTTGTGATCCGGAGCTCAGCAACGTCCCTAGCAACCAATAGGAAAGTTGACTACCCCTTTACTATATAAGAACCATACATGCTAGAGACATAGTGCTGTGATATCACAAGTTCAGGACAATACTTAGCACACCAATCACTAATATGTGGTCAGACCTGCCAAAATGTGAAGTTGCATGTATTGCGCCAAAACATGCGCATCATTAATTGCCGATTTGCGCAATCGCGAATATATTGGAGCACTCTATCTGCATATAAAGCTATTTCGTAATCAATAAAATAATGGGGAATTCTCGAAATTGTGAATTTATGACTAATATTCAGTCCAAATATTCGCAAAATATAGCAAATTCGAATATTGCCCCTGCCACTCATCACTACTTATCTATAAACAGTGCTGATATCGCTATAGTCAAGATTAAAGTGACAGATCACCATTCACAGGATCCACCATTCACAATAGGTGATCTCACAGCTGATCTGCTCCCTCCTGACCTCTGCACAGGTCACGGAGCATGCCTAGAACACTAGCCCATAGAAGTCAATGAGGTCCCCTCCTGACCATTGTGTCTATGGCCCTGGGACTGCCGTAAATGCTGTTAAGAACAGCTTAGGCAAAATGCCTGCCCCTATAATCATGTTCAGAAAATAGAATTTAACAGAAATCTGTAATTAGAAAATAAAAACTGATTAGGAAAAAGGATATGTGTCTCTATTTGGTTTTACAATTTTGGTGACACATTTCCTTTCAGTGCCCTAAATTAAACTGCAGTAGTTACCTTGAGCTTGCATCCACTGATATTCCTGCATTAAGGCCTCTTTCATGTTTGCATTTTTTTCTGCCCAGATTGTATCTGGAAACATTTTTCACGTGCATGAAAAAAATAAAAAATAAATGAAGAATAACAATCTACTTCTCCTAGCAACCATCAATGAAAAACAGATTGCATCCAGGTGCCTTCCATTCTTCACACAAGCCCTATTCACTTCTTTTTTTTTATTCATTCTTTATTTGTAAGATTCAAGCATACATATCGAGGAACAACAATGTTCAGAAGCATAGAATATGGATGTACAATAAGTGAGATGAAATACATTCAAATAATATCAGTCAGTCTCACATAAGAGGCATAGGTTGGGGACCCATGAGATCCTTGTGATCCGATTACAAGGCAAAGACTGAAAGAGTATCACTTGTTTCTCTAGAACAACACAAATAAAGCTGCGTATTACCTATAGCGACGAAAGGTTAGTTGGAACGTCCGAGGAATGTCCGTGTAGGAGGCGGTTCTTAAGAATGTCCATCCTCACAATGAACAGTTTGATGCATTTCAGGGCTATTATGATATTCGAGCCAGGGTTTCCAAATCTTATTATACCTGTCCTGAGCTTTGATGGTGTGTGTGCACATACCCTCCAGGGTCGCTACCTGGTGTGTCCTAGCTAACCAGTGTGAAAGCGGAGGTGGATTCGTCTGTTTCCAATAAAGGGGATCATACTCTTAGCCGTAAGGATCATAAACCTCCACAATGTAGCATTATAATTGTGCGAGGAGTCAGGGAGGATGTTCAGGAATAGCATTAGTGGGGTAATCGCTGGTGAGCCAAGGCACACCTGCTTCAGTACCTCTGACACCCCCGACCAAAAGCCAGCAAGCAGTGGGCATTCCCACCATATATGCATGTATGTTCCTTCAGAACTGGCGCATCTCCAGCACGAGTTCGAGATAGTAGGGAACAGATTATATAGAAATGTTGGCGTTTTATACCACCGGCTCACCAGTTTGTACGACGTCTCCTGCAACGTGATACAGCGAGACGGCCCACATGCGTATGCGAGTATCTCAGAGGTATTATCAACAGTGAGTGTCACCTTAAGTTCCTTCTCCCAGGCCTGTATATAAGATGGAGCTATCGCAGTATTGGGTGCCGCTATCAATTTGCGAAGTGTGGAGATAAGTTTGGGTTGAGTAGAGGATATGACAGCAAGTTTTTCAAAGCTGAGAAGCTCTCTGTCTAGTTGCAGTGGGAACTCAATGAAGCCCTATTCACTTCTATATAGCCAGGGCTGTGTGAAAAACACACAATATAGAACATTCTGCGATTTTTAATTAATGTAGAGATGATGCATGCGAAAAGCTCATATACACAGATCCACTGAAATGAACGGGTCTGGATTCAGTCCGGATGCTATGCATTCACTACACACAGCACATCTGACATCTGAGTGGAAAACTCGCTTGTGTGAAAGAACCCAAAGAGGCTTGTGAATAAGTGGAGTTAAAATAAAATGGTAAAACCATTATTCAGTCTGTCAAGTACCTTACTTTACTTTTATATTACTCTTCACTGTTGTTGTGACTGTTATAATGGCTAGTAGATTAGAGGTTTTCAGTGCAAATTTGCCATATGTATACACAACCGTTGCAGGAGATCAAGGGTGAATGCCACTATGACAAACGTACACATGGTGCCCATCTGAAAGAAGCATTTGCAAGCTAGAGGCACAAAATGGAACTATGAGGGATGTACAAATGAGTGGGCCATGCTACTCAAGCAGAATTGCTCAGAAATGGCAGCCAAAGTGGATACTGCTCTCCATAATAGCCAGGAGGAAGGCTCAGTTAGTAGGCAGGGGGATGGTAGTGCAGGTAGGGCTGGACAGTTAGTATTTACTGTCACAGAGATTCTATAATTAGGAAAACAGAATAATTTGCCACCAAGACCACCTCAATTGAAAGGTTTGCTGTTTCTCTGGTGCCAGGATTCGTTATGTGGTGAACATTTAGATAAATTACTGACAGGGGCTGCTGGAGACTCAGCTATTGCAGTCGATGATGGAACCAATGATTGAATACATATTTGGTGGAGGATCCTTAAGAATCATTTTTTAAGAACTATGGGGGTCATTTATCAAACTGGTGTAATGTAGAACTGGCTTAGTTGCCCATGGCAACCAATCATATTTCATCTTTCATTTAGGACATCTCCTTTGAAAAAATGAAAGAAGGAATCTGATTGTTTTTTATGGGCAACTAAGCCAGTTCTGCTTTACACTAGTTTGATAAATGACCCCCTACGTTCCAAGTTTAAGGGAATGGCTTCCGAGGTGGTATTTCTTGGAATACTGCCTGTGCCATGTACAGCATAGGAAAGACAGGGTGCTCAGGAAGCTAAATGCATGGCTTAATTATTGATGTAGGTCAGAAGGGGATGGATACCTAGAGCTCTTTTTATAGGGATGCAAACTGTATCCACCTGAACTGAAGGGGTCTGCTGTGCTTGGCGAAAGAATTCTAGCAGAATTGGTGGAGTATTTAAACTAGGAATGAAGGGAGAGGGTAAAGCAGAGCATAAATTAATACATAGGTTAGAGAGGTGTCAGAAAACATTGGTGGGAATTGTGGGGGCTATGTTACAGTTTAATTGAAGACAGATATGTCCACACATTTTCAAGAATCCACATTCCAGAAACTAAATGAGCAAAATTAAATAGTAACTTGAACTATAAGTTCAGAAATTCCAAAAGCCTAATATGCAAAATGGGGGAGATTAAGTCCATTGTACTGAAAGAACACATTGAGGTAGTTGATGTGACTGAGATAATGATAGACTATTTCCATGACTGGGATGTTAATCTCTAGGGGTTTACACTCTTTAGGAAAGACAGTACAAATGGGAAAGGAGGTGGAGTGTGTTTGTGCTGTATGTTAGGAGGGATTTGAAAGTGAACTTGAAAGAGGCAATTGTGGACTGTGAGGATGTTGAAACCTTATTAGTGGAATTAGAAAGGGAAATAAATGCTGAAAAAATATAATAGTTGGTGCACTCTATCAACCTCCTAACATCACAGAGGAGATAGAAGGTCAATTCTTTAACCAAATAGAGCGGCTGCCAGGCAGGTACACTGGTGATAATCTGAGAAATCTGCCAAGATACTAAAAGGGTATTCCGGTTGTTACAAGTTATCAACTTGGACAAGGGGTGGTTCAATGGGGTGGACAGTCATGTTTCTCAATTCTTTCTTTGAAACAGATTACTTAGGCTACATGCACGCAAACATATGTGTTTTACAGTCCACAAAAAAAACAGATGATGTCTGTATGGCATCAGATTTTTTTGCAGATCAGTTTTTTTTGTGGATCCATTGTAATAATGCCTATCCTT
The DNA here is from genome assembly GCA_033119425.1 of Bufotes viridis. Taxonomy (NCBI): domain Eukaryota; kingdom Metazoa; phylum Chordata; class Amphibia; order Anura; family Bufonidae; genus Bufotes; species Bufotes viridis. The sequence continues at coordinate 132,535,227 of CM065592.1, forward strand.
GTCCGCAAAAAGGACTTGAATAGGACACGCTCTATTTTTTTGCGGGGCTACGGAACGGACATATGGATGAGCATAGTACATGGTGTACTGTCAGTATTTTTTACGGACCCATTGAAATAAATGGGTCCGCATCCTATCCACCAAAAAAACGGAACGGAAGCAAAATACGTTCGTGTGCAAGTAGCCTTAAGCTGATAAAAAAAGAGATGCTATTGTCTGTAATTAGTTTACTTCATCCTCCTTTTACTCCAATTGATGTGTTTTTTTTGTTTTTTTTTGTCTGTTTGCAACTGAAAGCACTCTCTCTGGGGTTTTTATATTTTTTTGCTGGATGGAAAAACATGAACTCGTAACAGACAAAACTGATGCACTTTTGGTATTGTTTTTTATTTTTTCTATAGAAGCCTAGGTATCAGTTAAACTGATCTGTTTTCAAGTGAACATTTTTAGTTAAGCTGAAATAAAAAGTAAAAAGACACAGGGAAAAAAGTTAACTGTTTTAAAAATGCCAATTTCCCCATTTTGAGGACTGTTTTTCAAGATTATTCAAAATTATTATTAGGTAGCAAGTAAAAACTGCTAAAATTAAACCCTCACCTGGGTTACAGCTACTTATAGGCAATAAATGACAAAAAAGGGCATTATAAAATACAAATCTGAACCTGTAGGCCTAGAAAATTACTAAGAGCTTAATAAAATATGTAAGATAAAAAAATAAAATGAACAAAAATAAAAAATGAACAGGTGGTCATAGAACAAAACAAATCCCAATCATATATAAATAAATAATAATAATAATAATAATAATAATAATAATAATAATAATAATAATAATGTCACTGGGGATAAGGAAAACACAGAGCTTCTAATAGCTCTGTATATACAAAATAAAAATGACTTGATTTAGTTGGTGCTAAGTCTGCTAATACATCAAGTAATACCGAATATTACATTGATTCAAATGTCTAAAACTTCCTAAATTCTATAAAGGTAAATACAGTATACAACAAGCAAGGCATTTAATACATGAATGATACATTATTAATAATATATGATAATTTAATTTCATATTTTAATATTTCAATTTCCTTTTATTTTGAAGTCATACTTGGTGCTGGAAAACATTTCTACAGACTCTGATTCTACTCAAAACTACAGCCCTGGCTTCATAGTCCTGGGGACAACTTATTTAAATAACTCTCACTGAAAAACACTAGTGTGCTAAAATTTAACTTTTGCAGTACGTCTACACAGGACTGAAATGCTGTAGATTTGCCACCATGGATCTACAGATCAATAGCATTTTACAATACTGGCAATTTGAGTGAGATTTTAAGAAATCTGCATCAAATCCACAGCAAAAGCTGCATCAGTTCAACACCACTCTGCACAATTTGAGGTGGATTATTCCATTGCACATTAAGGGGGTCGTTTACTATTCTGAAATATGACTAAATTAGGTGTATTGCACCGCTATCTGCGACTTCTTCCCGCTCACACCAGGTCTAAAATTGTGGGTGTGGAGGGGGCGCGGAAGGAGACGGGCAAGGCAGGCCAGTCTCACTTATCATTTACCTCCTCTTAGCCCCATAATTTTATAGATATAGTATTAGAAGGATCGGCACTCAAAGTAGTATATCTTCAAAGTTCTCGTTTATTCGCCATTGAATGAGGCAACACACTACACGTGTTTCGGCTGTATACAGCCGAAACACGTGTAGTGTGTTGCCTCATTCAATGGCGAATAAACGAGAACTTTGAAGATATACTACTTTGAGTGCCGATCCTTCCAATACTACTACTATTTGTGAGTACACCGACTCGGGATACGGGCACCGCTCCAGAGTGGAGTATTGTGGAGTGCCGCCTGCTCTTTCTTCTATATAATTTTATAGATGTCACTATTGACACATGAGTAAAGAACACTATCCCTCCAGTAATCGCTATCCATACAGTAGGGATGGACTGTATTAGATGCATTACACATTGACCCTCCTTTCTAGAGAATTTAAGAATATCCTTCTGTTATCATATCTGTCTCGGTTTTCAATATACTTTTCAGTGTATTACTGTCATATCTTTTATTAGATTGTTATAAGCACACTTGACCTATCTGCAAGCAAACCATGATTTCCCCAAATCCCATAGCTCCTCTTTTAAGCCTATTTTTTAAAAGGTCAGTCGTATATTTTGTGGTTGAAAAATAAGCACAGTGACTGAATCTTAAATACATCAGTTTAAAATTGTGAATGGTCTGGAATGGTTTGGATTTAATACAGAAAATCTACTGTAGTTTTAGTAGATTTTTATTTTTTTCACATTGTTCGGAGGGGCTGGACTAGCTTTGTTTTTGCATTGCACATTTGGGGAATTAACTACTTCCATTTGGACTGTGCACAGTTTGGTCTGAACACTGTATAGTTGCATCCTACATTGCCCTGAATTTTCTAGGCCTAGGCCTAGTTCCAGGAGAGACAAGTCTGATAAAGAGGCAACTCTGGTATTGACTTAAAGAAGTTACTTTGCTGTTGGTAGATGGACCAGACACAAATTTGATCAAAATGTTGCACAACGAGATTAAAATGTTCATGTTTAGTAAGTATAGCAGTTATGCAATTCAGAATAGCCCATTTTCCAACATTTGCATGTCACTCATTTTGAATGACTGCCATGGTGGCATGCGGTTGGACTTTATTTCACATTATTTGGACGTGCTAGACTAACTTAGTTTTGCTGTCATCTAGACTTTTTATTAAGAATATTTTATGGTATAAAGAGATGTCTTTTTGGTATCTTCACAAATGACTCCCATATCTTATGCCAAAAAATTTGTATAATATTCTAATTAAATAAAATATGTAGTAAATCTCCTTCTGGACTATGGCATCTCAAACAATTTGATCAATTTGATCTTATATGTTCTAGATAGTAAAATTCTTGAAGTAGAGAAGCTAGCTTTGTTTTTGCATTGCACATTTGGGGAATTAACTACTTCCATTTGGACTGTGCACAGTTTGGTCTGAACACTGTATAGTTGCATCCTACATTGCCCTGAATTTTCTAGGCCTAGGCCTAGTTCCAGGAGAGACAAGTCTGATAAAGAGGCAACTCTGGTATTGACTTAAAGAAGTTACTTTGCTGTTGGTAGATGGACCAGACACAAATTTGATCAAAATGTTGCACAACGAGATTAAAATGTTCATGTTTAGTAAGTATAGCAGTTATGCAATTCAGAATAGCCCATTTTCCAACATTTGCATGTCACTCATTTTGAATGACTGCCATGGTGGCATGCGGTTGGACTTTATTTCACATTATTTGGACGTGCTAGACTAACTTAGTTTTGCTGTCATCTAGACTTTTTATTAAGAATATTTTATGGTATAAAGAGATGTCTTTTTTTGGTATCTTCACAAATGACTCCCCATATCTTATGCCAAAAAATTTGTATAATATTCTAATTAAATAAAATATGTAGTAAATCTCCTTCTGGACTATGGCATCTCAAACAATTTGATCAATTTGATCTTATATGTTCTAGATAGTAAAATTCTTGAAGTAGAGAAGTAATAATTTTTTTTCATAATGTACTTTATTTGATGCTTCCTGGTTTTTGTTTTGTATTATCCTGCATTCCATTAGCTATAGAGCTTAGTACATCAGTTTTTGTATGACTGGTATTACATAATGATTAAGAAATGACATTTTCATTTTGAGAACTTATATAGGGTCATTTATCAAACTGGTATAAAGTAGAACTGGCTTAGTTGCCCATAGCAACCAATCAGATTCTACTTTTCATTTTCCAAAGGAGCTGTCAAATATGAAAGGTGGAATCTAATTGGTTGCTATGGGCAACTAAGACAGCTCTATTTTATACCAGTTTGATCAATGACCCCAATAATTTCTATATTAAAGTGTTACAGGATATCTTTCAGAATTTTTATCTCTGTTCCTGTCAAAACAGTCTATCGAGATAAAGAAAATAGTTTATCCAAATCCAAAGAGTTACTTGAAAATAAAAGTTGTCCTATAGTTTGTTAAAAAAAAAAAATATAGAATACTATTAATCTCGTCTTTAAAAGCTCCAAATTTATTGAGAATTAAGGATGATACAGAAGTTTATTAATACACTTTTTGTTTTTAAATACGTAGATAGGAATACATTGGTCATTTACTGAAGTCTAGCGTAACTTCGTCTGAGATGAAGTTTGGCTACACGGAGCATATACAATTTAACCAGTCCCGGACCGCCGTACGCAGGATTGCGTCCTGCGGGCGGCCGGGATCTTCTGAGTGGACGCATCGGCGCATCCTCTCGCGAGACCCGTGAGTTCCTGTGAACGCGCGCGCGCCGCGCGCGTCTGGAGAGTTAAACTACAGCCTGCCAGCGATGATCAATCGCTGGCAGGATGTAGATGCGATATAAATCGCATCAAACATGTATACCAGACGCTGTTTTGTGAACAGCGTCTGGTATACCTGCTACCTGGTCCTCTAGTGGTCCCATTTGCTGGGATCGAAAACCAGAGGACCAGGTAACACAGTAAAGTTGCACCAAACACTACACTAACCCCCCCCCACTCCCCCCCCTCACCTATTAACCCCTTGATCACCCCATCTAGACCCCCTGATCACCCCCCTGTCATTGATCACACCCCTTGTAAGGCTCCATTCAGACGTCCATATGTGTTTTGCGGATCCGTAGATTCACGGATCCGTGGATCCGATCCGCGGATCCGATCCGCGGATCCGATCCGCAGATCCTCAAAACACGGACACCGGCAATGTGCTTTCCGCATTTTGCAGATCCGCACATTGCCAGAACTATATAGAAAATGCTTTTTCTTGTCCGCAATTGCGGACAAGAATAGGACATGTTCTATATTTTTGCGGAACGGAAGTGCAGACCCGGAAGCGCGGATCCGTAATTCCGGATCCGAGCGGGACAAAGTTTGTCCCCATAGAAATGAATGGGTCCGCAATTCCGTTCCGCAAACAGAATTTCGGACGTGTGAATGGGGCATAAGGGTCCCTTATCACCACCAGTTAGCTAGCTACTTGTTAGGTAACTAGCGCCCAGCCCACCGCACCGCAGTCACTGAATTTGGCTGAGATTTTTTCATCCACATTGACCGATGCGAATGAAAAAATCTGTGCCGTTCATTTTTTTTTTTTTCAGCGCAGAGGCTGAACGGAAAAAAAAAATCTCATTACCCGTATGCTCAATATACGGAGAATCGCAGAAACTCCTAATGCTGGCCATACGTGTAATGATTATGGAGACCTCAAATGCCAGGGCAGTACAAAACCCCACATGTGACCCCATTTAGAAAGAAGACACCCCAAGGTATTCCGTGAGGGGTATGGTGAGTTCATGCAAAATTTTATTTTTGTCACAAGTTAGTGGAATATGAGACTGTAAAAAAAAAAAAATCAATTTCCGCTAACTTGTGCCAATTTTTTTTTCTGTGAACTCGCCATGCCCCTCACAGAATACCTTGGGGTGTCTTCTTTCCACAATGGGGTCACATGTGGGTATTTATACTGCCCTGGCATTTTAGTAGGGGTCCTAAAGCGTGAGAATCCAAATGCGTAAAAATGGCCTGTGAAATCCTAAAGGTACTCATTGGTTTTAGGGCCCCTTTGCGCATCTTGGCTGCAAAAAGTGTCACTCATGTGGTATCCCCGTACTCAGGAGAAGTAGGAAATGTGTTTTGGGGTGTATTTTACATATACCCATGCTGGGTGTAGAAATATCGCTGTAAACGACAACTTTTTAAATTTTTTATTCAAAGTTGTCAATTTACAGAGATATTTCTCTCACTCAGCATGGGTATATGTAAATACACCCCACATTGCCCTACTTCTCCTGAGTACGGCGATGCACATTTGTGACACTTTTGCAGCCAAGATGCGCAAAGGGCCCAAATTAACGAATACCTTTTAGGAGGGCATTTTTACGCATTTTCTTCTCACGCTTTAGGGCCCCTAAATGCCAGGGCAGTATAAATACCCACATGTGACCCCATTTTGGAAAGAAGACACCCCAAGGTATTCGCTGAGGGCATAATGAGTCCATGAAAAATTAAACTTTTGTCAAAAGTTAGCGGAAAGGGAGACTTTGTGAGAAAAACAATAAAAAATAAATTTCCACTAACTTGTGGCAAAAAAATCTTCTATGAACTCGCCATGCCCCTCATGGAATACCTTGGGGTGTCTTCTTTCCAAAATGGGGTCACATGTGGGGTATTTCTACTGCCCTGGCATTTTAGGGGTCCTAAAGCGTGAGAAGAAAAATGCGTAAAAATGCCCTCCTAAAAGGTACTCATTGGAATTTGGGCCCTTTGCGCATCTTGGCTGCAAAAAGTGTCACACATGTGGTATCGCCGTACTCAGGAGAAGTAGGGCAATGTGTTTTGGGGTGTATTTTTACATATACCCATACTGGGTGAGAGAAATATCTCTGTAAATTGACAACTTTGAATAAAAAATTTAAAAGTTGTCGTTTACAGCGATATTTCTCACACGCAGCATGGGTATATGTAAAAATACACCTAACACATTGCCTTCTCTCTGAGTACAGCGATCACATGAGTGACACTTTTGCAGCCTGGAATGCAAAGGGACCTAAAACCAATGAGTACCTTTAGAATTTCACAGAGCCATTTTATGCATTTGGATTCTCACGCTTTAGGAGCCCCTAAAATGCCAGGTGAGTATAAATACCCCACATGTGACCCCATTTTGGAAAGAAGACACCCCAAGGTATTCCGTGAGGGGCATGGTGAGTCCACAGAATTTTTATTTTTTGGCACAAGTCAGCGGAAATTGTTTTTTATTTTTTTTTATTTTGTTTTTTACAAAGTCTCATATTCCACTAACTTGTGACAAAAAATAAAATTTTACATGAACTCACCATACCCCTCACGGAATACCTTGGGGTGTCTTCTTTCCAAAATGGGGTCACATGTGGGGTATTTATACTGTCCTGGCATTTTAGGGGCCCCTAAAGCGTGAGAAGAAGTCTGGAATCCAAATGCGTAAAAATGCCCTGTGAAATCCTAAAGGTACTCATTGGTTTTAGGGCCCCTTTGCGCACCCAGGCTGCAAAAAAGTGGCACACATGTGGTATCGCCGTACTCAGGAGAAGTAGGGCAATGTGTTTTGGGGTGTATTTTTTGCACCATAGTTTGTAAACGCTATAACTTTTACCCAAACCAATAAATATACACTTATTGGACTTTTTTTTATCAAAGACATGTAGAACAATAAATTTAGAGAAAAATTTATATAGAAATGTAGTTTTTTTTGAAAAATTTTACAACAGAAAGTGAAAAATGTCATTTTTTTGCAAAAATTTGGGTAATTTTTGATTAATAGCAAAAAAAGTAAAAATGTCAGCAGCAATGAAATACCACCAAATGAAAGCTCTATTAGTGAGAAGAAAAGGAGGTAAAATTCATTTGGGTGGTAAGTTGCATGACGGAGCAATGTACGGAGAAAGTAGTGTAGTGCTGAATTGTAAAAAGTGGCCTGGTCATTAAGGGTGTTTAAGCTAGGGGGGCTGAAGCGGTTAAAGCTGTTCGACAACATCATTTACAATGAAGTATTTTAACGAATTGACTTCGGAATTATGATCTGCAATTACTGTGCATTTTAAGCTACTGACCTCTCAACAAAAAAAGGTAATTTGGATGAATCATATCCTTAACAAGAGGACCTTCTGATCATGAGTACTACTACATATCAGTGATACTTAGTCCCATGATAACCTTGTGTCTTGGGACTTTATTAATGTAAGAAGGGTGATTTAGTAAAAGCCACCAGTGAGTGGGGCCACACCTTTCAGAGGGTTTACTCCACTTTTAGGCAGGTCAGCAATAGGGTTATCAGTTCCATGAATCCATGATTAAGTGCAAGCTATTGCTTGTGTACTTATCTGCTCCTAGGACCAATATAAGAAGAAATGCCTTATCAATTATACACAGCTCTCACGAGTCATGATTGAGGTAAAAAGACGAAGATAAAAAGGAAACTTGAAATATGCTGTGCGCTTGAAACTCCTGGCTTGTCAAAGAAAAGGTGAAATGGATAAATCATATCTTTAACAATAGTTTCATCTGAGTAATGCTACATGTCAGTGACAGATGTTGGTCGGTTGTTTTGAAATTGTGAATGAGGGGTCCTGGATTTAATGTGTTTTGCTCCAAGATATAACAGTACTATATATGGCTGTATTCCCATTAATCTTATCCTCATCCTTATGTCCAACTTCTTTATCTGTTGCCTTATGATTTGGGGGATTTTAATTGGATTGGAATAAAGGTTATGTTTTAGATTAGGCTTTACTAAGTGTTCTGGGAAATCAAATTTAAGGAAGGTGATTTCAAGTAAAAAAATAATCTATTCAATCAAATACTTTTTCTGCATCTGTGGTCAGAAGAACTATGGGATTATTTTTGATATGTGTGCACAGTGGTCCCTCTAGATACCTTGGATTTAGGATTTAATACTTTCAACATACAATGATCATTCCTGGGCCATCTTAAGTTAAAACTAGACTCAACAAACAATGTCTCAAACTTAAACCTAACGAATCAACATGGCCATTTCTCTGGTAAAACCCCTGTATTCGGTGTCCAGTAGCATATCTTTACAGTACACAGCGGTACCACATATCCTGTATTGCTTTCTATCAGTGCCAGGATGAACTGTTCCTTTTAATGCCAGATGATGGCGGCTTCACTTTATTTTTCTAGTGCACTTTATGCTGTACATGACCCTAATGAAGCCCCTGTCCTCATCATAGAAAGTGATTTACAGCTTTCAGTGTCTATTCTTGACTGTTATATGTACAGATGTAAATCTTAATTTTCTCTTATGTTGGGGCTTTATAACCAATAACCAGTCTCTCATAGAGTTATGTACTCACGTCTCAATGGTTTCAACTTACAATGGTTGTCCCAGAACCAATTAATATCGTAACGAGGGCAGGGGCGTAGCTATACGAGAAGCAGGGGAGGCAGCTTTGGTGCCCAAACTCAGTAGGGGCCCATCCAGTTGGAGGACTAAAAGGTCAGGGCCCCCTCAACAGTATTATTCAATAACACTATATACAATGACATGTCATACAGTCAGGGCCGCCATCAGGGGGGTACAGCCCATACCCCAGTAAGGGGCACCAACCCTGGGGGGGCCCGGCCGGTCTCGAACCTTCTTTTTTTTCTGCTCCTCCCCCTATTCCTTCCGTGGCTCGTCCCTTACCCCTTACCTCCCCGGCCCGTCCGCCACTCAGCTGATCGATGGGTCAGGCCAGGCAGGCTTACCACTGTGCGTCCTGTGCAGCGCAGCCTCTCGGCAATCTCCTTCGGTCACTGCCGCAGTAATAGAGAGCTGTCTGGGGGCAAAATTAACTTGTGTAGGGGCAAATTACTTAGTGGGGGGTCAATGTGGCGGGCAAACTACATGGAGGGCCGTGTGGGGGCAAAATTACTTAATTACTCATAATGCAGGGCTGTCTGGGGCAAAATTAACTTGTGAGGGGGGAAAATTACTCAGTGGGGGGGGGCAGTGTGGCGGGCGAACTACATAATGGAGGGCCGTGTGGGAGACGTCCCTGGATGTAAGAGGTATGGGCGCGATATATGGGTGGGGCTGTGTGTGGTTGTGGCTTGAGGGTGGACGTGGACACAGGGGCCCCATGATCTCCTATTACTGCTGGAAGTGCCCCTCCAAAGACCAGGCTCTGGATCCGCCACTGGGGTAGTGTCCGGGAGGAGACGGCGGTGGGGGCAGGGGGGGGGGACAGGCCTTGAGCTGTGTAAGGGGACCCAAAATTTCTGATGGCAGCCCTGCATACAGTATATATGCCAAACCTGGTATATGAGAACAATCTTTACTAGCCAAAGGAGTGGGGGTTGCACAGGAGGTGGGGTTGCAAAGAAATTGCAGGGGGCCCAATCATTTCTAGTTACCTCAATGCTTGAGGGAGCACTGCACTGGATTCTATTTAATATTCTAATTGTTGTCTTTAGCTTTGCCTTCCAACACAAAAATTACCTGATCTTGGTTTATTAATCTAAGTATTAACATTTGGATTATTTTACATAGTAACATAGTTACATAGTATATAAGACCAAAAAAAGACATTTGTCCATCCAGTTCAGGCTGTTTCCTACAAGTTGATGCAGAGGAAGGCAAAAAAAACCTGTGAGGCAGAAGCCAATTTTCCCCACTTAAGGGGAAAAAATTCCATCCCGACTCCAATCAGGCAATCAGAATAACTCCCTGGATCAAAGACCCCTCTCTAGTAGCTGTAGCCTGTAATATTATTACACTCCAAAAATACATCCAGTCCCCTCTTGAATTCCTTTATTGTACTCACCATCACCACCTCCTCAAGCAGAGAGTTCCATAGTCTCACTGCTCTTACCGTAAAGAATCCTTTTCTATGTTTTTGACAAACCTTCTTTCCTCCAGACGCAGAAGATGTCCCCTTGTCACAGTCACAGTCCTGGGGATAAATAGATGATCAGAGAGATCTCTGTACTGACCCCTGATATATTTATACATACATATTAGATCTCCCCTCAGTCGTCTTTTTTCTAAGGTGAATAACCATAATTTTTATAACCTTTCGGGGTACCAAAGTGGCCCATTCCATTTATTACTTTAGTTGCCCTCCTCTGAACCCTCTCCAGCTCTGCTATGGAATATATTTCAATATCGTTATTGATTAAGGATATTTGCTTATGATTGGGTCTTTACTCTCTTTAGGCATAATGAAAGTGTGCTCCCAATTATTCTTTTTTAAACAGTGATTGTGAGGATGTATTATTGAAATAATTTGACATATAAGTGAGATGTGCTTTTTACATTTCTTATTATTGAAAATCCTTCTGGGCTTGCAATTTTTCCACTAGGGCTAGTCATAATACTATAGCTTCTACTAGTTTAGTATTGGTGAAAGGTTCAATTAAAGGCAATGTGTCACCCTAAATTTTATCTGCCAGTTAAAACCAGATAGTAACAGATGTCCTTTTTTTCTGATCTGATTTAATTTGAATGGCAGGATCACCAAATGAACGAGCATTTTGCTTGTTCATCGTGTGATCAGCGACGCATTTACATGTGCAGATTATTGCCTTCTCAGGCACTGTCATTCCCGATAATCAGGACAATTATTGGCTACTGTAAATGCAGCTTAATAAATAACTGCAGTAAAGTGATCTCTACAGACCAAGAAGTCCGTTAGTCACACGTATTGCATCAAGGACATACAGTAAATTCATAAATTTGGCAGACACTCAAACTATCCACTGTAATTTCGACTGAGCCCTGAGTGAACTGAGTCCAGAGCAGGCCGCATGTTGTGGCAATATAAGTGGCACTTTCAACATGACACATTTATTATGTTTCCATCCATGTGGGTATGCACAGAGCACCGGGCATATATTTTTCTGCATTAGATGTCACTTTTAGAGTTTTTGTTTTTTTAAAGCTGTAAAATACAATTTTTATTTCCTTCTAACACCAGTACATATGAAAGTGCATTCATTGTATTCAGTGAATAAAGTATACAAAAAATCATAGCGGCATATTCTATTTTGCCCTCTTATTTCCATTGTATATATACCATACACTAGTAAAAATGGAAATCACAGCAGCACCATCAATCTTGTAGTAAACAGAGTGCCATCAGCTCAGATGTATCCCAACTTCAGACCATAAATAGGAAAAACGCCACAGCACATCAAAATGGTGAAAAAATGTGATGTGCATCATTCACCCATACAGCAAAGTTTCAGTCCTCTTACTGGGACTATTCTCAAGCCTCTCAAACCTTTTCGATGTGCTGCGCTTTTTTTCCTATTTATTCCATACACTATACACAGTGGAAAGTGGTAAAAATACAGTTTTATAGGACTTTCTCCAGATCTCAAGATTCAATAAGATCTATCAGAGGCAGGCACACACAGCAGATGAATCCTGTGCAGAATCATGTATGAGCCTTTACTCTCCAGTAGTTACCCGTTTGCAAATAGTAAATGATAAAACTTCTTACAAACAATGTATTTTTGTAGCGTTCATTTTAAGATCGTTCCCTAGTATTTGTTGTCCCTTGGTGTTTTTTTTTCATATTGAAGACTGCTCTTTCTCTATAGGAAAAGAAAAGTCTGGACAAAAAGGCTACATAAAAGTTCTTTGACTAAAGATCATCATCACAAAAAGTCTTGTAAAGATAGATAAAACAACACAAAGAAAAAACAACAGTACACTAATAAGTATGTGCTATGAAGTTCATTATCTTAGCCCTTATGTACACTTAATCGACAGTAGGAAGATGTTTTTAAGGTGAAAGAGTCAAGCATTGTAGTTTTAAAGTGTGCAGAGGTAGCAATCATATCTGGACCCTGATGCCTGAAGTGACCCAAAGGCTTTCTGTCACACAAGAAGACACTAATATCATGGGTCAGATGGTTGATGTGGGTCCTATTAAAGATTGTTACAGCTTCTCACAGCCACAGCTGCCCTGTCAGACTTAACCAATGGGCCCCACACTTGCCTCTCGGTGTCTTCTCCCAGCTTGTATGAGCCGCCAAGCCAAGTCTGCCTCCTCATGCAGAATAATCTTTATTCTAGAAATAATTCCCACAACCAACCCCCCATCCCACCCACCCCCAGAGAGCAAGAAAGAATGGGAAGAAAAAAAAAAAAAATCCATTAAACTTCTGCATAAATATCTTCCATTTACTCCATAGTCTTTGATGAATATGCATTTTATTTGCTTTAGGCCTCTTGCACACGGGCGTCATGTTTGACGCCCGGATAAGATGCGGGTGCGTTGCGGGAATCGCCGCGATTTTTCCGCGCGTGTGCTAACGTTTGTAGTGCGTTGAGCACGCGCGTGAAAAAATCCGCATGCTTGGTACCCAGACCCGAAGTCAGACTTCATCACTGAAGTCTGGTTTCGGGATGAGTATTCTGTATGTGTAATTATTTTCCTTTATAACATAGTTATAAGGGAAAATAATCGCATTCTAATTACAGAATGCAATGTTCCCCGGGCTTGAAAGGGTTAAAAATAATAAAGAGTTAACTCACCTTCTCCCATTATGCGCAGAGCCCCAGAACGTCGTCTCTCTTGATAGTTTGGCTGCTTGAGGACCTGTGGTGACGTCACAGGGTCACATGGTCCAATCATAGAAGCATTTGAGTGGACCATGTGACCCATGTGATCCTGTGACATCACGGCAGGTCCTTCATCGAACAACAGATGTTCGATGAAGGACCTGCCGTGATGTCACAGGATCACATGGGTCACATGGTCCACTCAAATGCTTCTATGATTGGACCATGTGACCCTGTGACGTCACCCCAGGTCCTCAAGCAGCCAAACTATCAAGAGAGACGACGTTCTGGGGCTCTGCGCGTACAATGGGAGAAGGTAAGTTAACTCTTTATTATTTTTAACCCTTTCAAGCCCGGGGAACATTGCATTCTGTAATTTGAATGCGATTATTTTCCCTTATAACTATGTTATAAAGGAAAATAATAACGATCGGGTCCCCATCCCGATCGTATCCTAGCAACCATGCGGGAAAATCGCAACGCATCCGCACATGATTGCGGATGCTTGCGATTTTCCCGCATCCCCATTCACTTCTATGGGGCCTGCGTTGCGTGAAAATCGCAGAATATAGAACATGCTGCGATTTTCACGCAACGCAAAAGTGATGCGTGAAAATCACCGCTCGTGTGCACAGCCCCATAGAACTGAATGGGTCAGGATTCAGTGCGGGTGCAATGCGTCCTCCTCACGCATTTCACCCGCGCGGAAAACTCGCCCGTGTGAAAGGGGCCTTAATATTACCAGCTTTCTCAATGGAACTGTAAAAGTTCATCATATTTATCCACTCTTTAACAGTGGGCACATCTCTTCTCATTCACCTTCTGGCCACTAATAAGCGGGCCAGAAAGAAGGATTTGAACACCATAATCTTTCAAAAGATTATACAGTATTTCAACCAGTACATAAACAAAAATCTATAAAGATAACTTAGGAGAAAAAATATCTCCAATCACTTCAATGAGACCTTGCCAAAATGGTTGTATTTTAGGGTACCGCCATCACATATGAATAATATCCGCTTTGAAGTTTTCACATCTTGGACATACAACTGCGATACCGGTTGAGAATTTTTGGATCCAAATAGGAGTCGCATATAAACGATGCCAGATAATAAATTGAGTAACTCTATGCGATGGATTCCTCAGACACCTACTCGCTTGCCATTGTTCCTCAGTTAATGGACCTAGATCCTTTTCCCATGCTATCTTACTAGTGCATCTTTGCCCCCTATCTATGACAATTTTTATTTTTTATATAGTATTGACACCAATCTATGATTACCCCTCCACTCAAAAATAAAATTCAACATATTATGTGAACATAGTGACCTAGGTATCTTATTTTTGACTCTTTTGAAAATTGCAACTAATTGTAGGTATCTAAAATGATTCTTCCTATCATCACCTAGGTTCCCTAATATCTGTTCCTTTGACTTTAGTACCCCATCCTTAATAAATTGTGATAAGTACAGAAAACCATTTGTTTGTCATTCGTGTAAAACCCTCCAACCCCAAGTGTCGCTTAAACGTAACCCAATACCCCGCTAAGGTTAACCAATGGAATCCTATATGCTATTTTATTATATAATTGTTCTGATTCAAGAAGTACAAACATATTTGGCAATGAGCCTACACTATTTTTCACTAAATGTTTTAAAAGATCCACCTGATCCCATTTCATTATCAAAGCAATGTTAGACGCTAGATAATAAAGCTTCATGTCCGGTACTTCCAAACCACCATAATCATAAGCCCTAGTAAACCAGCTTAGTTTTTTCCTAACTCTCTTACCTGCCCACAAAAGATCATTAAACAGTTTCTCCATTTCTTTAAAGACAACTTTGCCTAAATAAATAGGACAATTCCTAATGACATACAGTAATTTAGGTAATAAAACCATTTTAATTAGGCCCATCCTATCTGCTTTGATTATGGGTAGTTTATTCCAGACCTTAATCCTATCTTTAATGTTCTGAAACAACAGAGCAAGATTAAAATCTATAAATCTAGAAGAATCCCGCGCTAAAGCAGGGAAAGCAGCCGCTTGGGGACCTGACCCAGAAGGGGCCCATCCAGGAGGAAGGGGACTACAAGACTTTGTCAAGGCCCCCTCAACAGTATTGTACAATGAAATTATATACAGTGGCAGTATAGAGAGTGTTGAAAACGGATGGAACAGCTGCCGGGCCTAATCTGAGAGCGATCTTTAGTAGCCACAGGAATGGGGGTGGCATGAATGGAAGAGGTTGCTATAAAATTACTAGGAAAGGGTTGCCACATTTAAAAATTTGTTGTTGGGCCCAGTAATATCTAGCTACGCCACGGGGTCTGCTGCATTCAACTTCTGGGTCTCCAAATTGGGGACATGGGCTCAGCTTCACCTTTACGCCTTGGAGGTGCTGGCCTGCCCTGCAGCCAGTGTATTGTCTGAATGTGTGTTTAGTAGTGATGAGCGGCAGGTGCCATATTCGATTTCGACGAAATTCGCGAATATTCGAATGAATATTCGTTTCATATTCGTCGAAATCGAATATTCGTCATTATTCTAGTTACCGCGATTAATATGCAATTTAAATAATCGCGTATTGCGATTTTAACTTAAGGCTACTTTCCTAATGGTTTCATATCTAGAATTATAGTGAAGATGACGGATATGACGAATGTATTCGTCATATTCCTCAAAACGAAGATAACGAAGTATTCTACATCTTCGTTTTAGCAACCTATTCGTCAACTCGCTAATTCTAGCAATCAAATAGGAAGGTTGACTATAGAGACAGCTGTGTTAAATTCGCTATGCGATTTTTTTTTAATAGAATAATTATATTACTTGATATAATTATTATAATTATTCTATTTATTAAAAAAATATATAAATAATCGCATAGCGAATTAAACACAGTTGTCTCTATAGTCAACCTTCCTATTTGATTGCTAGAATTAGCGAAGTTGACGAATAGGTTGCTAAAACGAAGATGTAGAATACTCGTTATCTTCGTTTTGAGGAATATGACGAATACATTCGTCATATTCGCTATTCGCTAATTCTACCAAGCCAACCATAAAGTTCCTTGCTCATGGAGCGTCCCCATCACCATGGGAACATCTCCATATACTAAAATGTACTGTCGGATTTGAGGAATTACGTTGAAATCGCAATGCGATTAATTCAAGTTATATTAATCGCATTGCGATTTCAACTTAGAGCTGGGTTTATAATGGGTCAGCTTGCTAGAATGAACGAAGTTAACGAATATGGAATATAGCAGCACTGCTAAGTTGAATTCGCAATGCGATTAATTCAAGCTAAATTAATCGCATTGCGAATTCAACTTAGCAGTGCTGCTATATTCCATATTCGTTAACTTCGTTCATTCTAGCAAGCTGACCCATTATAAACCCAGCTCTAAGTTGAAATCGCAATGTGATTAATATAACTTGAATTAATCGCATTGCGATTTCAATGTAATTCCTCAAATCCGACCGTACATTTTAGTATATGGAGACGTTCCCATGGATGCGGACGCTCCATGAGCACGGAAGTCGGCAGAAGCGGCAATGGGCACTGACTAGAGCAGCCAGGAAGCCAGGAATCCTCAGGACAGGTAAGAACTACTGTTGGGATGTGGGAAAGAAAAAAATATAACTAAAAAAAAAACAAAAAAAACGAATATTCGAAATAGCGAATTTATAGCGCTATATTCGAGATATTCGCGAATTAGCGAAGTGCCGATATTCGCTAACTAGTGTTTAGCATGGCTGGGGGGGTTATCACAGACAAGCGCAGTTGCCTGTCCACAGCCAACGTGGACAATCTCACGTTCATTAAAAAGAACCAGGCATGGATCCCACAGGATTTCTTCGTACCTTATGCAGAATAGACATTTATACCGGCCTCACCCAACCATTGTTATACTTCAGCAGACACACTCTTTGTTTTCCTTTTTATATTTCCCAATGTTTTGGGGTCTACCCCAATTTATTTAAAAAAAAAAAAAAACATTGTTTTTGGCGACTTCTTTTGGCTTCACAAACAAAAAAGGCTTTATTTCAGACAACAATGTAACCGCTAGTGTTGAGCGAACAGTTCGAGCATAGTTCTAGTTCGTACCGAATTTTGGGGTGTTCGGCACCCGGACCCGAACATTTTCAAAAAAGTTCGGGTTCGTGTCAGTTGTTCGGCGATTTCTTCCCGCTTTCTGAAGGGTTGCACAGCAGCCAATCAGCTAGCGTTTTACTTCTTGCCCTAAGAAGCCATCACAGCCATGCCTACTAATGGCATGGCTGTGATTGGCCAAGTGCAGCATGTGACCCAGCCTCTATTTAAGCTGGAGTCACGTAGCACCGCACGTCACACTGCTCTGATTAGTGTAGGGAGAGGACGCAGCTTCTGTGAGGGCGAGATTAGGCAGGGAAAAGTCAGCAACAGCACCTAATGAACTGATCGATCTACAGCTGTGAATGATTCAACTTCTGCTAGTTAATTGCTCACTGGTTTTTAGGCTGCACAGAGCGTTTTTCTGTCACTTATTTTCTTGGGTGATCGGCGGCCATTTTGTGACTTGTGGTGCACCAGCACAAGCTGCCACCAAGTCCATCAATACTAGTTTTTTTTTTTTTGCTATATCCTACATCAGGGGCTTGGCTGTGTTTATTGTCAACGCCTAGAAACTCAGGATAGCAATTTCTATATTTTATTAATGGGTTAAATACAATTGCCAAAACACCAATCCCCTAAATCTAATGTTCCAGCTTTGGCTAGCGAAGTGTGATACTATCTGCTCTCTGGCAAAGGAAAGATCATTTTCTGTGGTGAAATTCAATAGCGAAAATAGCAATACCCTGAATCTGGTGTCCCAGCACTGGCTGGCAAAGTATAATAGTGTCTGCCAAAACATATATTTTGTTCTGGGGTGAAATTCAATTGCCAAAATAGCAATACCCTGAATCTGGTGTCCCAGCTGTTGCAGTCCAAGTGTTAATCTGTCCATAAAAGGGTATATTTTGTTCTGGGGTGAAATTAAATCGCCAAAATAGCAATGCCCTGAATCTGGTGTTCCAGCAGTTGCAGGCCAAGTGTTAATCTGTCTGTAAAAGGGTATATTTTGTTCTGGGGTGAAATTCAATTGTCAAAATAGCAATACCCTGAATCTGGTGTTCCAGCAGTTGCAGGCCTAGCTTAAATCTGTCCGAAACAGGGTATATTTTGTTCTCGGGTAAAAATCAATTGCCAAAATAGCAATACCCTGAATCTGGTGTTCCAATAGTGGCTGGCAAAGTATGATAATGTCCGCCACAACATATATTTTGTTCTGGGGTGAAATTCAATTGCCAAAATAGCAATACCATAAATCTGATGTCACAGCTGTGGCTGGCAAAGTATAATAGTGTCTGCCAAAACATTTATTTTTTTCTGGGGTGAAATTTAATTGCCAAAATAGCAATACCCTGAATCTGGTGTCCGAGCTGATGCAGGTCAAGTGTTAATCTGTCTGTAAAAGGGTATATTTTGTTCTGGAGTGAAATTCAATTGCCAAAATAGCAATACCCTGAATCTGGTGTTCCAGTAGTGGCTGGCAAAGTCTAATAGTGTCCGCCAAAACATATATTTTGTTCTGGAGTGAAATTCAATTGCCAAAATAGCAATACCCTGAATCTGGTGTTGCAGTAGTGGCTGGCAAAGTATGATAGTGTCCGCCAAAACATATATTTTGTTCTGGGGTGAAATTCAATTGCCAAAATAGCAATACCCTGAATCTGGTGTCCCAGCTGATGCAGGCCAAGTGTTAATCTGTCTGTAAAAGGGTGTATTTTGTTCTGGGGTGAAATTCAATTGCCAAAATAGCAATACCCTGAATCTGGTGTTCCAGTAGTGGCTGGCAAAGTCAAATAGTGTCCGCCAAAACATATATTTTGTTCTGGGGTGAAATTCAATTGCCAAAATAGCAATACCATAAATCAGTGGTTTCAGCTGTGGCTGGCCAAGTTTCATAGTGTCCGCAAAAACATATATTTTGTTGTGGGGTGAAATTTAATTGCCAAAATAGCAATACCCTGAATCTGGTGTTCCAGTAGTGGCTGGCAAAGTCTAATAGTGTCCGCCAAAACATATATTTTGTTCTGGGGTGAAATTCAATTGCCAAAATAGCAATACCATAAATCTGGTGTCACAGCTGTGGCTGGCAAAGTATAATAGTGTCCACCAAAACATATATTTTGTTCTGGGGTGAAATTCAATTGCCAAAATAGCAATACCCTGAATCTGGTGTTCCAGTAGTGTCTGGCAAAGTATAATAGTGTCCGCCAAAACATATATTTTGTTCTGGGGTGAAATTCAATTGCCAAAATAGCAATACCCTGAATCTGGTGTCCCAGCAGTGGCTGGCAAAGTATAATAGTGTCCGTAAAAGGTTTTGTTTTGTTCTGGAGTGAAATTCAATTGCCAAAATAGCAATACCCTGAATCTGGTGTCACAGCTGTGGCTGGCAAAGTATAATAATGTCCGCCAAAACATATATTTTGTTCTGGGGTGAAATTCAATTGCCAATTTAGCAATACCCTGAATCTGGTGTTCCAGCTGTTGCAGGCCAAGTGTTAATCTGTTCGTAAAAGGGTATATTACACTCAAGGTGTATATACAAGTGCTGAGAGGGTCATCCTCATTAACTTCACATGCTACCGTGCGTCTCCCATTGTATTTCTGTCCGATAAAGGGTATATTACACAAAGTGTTAAAATACATATGCTGAAGGCATAATCCTACATATTTTTTCTCACGCTACTGTGCATTTCCAAGTGTAAATCTGTCCATAAAAGGATACCTTTCATACGGGGCCTAAATACTAGCCCTAAAAGAGATATTCCCCTAAATAAGTGGTTTCTGCTGTGCCTGGATTAGTGTAATACGCTACATAAATAAATAGGCAGTTAGTGTTAGGTGCCTGTAAAAAAAGGCCTGAATTTGAAATCAATACATTGGGCCAAATATTTTTTTTCTTATTATGGTGCTTGGTGAACGGTAACAATGAGGAAAACATCTAGTAAGGGATGCGGACGCGGTCGAGGTGGTGTTAGTGGACCCTCTGGTGCTGGGAGAGGACGTGGCCATTCTGCCACAGCCACACGTCCTAGTGAACCAACTACATTGGGTTCCAGTACTCGCCAGAATTTACAGCTATATTCGGTGGGGCCCAATGCCGTTTTAAGGATGGTAAGGCCTGAGCAGGTACAGGCGCTAGTCAATTGGGTGGCCGACAGTGGATCCAGCACGTTCACAACATTATCTCCCACCCAGTCTTCTGCAGAAAGCGCACAGGTGGCACCTGAAAACCAAGCCCATCAGTCTGTCACATCACCCCCATGCATATCAGGGAAACTGTCTGAGCCTCAAGTTATGCAGCAGTCTCTTATGCTGTTTGAAGACTCAGCTGGCAGGGTTTCCCATGGGAATCCACCTAGCCCTTCCCCAGTGGTGGAAGAAATAGAATGCACTGATACACAACCACTGATGTTTCTAATGATGAGGACATGGGAATACCACCTCATCGGAGTCCGCACGTCTCTGATGATGATGAAACACAGGTGCCAACTGCTGCGTCTTTCTGTAGTGTGCAGACCGAACAGGAGGTCAGGAAGGAAGACTGTGTGGAAGACGATGCAGGGGACGATGAGGTCCTAGACCCCACATGGAGTGAAGGTCGTGCCACTGACTTTCATAGTTCAGAGAAAGAGGCAGTGGTGAGACTGACCCAACAGCGTAGCAAAAGAGGGAGCAGGGGGCAAAAGCAGACCAGCCGCCGCCAAGAGAGTTCGCCTGCTACTGGTCACTGCCACCAGGGACCGAGCACCCCAAAGGCAGCTTCAAGGAGTTCCCTGGCATGGCACTGCATGACCAGGCATCTACATGCAAAGCATGAACTGCAGTGGAGTAAACACCTTAAAAGCAAGGAACTTACTGTGGCTCCCCCTGCTCCCTCTTCTGCTGCTGCCTCGGCCTCTTCCTCCGCAGGAACGTTGGCACCTGCCGCCCACCAAACAGAGGATGTGTCACCGACACCACCACCTGCGTCACCAAGCATCTCCACCATGTCACACGGCAGTGTTCAGCTCTCCATCTCACAAACCTTGGAGAGAAAGCGTAAATTCCCACCTAGTCACCCTCGAGCCCTGGGCCTGAATGCCAGCATTTCTAAACTACTGGCCTTTGAAATGCTGTCATTCAGGCTGGTGGACACAGACAGCTTCAAACAGCTGATGTCCATGGCTGTCCCACAGTATGTTGTTCCCAGCCACCACTACTTCTCCAAGACAGCCGTGCCTTCCCTGCACAACCAAGTATCCGATAAAATCAAGTGTGCACTGCGCAATGCTATCTGTGGCAAGGTCCACCTAACCACAGATACGTGGACCAGTAAGCACGGCCAGGGATGCTATATCTCCCTAACTGCACACTGGGTAAATGTAGTGGCGGCTGGGCCTCAGGCGGAGAGCTTCTTGGCGCACGTCCTTCCGCCGCCAAGGATCGCAGGGCATCATTCTCTGCCTCCTGTAGCCTCCTCCTCCTACTCGGCTTCCTCCTCCTCTGCTTCCACCAGCTCATCCAGTCAGCCACACACCTTCACCACCAACTTCAGCATAGCCTGTGGTAAACGTCAGCAGGCCATTCTGAAACTCATATGTTTGGGGGACAGGCCCCACACCGCGCAAGAGCTGTGGCGGGGTATTGAACAACAGACCGACGAGTGGTTTCTGTTGGTGGGCCTCAAGCCCGGCCTGGTGGTGGGCGATAATGGGTGAAATCTCTTCGCAGCTTTGGGACTTGCCGGTTTGACGCACATCCCTTGCCTGGCGCATGTGCTGAATTTGGTGGTGCAGAAGTTCATTCACAACTACCCCAACATGTCAGAGCTGCTGCATAAAGTGCGGGCTGTCTGTGCGCGCTTCCGGCGTTCACATCCTGCCGCTGCTCGCCTGTCTGCGCTACAGTGGAACTTCGGCCTTCCCATTCACCGCCTCATATGCGACGTGCCCACCAGGTGGAACTCCCCCTTGCACATGCTGGAGAGACATGCTGTGCGAGCAGCAGCAGGCCATAGTGGAGTTTCAGCTGCAGCACGCACGCGTCAGTCGCACTGCGGAACAGCACCACTTCACCACCAATGATTGGGCCTCCATGCGAGACCTGTGTGCCCTGTTGCGCTGTTTCGAATACTCCACCAACATGGCCAGTGGCAATGACACCGTTATCAGCGTTACAATACCACTTCTATGTTTCCTTGAGAAAACGCTGAGGGCGATGATGGAAGAGGAGGTGGCCCAGGAGGAGGAGAAGGAGGAGGATGAGGGGTCATTTTTAGCACTTTGAGGCCAGTCTGTTAGAAGTGTCTCTGAGGGAGGTTTTTGGCAGCAGCAGAGGCCAGGTACAAATGTGGCCAGTGTGGTAAGGTGCAGGGTGCCATCGTGGATGGCAGGTATGTGTCACCGAGGTTCATAGCCTCGGTGAGGTAAGAGCCCGTTTTTGTTGATGTCAGCAGCAGCTAGTGCTACTGACAGAGTTTAAATAGCATGGCTGCAAAGCCGATCCGGGCCGGCTCTTACCAGGAGCAGCTAAAGTGTAGGGTGGGTGGCTGCTCCCCACGACCCAGTCCTGGTTTTGGGCTGGGTTTAAAAGCTCAGCCAGCTCAGCAGCTGGAGGCTGTGATTATCCTGGAGCTGCTAACAGGGCTGAGGAGTTCTCTGTCCTGGAGGAAAGAGCTCAGCAAGGAGGTGTTTTGTTCCTGGCTACCTGAAGCTGGATTCTCCTGCGGCTGGGCCGACAGCGTGGTGCGAACCTGCACCTACACCTCCCAGGTGACTGAACCTGTGTTGGCCTGTTTTTGTTTTGCCACGTTATTTCCGTTGTGTGTGAACTGTCACCAAAGAGACTGTTTTTCGTTTATGGTGTGCAAGTGTGAATAAAACACTGTTTGTTGCACAATCTGGACTACTTGTTTTGCCTCTAAACTGCACCCGCACCGCTGTCTACCAGAGCGACTCCCCACATTTGGTGTCAGATGCGGGCATGCGCAGTGAGGCTGGCGTGAACGCCGAAGTTTTGTTTTTCTAAAGTGCATGGAATATATTAAGCCAGCAAAGCTGCAAGCAGTAGTTTCTGGCAACATGGAGGCTGCTGTGAAGGCTCTCATAGAGGCTAACGTGCAGCAGCGGGAGACCAACCAACTACTGCTACAACATGTGATGGCGTTACAGGCGGCAGGAGCGTCCCACCACGTCCATGATGCCCGGAAAGCGGTCCGTGCGGCGATCCCAAAAATGACCCCCGCAGACGACGTTGAGACATACCTGGCGGTTTTTGAGAAGTTCGCCGTGAGGGAAAAGTTACCCCGTGACCAGTGGGCCGAGGTGGTTGCTCCGTTCCTGGCATCCGGACCCCAGCAAGTTTTTTTTGATTTGGCAGACGACCAGGCTGCTGACTATTCCACGGTGAAGGGGAGATCCTGGCCAGACTGGGGGTAAACGTGTTGGTCCGGGCTCAGCGGGTCCACCAGTGGGACTTCAAAGTGGCTGAACCCGCCAGGCCGCAGTACTATGAGTTGCTGCACAGGTTGCAAAAATGGCTGCAGCCTGAGGTTCTAAGTCCGACTGCTATGCTGGACCGGCTGCTGGCTGACATATTTTGGAGGGCCTTGCCTTACCCCCTTCAACACTGGATCGGCCAGGTATCCCCCACCAATGCCCTTGAGATGGTCGACCTGGTGGAGCGATATGAGGCCACCAGAAACCTGCAGGGGGTTCTTTTGGGAGGGGCCAGTCAAACCCCGGAAATCTCCACCCCAGTCCCGGCGGCCGGCCAAACCCGCCAGGGATGTACCTCTTGCAGATCCGTCCCCAGTGGTCTGCTGGCAGTGTCGGGAGCCTGGACACATAAGGGCCAACTGTCCACAGTGGGGGAACCCATGGAGACTAATTATGGGTACCGGGCTTCCATGTATGCCCGGAGACTGTGTGCGACCGGCATCCCGGGACAATAGACAATCGTCATCTGTGCCAGGTGCAAGTCGGGGATAACCTGGCAGTGGCGCTGTTGGACTCAGGGAGCCTGGTAACCCTGGTAAGTGCTGCCCTGGTACAGCCCACCCAGTATACGGGCCGGACAGTGGGTGTGGTGTGCATACACGGAGACTTAAAGGACTATCCCACTGCTGTAATGTCTCTGTCCACGGCGGTCGGCACCTGGACTTGTGAAGTGGCGATCTCCACAAAGCTGCCCTATGAACTAATAATTGGGAGAGACTTCCCTGGTTTTCCGTCACTGTGGCCTGAGATGAAAGTGACTAATAGCCCTGAGACAGGGGTAACCCTAGCAGAGTGGCCTGATACCCCTGGAAGGCCAGAACCCTGGGAGCCCGAGTCTGAAGGGCCAGCGGTAGGGGTGACCACTGCTGCAGCGGTAGTGGGGGAGACAACCCCACTGAGTGTAATGGTGGGAGACACGGAGGACTTGCCACCGGGACCTGAGTTGGCAGACCTCAATGTCTCCGGGAAAATTTTGGGACCGCACAACACCGGGACCAAACCCTAACCAGGGCCTGGGAGAATGTGCTGGAAATTGATGGTAAACCCCAGAAACCAGGGGCTGAATTAATGTTCCCACGATTTATTGTTCTGCAGGATATGTTGTATCGGGTGAACCAAATCCGAGGTGAACCTGTTGAACAGTTGGTGGTGCCCACAGCGTATAGCAAGCTTGTCATGGAGCTTGCCCACCAACATGTTCTTGGGGGACACCTGGGGTGGCAGAAAACCCAGGACCGCATACTGCAGCGGTTTTATTGGCCCAGTGTGTTCAAGGAAGTAGAAAATTATTGTAAGTCCTGTCCAACCTGTCAGGTAACTAGCCCCCAGCCACATTTCCGTAGTCCTCTGGTACCTCTGCCAATTATTGAAGTACCGTTTGAGCGAATTGCTATGGATTTAATTGGGCCTGTACCAAAGTCTGCTAGGGGCCACCAACACATTCTGGTAGTTCTCGACTATGCCACTCGGTATCCGGAGGCGGTGCCTCTGCGACATACCTCAGCTAAGCTCATTGCCAAAGAGTTAATGGAGATGTTTTCCCGTGTGGGCCTGCCAAAAGAGGTTCTGACAGACCAAGGGACCCCTTTTATGTCCAAAGTAATGAAGGAACTGTGTAAATTGTTGCGTATAAAGCAGTTACGGACGTCCGTTTACCATCCGCAAACAGACGGTCTTGTTGAGAGGTTTAACCAAACTCTAAAAAATATGTTAAAAAGGGTGGTGTCTAGAGATGGGAAGGACTGGGACCTGCTTCTGCCCTATCTCATGTTCGCAGTGCGAGAGGTACCCCAGGTCTCTACTGGGTTCTCGCCCTTCGAACTGCTTTATGGCAGACACCCTCGGGGCCTGTTGGATATCGCCAAGGAAGCATGGGAACAACAGCCTGTCACCCACAAAAGTGTCATTGAGTATGTCGCCCAGATGCAGGAACGGATGGAAAGGGTGTTGCCCTTGGTCCGGGAGCATATGGAGGCAGCGCAACAAGCCCAGAGTAGGGTGTACAACCATCAGGCTCGGGTATGGGACTTCAATCCGGGAGATCGGGTTTTGGTTCTGGTACCCACCCTTGACAGCAAATTCCTAGCTAGGTGGCAGGGCCCCTATGAGGTGATCGAGAAGGTAGGGGAAGTGAATTACAAGGTACACCAGCCAGGGCGGCGCAAGCCGGAGCAGGTGTACCACGTGAATTTACTTAAGCCGTGGAAAGATAGGGACGCGGCCGACGGCCACCGCCCCCGGCCAGGGCTTCTAGGTGAAAAGGGTCCAGCCCCACAGTTCGAGGCCTGTGAAGCCGTAACCACGGTAAAAATTGCAGACAGCCTGTCTTCCAAACAAGTTCAGGAAGTCAGGGAGTTCCTCAGTCGGAACACGGATGTGTTCTCGGACCTCCCTGGCCGCACGTCTCTCATCCGATATGACATCGTCACTGAGCCTCAGGCCAAAATCCGGTTAAAACCATACCGGGTACCCGAGGCTCGGCGGCGGGCCATCGCGGAGGAAGTGCAGTTAATGTTGAAGCTCGATGTCATTGAGGAGTCGAAAAGTGAGTGGGCCAGTCCCATAGTCCTAATACCCAAGCCGGATGGGACGTTGCGGTTCTGCAACGGCTTTCGCAAGTTAAACGAAGTATCCAAGTTTGACGCGTATCCCATGCCCCGAGTGGACGAGCTTGTTGAAAATTTAGGACAAGCCCGTTATTTTTCTGTGCTGGACCTCACTAAAGGGTACTGGCAGGTACCCTTAACGGAGTCGGCTAAGGAAAAAACCGCGTTTGTTACCCCGCAGGGCCTGTATCACTACAAGGTGTTACCCTTTGGCCTGCATGGCGCCCCGCCACTTTCCAGAGGTTAATGGACATAGTGCTGCGACCACATCGTCGGTACGCCTCGGCCTACTTAGATGATGTAGTCATCCACAGCACCGACTGGGAAAGCCATTTACCCAAGGTGCAGGCGTTAGTGGATGCCCTGAGGAAAGCTGGACTAACCGCCAATCCAAAAAAGTGTGCGATTGGGTTGGAAGAGACCAAATATCTGGGATATGTAATTGGGCAGGGAGTCATCAAACCTCAGGTAACTAAGGTAGAGGCCATTCGTAGCTGGCCCCGACCGGTCACCACCAGGCAGGTAAAGTCGTTCCTGGGGATTGTAGGATACTACATGAGGTTTGTGCCCCACTTTGCCACAATAGCAGCGCCATTGACAGACCTGTTGAAGGGGCGAAAGTCTGGGAGGGTTAGCTGGAGTGAGAAGGCGGAGGAGGCTTTCTCCGCGTTGAAGTCGGCCCTGTGTGGGTCCCCGGTTTTGGTGACACCCGACTTCAACAAGGAGTTTGTCGTACACACCGACGCCTCGGAGGTAGGCCTCGGTGCGGTACTGTCGCAGGAGGTCAACGGGGAAGAACATCCCGTTGTCTTCCTGAGCCGTAAGCTCAGTCCCGCCGAGTCCAGATATAGTATAGTGGAGAGGGAGTGCCTGGCTATCAAGTGGGCACTCGAATCTCTCCGCTACTACCTGTTAGGGAGGAGGTTCCATCTGGTGACCGACCATTCCCCCTCAAATGGATGAGTCAGGCCAAGGAGAGGAATGCTCGGGTCACCAGGTGGTTCCTATCCCTTCAAAATTTCAAGTTCTCCGTGGAACATAGGGCAGGTCGCTTGCAGGGAAATGCAGATGCCCTTTCCCGCGTCCACTGCCTCACATGTGTCCACCCCCTCAGGGTTGAACAAAGGGGGGGGGGTGTGGTAAGGTGCAGGGTGCCGTCGTGGATGGCAGGTATGTGTCACCGAGGTTCATAGCCTCGGTGAGGTAAGAGCCCGTTTTTGTTGATGTCAGCAGCAGCTAGTGCTACTGACAGAGTTTAAATAGCATGGCTGCAAAGCCGATCCGGGCCGGCTCTTACCGGGAGCAGCTAAAGTGTAGGGTGGGTGGCTGCTCCTCACGACCCAGTCCTGGTTTTGGGCTGGGTTTAAAAGCTCAGCCAGCTCAGCAGCTGGAGGCTGTGATTATCCTGGAGCTGCTAACAGGGCTGAGGAGTTCTCTGTCCTGGAGGAAAGAGCTCAGCAAGGAGGTGTTTTGTTCCTGGCTACCTGAAGCTGGATTCTCCTGCGGCTGGGCCGACAGCGTGGTGCGAACCTGCACCTACACCTCCCAGGTGACTGAACCTGTGTTGGCCTGTTTTTGTTTTGCCACGTTATTTCCGTTGTGTGTGAACTGTCACCAAAGAGACTGTTTTTCATTTATGGTGTGCAAGTGTGAATAAAACACTGTTTGTTGCACAATCTGGACTACTTGTTTTGCCTCTAAACTGCACCCGCACCGCTGTCTACCAGAGCGACTCCCCACACCAGCCAGGGCCAATACTGGAGGAAGAGGAGGATGAGGAGGAGGTGGAGGAGGATGAGGATGAAGCATGTTCACAGTGGGTTGGCACCCGACACAGCTCAGGCCCATCACTGGTGCGTGGCTGGGGGGATAAGGAGGATGATGACGATACGCCTCCCACAGAGGACAGCTTGTCCTTATCTCTGGGGAGCCTGGCACACACGAGCGACTACATGCTGCAGTGCCTGCGCAACGACAGCAGAGTTGCCTACATTTTAAGGTGTGCGGACTACTGGGTTGCCACCCTGCTGGATCCCCGGTACAATGACAATGTGCCCACCTTACTTCCTGCACTGGAGCGTGATAGGAAGATGCGCGAGTACAAGCGCACGCTGGTAGATGCGCTCCTGAGAGCATTCCGAAATGTCACAGGGGAACAGGTGGAAGCCCAAAGCGAAGGCAGAGGAGGAGCAAGAGGTCGCCAACGCAGCTGTGTCACGGCCAGCTCCTCTGACGGCAGGGCTAGCATGGCAGAAATGTGGAAAAGTTTTGTCTCCACGTAACAGCTAACTGCACCACCACCTGATACGGAACGGAACTGGTTCGGCCCCATTCAATTTCTGGGTCTCCAAATTGTCCACGTGGCCAGAGTTAGCATTTTATGCCTTGGAGGTGCTGGCCTGCCCGGCGGCCAGCGTTTTTTCTGAACGTGTATTCAGCACAGCAGGGGGCGTCATTACTGACAAACGCAGCCGCCTGTCCACAGCCAACGTGGACAAGCTGACGTTCATAAAAATGAACCAGCCATGGATCACACAAGACCTGTCCCTCCCTTGTGCAGAATAGACATTTATAACTGCCTCCCCCTCAACCATGTATTCTTGCTCTCCGGGGCACTTCTTTATTGAATCCTCATTTTTTTAACTTTACCATGATCTTGCGGTGCAACCCAAAGTTAAATTAACCTCCTCTCAATCTGGGCGCTGGGGCCAAAATAACTGAAAGTAGCCTTCTCCAGTGGTAGGTGATATGACGCCTTATTCGTTGCTGTGGGACCTCTCTCCTCTGTCTGGGTGCTGGGGCCTAAACATCTGAAAGTGGCCTTCTCCAGTGGTGGGTGATATGACGCCTTATTCCTTGCTGTGGGACCTCTCTCATCTGTCTGGGTGCTGGGGCCGAAATAACTGAAAGTGGCCTTCTCCAGTGGTGGGTGCTATGACGCCTTATTCCTTGCTGTGGGACCTCTCTCCTCTGTCTGGGTGCTGGGGCCTAAATAACTGAAAGTGGCCTTCTCCAGTGGTGGGTGATATTACGCCTTATTCCTTGCTGTGGGACCTCTCTCCTCTGTCTGGGTGCTGGGGCCTAAATAACTGAAAGTGGCCTTCTCCAGTGGTGGGTCATATGACGCATGATTCCTTGCTGTGGGACCTCTCTCCTCTGTCTGGGTGCTGGGGCCTAAATAACTGAAAGTGGCCTTCTCCAGTGGTGGGTGATATGACTGCCTTTTGCAGCCCTCTAGCCCTTTCCTGGACTATTTTACAGCCTTTTTAGTGCCTAAAAGTTCGGGTCTTCATTAACTTCATGGGGTTCGGGTTTGGGATAAAGTTCGGGTTGAGTGTGGATCCCGAACCCGAACATTTTTGGGAAGTTTGGCCGAACTTCTCGAACCCGAACATCCAAGTGTTTTCGATCATCTCTAGTAACCACCAATTGTAATGAATTAAGTTCCCTCTCTGTTATGCACTGCAGGGGTACTTTGAAAGAAAGAAGGGGTACATATCAGCCAACAATCTGAACGCCACCTTATTTACAGAATTTATTTCCAAGTCAGGTATGCAGTGCAGGGGTACTTTGAAAAAAAGAAGGTGTACAGATAACCCAACAATCTGAAGGCCACCTAATTTATTGAATATATTTCTAAGTCAGGTATGCGGTGCAGTTGTACTTTATGGCCCAAGAATGTAACAGACGATTTTTTGAAATTTACCTCCCTGTAACCTATGCCGAGCAGGGGTTTGTATACACCATAGAGCTACAAGAAAACCTGCACAGAAATATAAAATATGTCTTCTGCTGAATAGGAATACTCACTACATCAGAAGCTACTATGAGATTTTTCTGACACAATTTAGCATTCAGCTTTATAGCTGAGTGGAAAAAGGTTCTTGCCTCTAATGTACAAGGTTGGGATTTCAAATCCTGGCAGAAACTGTTCAGAAATTAGATTTAAATACACTGGGGTGTCCCCAAGCACTGACTCACTATATGGATATAGCTGTATATGGAGTCAGAGCAGGGACTCCTAAGCAGAATTAGAGTCCGGACACCCTCCCCTCTTCAGAGCAGGGGGTGCCTGGTTTAATGCTCGGGTTTTCCCATTGACTTCCATTGTGCTCAGGTGCTCGCCAGAGCACCAGAGGATCGCAAAGTTTTCTACTCGAGCACCCGAGTACACAAGCATTTTTGTGCTCGACCAACACTAGTAAACGTGCCACACTATTAGAATGTGAGAAAATTTATTTGTGACGAATAATGGTAAAAAACGGTTGAACCTGTTACGCTATTCTAAAAACAGGCTTAGGCAGCTATAAGTAAAAAATACCAATACAGGCCACTAGGTGGCATCACTGTATTGTTATATTGAAAATGAAGTTTTCGATGATGGCTTACATCACAGAACGCAATAGGCATGATTTAATAATTGCCAGTAGAGATGATATTTCCAATGAATTTTGTTAAAAAACAGATATTTCCTGGCTGCAGAGAGCCTTTATAGTGGTGTAGAACGCTGTGCCTTGCAGTAACACGCATAGGGAGTCTGCTGTGGTAGTGAAATAATACTGTGAGTCAGCATGAGATGCAGAATTCAGGCGTCACTCTTAGAATCACTGCACATTTCACTTATTTGGGCAGTCACGGGGCCAAAACACACCAAATAACTCAAGCATGAACTCAGCCTTACAGGTCGATGTTAGCGCCAAGAAGAAGTGCACTCCTTTTACACCCTCATCAGCTGATTCCACATAGATGTCTACAGAACCTGTTCTATTACAGGCGTATACATGTAGAGCCCCCTGACAGAGTGGAGAGGCTGTCAGCAGTAAGTTTGTGTTGATGTCACTGATTAATTTACCCTTCCTTTGATCCGTCAGAACAATAACCCACAAAAAACTGATCCTTTCTGTGGAGCATACACCTTCACTCGGTCAGCATTTGCTCAGTATTGCTAATGCCAATGAAAATAGGATCTAAAACAGAGATGACATGTGAATGGAATATTTGCATGTCTTCTGTGTTTTGTACCCACTCCTACTTTTGGTTACCAAATCATAAGCTAATTCTGATGGGACCATACAGGCCTTATAGCTGCTACACAGACAGGATCTGTTTATGTGTCTAATTTTTGCCTTCTTCTGACAGATCAGAAGAAAAGTCAAATAAATGATGATGTCAGCCAGGCCGAAAGCCAAAATAGTGGTCCAGTCATGAAGTGGGGAGGGTGGGAATAGCATGAGAAGTCCACAGAGTGTCCCTATGACACAGTCTGGAGGTAGCGGCAGCATCAGGAGGCCACAAAGTGGCACAATGACAGTGTAGAGGTGGAAGCAGTATGAGGAGGCCACCGAGTGGCACAATCACAGAGTATGTAGTTGGCAGCAGTATGAGGAGGCCAGCGAGTGGCATGGTGACATAGTGTGGAAATGGCAGCATCAATAGGCCACAGAGTGGCAAGGTCCACAGAGTGTCCCTATGACACAGTCTGGAGGTAGCGGCAGCATCAGGAGGCCACAAAGTGGCACAATGACAGTGTAGAGGTGGCAGCTGTATGAGGAGGCCACCGAGTGGCACAATCACAGAGTATGTAGTTGGCAGCAGTATGAGGAGGCCAGCGAGTGGCATGGTGACATAGTGTGGTCATGGCAGCATCAGTAGGACGCAGAGTGGCAAGGTGACATAGTGTGGACATGGCAGCATCAGGAGGCCACAGAGTGGCAAGGTGACATAGTGTGGACTTGGCGGCAGCAGCAGCATGATACATCAGAGTGGCACGGTGAGATAGAGTAGACATGGCAGGAGACCACAGAACAGCACAATAACTGAGTCTGGAAGTGGCAGCATCAGGAGGAGGCCAGAGAGTGGCAAGGTAACATACTGTGGAGGTGGGTGGCAATACTAGTACCCGCTGAAGATGGTGGGTGAAAGAAGGAGCATCAGTATAGTAGCTGAGGCAGGTAGCAAGAAGAAGCCGGTTTATTTTGTCAAATTGTTGGTGTGGCACCATGGATGATCTAGTCTGATGCATCATGCATTGGTGTGTGGAAATCCAGGCTGATCCATGCCTGATTCATCTTAATGTAGTGTCCCACTATGTGCTATATGTGTGCACTTTAAACTATTGCTAAATGTTATATCAAGCCATAGTTCCCTTTAACAGGCTGGCAGTATAATTTACCGTTATTCGCTCCTATATATAGCTGGGGGGGTGTAAAGTTAGTATGTCCGATGTTAATGAAGAGATGAGGAAGTTAATGGAGGAGGTGGAAATTCACAAAAGATTTTACCGCATATAAGTGCAAGCGCTTCATGCTGAATACAAGATTTTTTTCCACTAAAATATTTCAAAAGAGATTTACCACAAATAAGTGCAGTGCTTAATGCAGAATATAAGATTTTTTTCCAATGAAATAATTAAAAAAAGATTTTACCGCATATAACTGCAGTACTGTTCGCTGACTATCTTTTTCTTTGTCTATTGATATATGCCTCTAAAGGCTTTGCCACATATAACTGAAACAGTGAAGGCCGAGTATATTTTTCTTTTTCCACATATATACGCCACTAAAGGCTTTTCAACAGAGGGTAATAGGCTGTCAGTTTAAAAAAAAAACAACGGCCCCTGAGGCAGAGTGATCTGAAGTGAATGGGATGTAGCAGAGGAAGTAGGTCCGCGCTGGAATAGTGAGATGCGGTTCTTGTGCGGTTTCTGTGCTGCAGAAAAGTCCCCGTTGTGTCCAGTAAGCAATACCGCATAGATGCCGGCTGGTGTGAATTAGTTCGCATTTTTGTGCAGGGTTAGTGCATAGTGTATTCACCTCTATTGGCGCGCCGCTCTTATTGACGTCGCCACATAAGCGCGCAGTGTGTGAAACGTAAATACCAAATTTCACTCCAACGTAATTTGGGCCATACCGCAAAAAGGAATTTCCCACATATAACTACAGCACTAAGCACTGAATATATCTGTATTTTTCCTACAGAAATACAACACTAAAGGCTTTACCACATATAACTGTAACAGTGAACACTGAATATATTTATTTTTTCTACTGCTACACATCAATAAAGGTTTTTCAAGATATAAGTGCAGCAGCGAAGGGCAAATGTATATTTAGTTTTCTACTGATATACATCAATAAAGGTTTTTCTACATATAAGTGCACCAGCAAATGGTGAATGTATATTTCTTTTTCTGCTGCAATACGCCAGTAAACGCTTTACCAGATATAACTGCAACAGTGTACTGAGAATATATTTTTCTTATAGTACTGAAATACCACCCTATGCGCTTTCACCAAAAATAATTGTAACAGTGAAGTGCATATATATTTTTCTTTTTTGAATAAAATACACCCCTATACGCTTTCAACAGAAATCACTGCAACACTGCAGTGCGTACATATATTTTTCTTTTTTTACAGTAATAAGCCCCTATACCCTTTCACCAGAAATAACTGCAGAAGTGACACCAGAACATATATTAATTGTTGGACGGAAAAAGGCCACAATACACTTTAAGAAGAAAACAATTAAAGAGTGAAGTGCATATATATTTTTCTTGTAGTACTGAAATACGACCCTATACGCTTTCACCAGAAATGAATGCAAGCGTGCAGTGCTTTTTTAGTTTTTGTGTATTACTGAAATACCGCTCTTTACTCTTTTACCAGAAATGACAGCAAATGATTTTAGCGTAAATAACAACAAAAGTGACCTGCACATATATTTATCTTTTTCCACAGATAAAAGCGACTAAAAGATTTTCAACATAGCATAATTGCTGGGATTTTCAGCATAACTAATTGCTGGGATGACAGAGCTGTATTATGAGACTATCTGGATCCCCAAGTAATGTTCCCTTGCACTTGTAAATCGCTTTTTTCACAATGAGGATTTTCCTATGACTCTCCCTAGCATCTGCCCAAGTCTCTCCCTGCCTGTGAAATGATTCCTTTCACTATCCTTTCCCTGCACTAGTAAATCACTTCTTTCCTTTGTTTTTTTAACAATTCATTTTTCTTTCACTCTCCCTAGCGCCTGCATTCACGTCTGTCCCTGAACAAAGTACAATACTGAATGGCAAAATCTAAGATGGCCGCCGTATTTATAGGGCTTTATTATTATTATTATTAATATTATTATTTATTTTTAGAGCGCCATTCATTCCGTAGCGCTGTACATATCATAAGCGGTGCACATACATAATACAGGCAATTGCCTTAAAGGGTTTCTGTCATCAAGTTTTGACATTATAAGCTGTCTGACATTAGCTATGTGCTAATGTCAGAGCAGCTTGATAATGTCTTTTTTATAAAAATCCGATTTATATTTTTCCTGAAAAACGTACTTTTATAATATGCAAATTAGCCTCTAGGAGCAGGGGGGGCGTTGCCCTGCTCCTAGAGGCTCCGTGCGGCAACCTGCTGGCACGCCCCTTCTTACTTTGAGTGACAGTGCCCCTTCTTACTTTGAGTAACAGTGGGAAGAGGTGATAAGAGGAGAGGAGAGAAGGAGGTCCTGTGAGGATCGAAGATTGCGTGTGGGGATGTATCGCGAAAGTAGCTCAGAGATGTAGGGAGGGGACTGGTTGTGGACGGCCTTGTATGTGTTGGCTAGTATTTTAAACTGAATTCGCTGGGCAATGGGGAGCCAGTGCAGGGACTGGCAGAGGGGAGATGCAGAGGAGTAACGGGGGGAGAGATGGATTAGTCGGGCAGCAGAGTTGAGGATAGATTGTAGGGGTGCGAGAGAGCTAGATGGAAGGCCACAGAGGAGAATGTTGCAGTAGTCTAGACGGGAGATGATGAGGGAATGTACAAGCATTTTTGCCGATTCAAAGTTGAGGAAAGGGCGGATGCGGGAGATGTTTTTGAGTTGGAAGCGGCAGGTGGTGGAAAGGGCTCGGATGTGTGGTCGGAAGGAGAGGGCAGAATCCAAGGTCACTCCAAGGCAGCGGACTTGGTTGACCAGGGAGAGTGTGCAGTCATTGATTGTGATAGATAGGTCTGTTGGGGGGAGTGAGCAAGATGAGGGAAAGATGATGAATTCTGTTTTATCCATATTAAGTTTTAGAAAGCGAGAGGAGAAGAAGGAGGATATGCGAGATAGGCATTGTGGGATTCTGGATAGTAAGGTGGTGATGTCTGGACCAGAGAGGTAGATTTGTGTGTCATCAGCATATAAGTGATACTTAAAGCCATGGGACTCTATAAGCTGTCCCAGGCCGAAGGTGTAGATAGAGAAGAGCAGGGGTCCTAGGACGGAGCCTTGCGGGACACCAACAGAGAGGGAGTGAGGCGAGGAGGTGGTGTGAGAGTGGGAGACGCTGAATGTCCGGTCTGTGAGGTATGATGTGATCCAAGAGAGGGCCAGGTCAGTGATGCCAAGAGATGAGAGAGTTTGTAACAGAAGGGAGTGGTCGACAGTGTCAAAGGCAGAGGACAAGTCAAGGAGAAGGAGGACAGAGTAATGTTTTTTGGTTTTGGCAAGTAGTAGGTCATTGGTGACTTTGGTGAGGGCAGTCTCGGTTGAGTGATGGGGTCGGAAGCCAGATTGTAGCCGGTCAAAGAGGGAGCAGGAGGAGAGGTGAGAGGAAAGTTCAGAATGGACATGTTGCTCAAGTAGCTTTGAGGCATATGGAAGAAGTGATATGGGGCGATAACTGGACAAAGAAGATGGGTCAAGTGAAGGCTTTTTGAGGATGGGTGTAATGGTAGCATGTTTAAAAGCAGAGGGGAAGAGACCAGGGCTGTGACATCACCGGCCTGGCTGGCTGCATGCAAGGCATTATAGGTCATCGCGCCTTCCCAGAGTTCCTTCCCCCATGTTCTCACACGTATAGCCACCATTATAGCCGCCATTGTAGCCGCCATGTTAGGAAAAATTACGATTCGTTACCACGAAGCGCGAGGAAATTCGCATTCGTTGTGAATTGAATTTTTCCTAACATTCTAAAATAATTCCACTTGTCGGCTTTGATTCGCTAATCTCTAGTTATAATCAATTTGAATATGTGTTGAGTATAGATCTTTATAATATTCTCTAAATACATCCAGTATCTTGTCTGGTTCATTATGTATTATGCCCCCCTTATCTCGAATTGCAGCAATATTTGCCACTTTTTCCATCTTACCAATGATCACAGACAATAATTTAACAGATATGTCCCCCTACCCAATGTCTTCTAGATTTCATAAGTAAATCAGTGTTCTGTGCTTTTTCTCTAAAATAGTTATCATAATTATTAGATGCCACCAACCAAGCTTCTCTTGTTTCTGCGTTTTTTTACTTATCATCTTCTTCTCCATTTTTCCCAATATTAACTTTAAAAAAATTTCCTTCTTCTTAATTATTTTTTATTTAATTCTATGATCTTTTTATTTAGTAGTCCTCTCACATAAGCCTTGGCAGCATCCCAGACCACATTTACCCCAGCAGAGTCCTGATTTATCTCAAAGAAAAAAGTTAACTCTCTTGCAAAAGTAACCTCTTGTCCAATTAGGTTAGACCAAATAGGACTAACCGAATAAGGTTTACGAATACCTTTCGCAACTTCTACCATTCCACCTTTATTAAAACTGGGGAAGGGTCTGAGATGCACCTCGGCTCATAAGATACCACCACTCTGGTCTGAAATGTGATCTGATTTCCAAATACGATATTGATCCTGGAGAGAGAATCATAGGTTTTACTATGACATGAATATTATTAATAATTGATTATAAGTCCTCCATATTTCCCACCAATCAAAATCTTGAGTTAACTTCATTAATGATGTAGCCCCTACTTTTTTTAATTATCTTTTTTGATTAATCTATCCAAATCTTCATTCATGGTACAAATTAAATCTCCCATTAATAGCAATGGACAGTTATATTTATCCTGCAAAAAATCATTAAGTTTTAATAACACCTCATGTCTGTAAGGTGGTGGGATATAAATCCCTGTCACTACCGTTCTTACTTTCTCAAAATATCCATACAGGAGGATGTAACGCTCCCCTGCATCAATCTTTTGAGAAATGATTGAGCATGATATATCTTTACCGATAAGGTTACTAACCCCCCCACTTTACCCACTGTACACAGAGTGGAATTGCTAAGCTATCCAATTCTTTTTAAAAAGACACAGTCTGTCCTTTAACATATGTGTCTCCGTTAAACATGCTATAGCTGGAAGATATCTAGCTATTACACTGAACATGGCAAAATTCTTCACTTTCTCCCCCAATCCTCTTACATTCCAGGATAAGTTGTTATTCACTAGTATCCTTTATATCAATCCAAAACAAATTCCCCAAAAAAAAAAAAAAAAAAATATATATATATATATATATATATATATATATATATATTTTCCCCCATTCCGTCTTGCTCTCTCATCCCTCCCCCTCCGGTGTATCACTCTTGCGTAGAGACTTAACACCCTACTATACTGACGCAAAATCCACCTCCCATCCCTGTCCCTATCCACTTTTCTCAAACATCATTTACCTACTTCACCTTGCATTACTATAATACCACTTTACATGACATATCCCACAATTTCCATCCACTTATTCACATCCTGAGTTGAAGAAAAAAAAAACTAACCTGATCTTTATATACATTTCTAAGTTTAGCTGGGCACAAAAGAGAGTAAGTTATATCCGCCTGACAGAGTCTACGTTTAGCATCAATATATTTCTCTCTCTTTTTGAGTTGTGGAAGAATAGTCCGGATAAGCTGAGACTTTTGAGCCATGTATTTTTACTGATTCAAGTTATCTTATTTTACACATAACAACCTCTTTGTCCTTAAACTGCATGATTTTTGCTATTATAATTCTTGGATAATTACCCACTGCATTTTTCATTGGTATCCTATGTGCTTTCTCAACTGTAAATTAATTAGAGAGATTTTCCCCACCAACCACCTTAATAATCCAATTTTGAATATACTGTGCATAGTTTGCACCCTCTGCTTTTTTGGGTATTCCTATGCCCTTAAGGTCTTTAACAACTCCAAGCAATTGATCTTCTAGCTCACTTTTTCTTTGCTCTGCATAACTGACTCTTTCACCAATGTCCTTACAATCATCGCTAATCAACTCTACTTCAGCTTTTAATTCTCCCATTTGTTTCGTTATCATCTCCTACACTGAATTACATTTAGTCACTACTGACATAATGTCAGTTAGTGTAGGATAATATAGAGAATCTGTTGGAGATGGTAACACCACTTCTGAATCTTCCATATCCTCACCACTCCCCAGCGGATTTTTTATTTAGGGGTTGGACCTAGTCTGCCCCGTATTAACGACATCTTGTTTGGGAGAGGCATACACTACAGATATCCTCAACTTCGCCCCTTTCTCCTTGTTATTTTTTATGTAACCACTGTTACCTCCAAAGTATTACCTCCATAACAACCCCCCCCCCCCTTCCCCTTCCACAGCTTTTCCCACTTCTTTACGTATCAAAACTCAATAAATACAAGCGACAATCCCATATCAACACTTCATTAACCGGCGACAATGCAGGAAAATTTAAAGAATATTCTTTAAAGAAACTCTCTTAATAAAGTTGTTAGATATAGTCCAACATCCACCTCAGACAGGTCCCTTTATTCCTTGATTATACATAGATAGGTGATAGAGTTTATCGGTGGACATTAGTTGCACATAAGCAGTGATTAGTAATTAAGATAGATAATAATTATTCCAAAGATATTAGTCAGTATAAGCACAACAGGGATACATAAGTCCAGAGTTAATGTATTTGATACCAAACAGGATAGATTAACTCAGAGATTCCACATTTAGCATTCAGAAGTCAAACCCTTCAAATTGTGGAGAATCAGATGCCCTATTCCAAAGCACTAAAAAATAACCCTTCAAGCAGAGTTTTTAGCTCTATAGTAAAACAGATGCAAAAGTCCCTTAACTATAGTCCTCTTTAAATAGTACTATGCAATTAGTAAGAAAAATATTTAATTATATTAGAGTGTGAAACATCAGCTGTTCCCGAGGTTATTGAAGTCCTGGGTTAATTAAGCATTAAAGATTAATACACAACTCTTCTCATATTATGATAATCTGTCAATCTTTATTCAACCAGAGTAGAACCCACGCTCCAACAGCCCCAAATCTCACCCTCCTTAATACCTCAGGGTGAGATACACTCCTTTTCCAAAGTTCGTTAGAAGTTCATTCATGGACTACAGCTGAGGTTAAACGTTCATTAGTGAGTGAGGAAGTTAGTAATCGTTCAAGTGCAGGTTAACAAATATGAGATTTGTAGAGGTTACAGGGTTCAGTGACGAATTAGCCTGCTTCCAATTTGGTAAATTAACACAAATATTCACCGTTCAAAGGGTTCACCCCACTAAACTAAAATACCAAGTTATATGCATTGCTTCAACCAAACCACTGTAGCACCTGTTTTTAAACAATTTGAGTTTTAGAAGTAAAATTATTAGAACAAATACCAGCTCCACCTTCATTAGTGCATAAATAATTCCTCAGTGGATGACACCTTAAGTGTCTGCAGTCAGTTATTAAGTAGGATGGTTAAGTTAGTAGTTGATAATATTGCAGTGTAAAACACCAATTATAAGCATGCAGGGGGTACTGGCTTCATGGGATATTTAAGCTGTCTTAAGAACTTCATCCATCCAGCATAGTAAAACAGAGTCCACACTCCAGTACCCCCATTTATCACCCCTCCTTTACTCCATGGAGGGATGTAGACAAAAAAGCATGTATGCCTCCAGTGCCCCTTCCCTTCCACACCACATATCAACACCATGCTACATGGAGAGGAAAAAAAAAAGAAGAGTATTTTCTTCATGTGCATCAAGTCTATCAGATGTTCTCAGGCCTCTCGCAGGGCAGGCAGTGACAAGGGGAAATGTAGCATTATGCCGACCATTAAAATGAATGTCAATGTCCTATTATTACTCTATAAAAGCTATGTTCTCCATTTAAACCACACCTTTCTGTTACAGGTTTCTTTATCCGATGCATATTAGCCTTCACTCCTTTCTTTGCGATGACCACTCTTCTAGAAGACAATTTTGGATGGTTTTGAGCACGTACATATGTATGATAGATACCTACACGCTATACTCCCAATACTGCATACTAAATAACAAAAACAACATACATTTATGAAAGTTAAATGAGTTATTTATTTTTAAATTAAAGAACTATCCTTGAAATTTAACAATGATTAAAGAATACCTGAATATATTTTAGATGATATTCTGCTGAAATTGAATAAGCATTTTGTTGTATTCTGTTTCAAAAATATATTTGGCAATGTGACCCTATTACTTTAATCTGGTTATATTTAATTTGACAGATATATTGCCTCTTAGCATTGTACACACTAGAAAAGTTAGAGTAGGTCAAGGATAACAAAATTGAAACAAAAGTTAGGTGAACATGAAAAATATAAAATTTCTAAATCAGAATTACAGTTACCAGAATGCAATTGACAATTTGTGTAAAACGTGCAGGTGGCATTATATACTATTAGAAATCTACAATTTTTTCTTTGCCTTTATAGCTCTCATACTGTATGTGCTGGTGTCTTTGTGTTTATTAGTACTCAAGACAGAAAATTTACAGAAATTATAGGATACAATAGGAAATAATGGTTTTGCACGTTATCTATGAATGGTTTGATTCTGTTCTAACTTACTGGAAGCTGCAACATTTACTCGATTTAATATATTTTACATTTAATAAGAAAGGAAGTGAATCATAAGAACAAGAACAATAGTGGTTGTTGTAGTTATAAAAACCGAGTGCATAAAGATGATTCTGTATGAATAAGTGACCATCGCCAGAGGTTAGGAGAAAGCATGGTGGAATCATTTGAATGAAGACAGCGATTTCTTAGTGCTGTTACAATATATATATATATATATATATATATATATATATATATATATATATATAAAGCAGAGCCTCCATTAAAGTCAAAATGAGTTACAGAACAGCCAAGCTATAAACATTAAATGGGTTGTCAAGCTGGTAAAAATTTTTAGGTTTAAAAAAAATGTAAGCATTTTATACTCACCCTCACCAATCTGCCACCAATCTGCCACCAATCTGCCACCTTTGCCTTTTGGATGCTTATCAAGCCCCTGCTGGTCTCTGCTTCCTGGTCTGGGCTCATAACACAGGAAATAGCAGGAGATGACTCTTTAGCGAATCACTGGCCACAGCAGGCTTCCACTTTAGCCGGCTATTATCTGAGTGGGCCTTACATGCCTTTTCCTGTGTGACAAGACTGTGTCAGGAAGGAGAGAGTAGCAAGGATCTGGTAACAATTGCAATGGAAGCAAAGGGGTGTTGGTGAGGGTGGGTATCCATTCTTTTATTTTTGACCATTCTGATCACTTTACTAAACATTTTGACCCACTAGTCAGCTGTTCAATGCAGAGAACAGCATACAGGCTAAAAGTATGATGGACATTTAACTGCTTAAGGACAAAACACACCAATACAAATGTGGGGGAAAGAGCTTACACCCTCCGGACACAAACCCCAAAACACTACACACAAAAATGGCCAATCCGAATAGAAAACAATAATACCTTTATTAATCTGCAATGTTCATAAAAAACTGCAGAAAAATAGCATAAAAAGTTGGTGGTGCAAACACACACAGGACTAACAAAATGCCCTCGCAGGAGATAACAGGTGAACAATACATTAATCAGAGCATGTAGACCATTACATAATGTATCACAAGATTATTCCATAAAGTGCCAAGTGCCTTCTTGTGGTTCAAGTTAAGTAAAACGCCCGGTATACATGATCACCTAGTCATATGAGTATACCTGCAAATAGGATCCATATCTCCCACTTCCCGACACGCATTTCGCTTTAATTCTTCATCAGGGGGTAGTGCTGACTAGAATGTGTCCCTCCCATCAGATATATAACCACCCTCATCAAAACCCATGTCTCCCACCTGAGAATACACTGCCTGTGTATCGCCTTGCCGCCAGTCCCGGACCGGAAGTGATGCATGTGCGTACCACTGAGGAGCGCATGCATCACATCACATGGCCGGAAGTGAATGCGTCCAGCGCCGAATGCCTGAGCTCCTCCTACCATATTGCATCTCTCACTGCGTTCCACATTGGATCACATCATATGCAGTGGAACGCATCGCAAGGTTAGTCCCTTTCTGGTCACATGTGCTGCACCTTTTTTCACATCACTATAATCACCATCTATGTATTTTATTGGGTACTGCTGCGCAACTGTATATTTTAAGGATGAATTAAAATTAGCAAACAAAAATACAATGGGTTTTGAGCCGGCGAACGGAGCGAAACCAGCGACAACATGGCGTTTGCCGGCGCATGCGCAGTAGTTAAAGCCAAGCCATGTCCAAAATGGGCATCGTAGTGCAATGGCCCGGCTAGGCAGTGCGCAGGCGCCAGATCTCGGCCGGACCGAAGGATGGCGCGAGGGAATAGGAGGGTGGGCATAGGCAGAGGCTAGGGCGGAGAAAAAAAAACTTGCAAGTGTTTAATTGCATATGAATCAAACTTGGTTTTTCCAGCTTCTGCAAGTCTAAAGAAAATAACAAAGGTACCATTACATAGGTGTGCTATAGAACAATGTAAGCGCTGTATATGGTCATATAGTGGTGACTCCCTTTACGGTCTAAATGGTTTTTTTTTTTTCTTTTTAATCACCTCTATTACATCAGCAATACATTTTTACATGATTGTAGTTTTATGAGGCCTTGTTGAGTTAAAAATAACTTTTAGAAACATTAGGCATCTGAGTGTTTTTCGGCATTTGGTCCATTTTAAGTTACAGTAGGCCCCATAACGTGTTCTACCTAATAAAAGAATCAAACTTACTTGCTTCCTGCCAATCCACTCCTGTACCCTGGCTCCATTAGGTGAACTTCCAGTCCCTGGCCAGGGTACGGAAGATATTACATGCGCAGCTGCAACAAAGACTGGCCTCAGCAACAATGTGTCCCCAAGCAGCAGATGACCCAGAAATAACATGTTGGTTGGGGACATATCAATTCTGAGGCCAGTCAGTGGCTGCAGCAGCACATGTGATCTTATCTGTACTCCATCTTAAAGTCAACAAGTCAAGGATGATAAGATCGCTGAATTGGGCAAGGATGCAGAACTAGACTGGGGGAGCCCATGTAAGTATAATTCTTTCATTAGATCAAAAATGTAACAGTGCCTAACTGAAAACATACTAATTACTGGAAAACTCCTTTAAGGTTGTAGTGGAAATAACAAATTGACTTGGTTGCCCTCTGAGTCAGAAGTGTATTATGTAAAAATGTAAATAAAAGACCCACATGTAACACTACATTTTTCCTGCATAAAAGAGGGTTGAAAATGTCCTTGCCTGTCTTATAAGAAATATACATCTTCCCTAGTTGAGCACAGTTCCTGTCCCATTGCAATGATTAGCTTTGACCCTGTTATGGTGGCAGTACCACTTAAATAGAAACATTGACTTTCTAAACTGTCAGGTTACTAAACTATGTAAAATATGCCAGTGCTAAGGACATCATAATGACAACAGGTCACTGACAGGTGCAACATACTGAAGAGCTTCCAATCACACGCCTTCCATCCATGAAGGGGTGGATGTCCATTATTCTTAAGGCACACAGTATTCTGAAGACACTCAGGTTAGTATTTTGAAGCAATGTTTATTATCAAAAACCAGGAGCTGAACCAAAACAAAAACCTTGGTAAATGTTTTTATTATACCATATCTTGATGGCGGATTCACTGCTGGTTTCAGATAGCCAACACTGATGCAACAGTTGAAAAAAGCCTAAGTCTTCTATGATGTGCCATATCAACTTACAGTCTTTAGATGACAGATGAAGTGATAGAGTACTGTGCTGTTTCTTCATGTACATAAACAACATATTCTGAAAAGTTACCTGAAACTGTAGCTAAGTTTTAAAATTAAAATGCAATGGAGGCCGATCAATAATCAAGCAACAAACTGAGTTGTCTGTCGTAAAAAGGAACATTAATTGATATTGAAGGTTGCATCTAGTCTTCTAGATAATATTGAACCAGCAGTGTTAAGGAAGTCCTACAGAGCGTCGCTGGTCTGTGCCACAATACTGTGGGGAGGCACAAGTACTATATTATCTGTGAAGAGCTTTGGGAATGCTGTCTCCTTGCATTGTTTGAATAAATAGGAGAAAAAGTATAGAGGAAAATGTGGGCCATAATATGTCATTGTACATTGTGCTTGCAACCTGGAAATATGATTTTCTGTTGCTTTGTTTCCTAAACAAGTCTATAGACATAACCCACACATATACTGTGATAGGGATAGCATCAGAAGATTATAGGGTGAGAATAGGAAATATATTTGGGAATTTGGAGTATGTTAAGGGGTGAAATCAAGGAAAGAGAGTGAAAGAGTGAGCTCTGTTCTGGCAATTACTTCTATGTTACATGCAGGCATGCTTTTTTTTTTTTTTTGGGGGGGGGGG
This sequence comes from Bufotes viridis, assembly GCA_033119425.1. Classification (NCBI taxonomy): domain Eukaryota; kingdom Metazoa; phylum Chordata; class Amphibia; order Anura; family Bufonidae; genus Bufotes; species Bufotes viridis. The sequence goes on from CM065592.1 coordinate 132,580,041, forward strand.
GGATTGTTTCTTTCTACACTCCCATGCAAGTTACATTCTGGGAAAGGACTACAGACCCCCACCTACGCACTTTTTTTTTTAGAAAAACATTTCTACTTACATTTGTAGTTGGGCATCTTAGTGTGTTATAGCCGTTTTACCGACATGCTGTGCATTACTGCAAGATAAGGATTGGATAGGATACAGCAGCAAACACATTTCTCACCAGTAACTCATATTATAACCATGTTACTGAAGGCATTACTGCATCACAGCATCTAGTTCAAAAGACATTTCACATCACTGCGAAAAAATTGCATTGTGACACAAGAATTTTAGTTATCATGTTTTATTTATTTTTTTTAAAAAACCCACAATTATTTTAACTCAATAATAATACAGCAATCATAATGTCATTATTAGTGTTGAGAGAGGTGAGCTTTGGATGCTTCACCCGAAGTCGCTGCATTCAAAACTTCGGAATACTGTACAGAGATTCATCTCCGTACAGTATTAGAATGTATGGGCCCATATGAGCCAAAGTTAGTTATTCATGAAGTTGCGCTTACTAGTCGGAACCAAGGCCGAGTTCGGTTTCAAGATTTAAAGTGGTTTTCCACCTTAAAAATCAACTACTGAAGTTATTCAATAACTTCATGAATAACTTACTTCAGGTCATCAAACCCCATACAGAGATTCGTCTCCGTACAGTATTATTCCGATGTTTTGAACAAAGCGACGAAACATCCGAAGCTCGCTTTCCTTAACACTAGTCATTATCATAATCACGTTACTGAATGTGTTGTACATTGCTGCAAGATAACATTTGGAGAGAATACAACATCAACACATTTTACATCAGTAATGAAAATTAAAACTGGATTAGTGAAGGTATTACTGCATCACAGTATCTAGCTCAGAAGACCTTTCCTCTTCATTGCATAAAAAATTGCATTTTCACACATAATTGTGTGTTAGACAGGACCTGGGAGCTGCATCAGGGTGCTGAGGAGGAGATAACATTAGAGAAAGACAGTGGTGGCAGTGGCAGCAATAAAGAGCAGAGACATTGTACAGCCAGAATCTCCCAAAAATCTGCTAGGGCTCTATTATAGCATATGCAGCAGCATCACTTAGGCCTCTTTCACACTTGCGTTCTGAGGATCCGGCAGGCACTTCCTTCCCGCCGGATCCGTCAGAACGCAAGTCGCCTGAAAGCATTAGAAGACTGATCAGGATCCTGAACAGTCTTCGAAATGCTTTGAGGTTACTATGGCAGCCAGGATGCTATTAAAGTACTGGTTGCCATAGTAGTAGTGGGGAGCGGTATACTTACAGTCCGTGCGGCTCCCGGGCACTCCAGAATGATGTCAGAGAGCCCCATGCCCATGGATGACGTGATCCATGTGATCACTAGAGATGGCCCGAACTATCCGCCGGCGAACAGTTCCCGGCGAACATAGCTTGTTCGCGTTCGCCGCAACGTGCGAACACATGCGATGTTCGGTCCGCCCCTTATACATCATCATTGAGCAAACTTTGACCCTGTACCTCACAGTCAGCAGACACATTCCAGGCAATCAGCAGCATACCCTCCCTCCCAGACCCTCCCATCTCCTGAACAGCATCCATTTTAGATTCATTCGGAATTTGCAGTCTTAGTGAGAGGAGGGAGAGTGTAGTTGCTGCTGATTTAATAGGGAAATCGATAGCTAGGCTAGTGTATTCAGTGTCCACTACAGTCCTGAAAGATTTATCTGATCTCTGCTGTAAGGACAGCGTCCTGACAGCACCCCAAAAAGCCCATTTTAGGGCTGCAACATTAGTCTACTTTTTTTTTCTCCATATACATATTGCAGTTGCCTGGCCTGCCTGTGTGTGAGGAGCTGCAGGCCCACAGACTGTAGTGTGCCCACTGCCAGTGCCCACCCCTGTCATCCCATGTGGCACAGGACTTTGCATCAAAAAAAGGCATTTCATTTTTACACTTTAATCTAAGGTTAGTTGCCTGCCAGTGTGTGTCAGGCTGACTTCCACTGACTGTAGTGTGCCCACTGCCAGTGCCCACCACTCATACCAGCTGGCACAGGACTTTGCATAAAAGAAGGCATTTAAGTTTTACACTTTAGTGTAATTTCAGTTGCTTGCCTGCTGCTAGTGTGTGTCAGGCCGACTTCCACTGACTGTAGTGTGCCCACTGCCAGTGCCCACCCCTGTCCTCCCGTGTGGCACAGGACTTTGCATCAAAAAAAGGCATTTAATTTTCACACTTTAGTGTAATTTCAGTTGCTAGCCTGCTGCTAGTGTGTGTCAGGCCGACTTCCACTGACTGTAGTGTGCCCACTGCCAGTGCCCACCCCTGTCATCCCGTGTGGCACAGGACTTTGCATCAAAAAAAGGCATTACATTTTTACACTTTAGTGTAATTTCAGTTGCTTGCCTGCTGCCCGTGTGTGTCAGGCCGACTTCCACTGACTGTAGTGTGCCCACTGCCAGTGCCAACCACTGATACCGGGTGGCACAGTAGCTTGCCGATAAATAAGGCATTTAATTTTTAGACAGTAGTCTAAATTCAGTTGCTTGCCTGCTGCCAGTGTGTGTCAGGCCCACTTCCACTGACTGTAGTGTGCCCACTGCCAGTGCCAACCACTGATACCGGGTGGCACAGTAGCTTGCCGATAAATAAGGCATTTCATTTTTAGACAGTAGTCTAAATTCAGTTGCTTGCCTGCTGCCAGTGTGTGTCAGGCCCACTTGCACTGACTGTAGTGTGCCCACTGCCAGTGCCAACCACTGATACCGGGTGGCACAGTAGCTTGCCGATAAATAAGGCATTTCATTTTTAGACAGTAGTCTAAATTCAGTTGCTTGCCTGCTGCCAGTGTGTGTCAGGCCCACTTCCACAGACTGTAGCGTGCCCACTGCCAGTGCCCACCACTGATACCGGGTGGCACAGTACCTAGCACGCGTAGTACCACTTATCTAAAAAAAAAAAAATGAGGCAGGCCACCCCGCAGGGGCCGTCGTGGTCGTGGTGCTGTGATTTCCACTGTCCCTGGAATAATGCCTAGTGTTCAGAGGCCACGTACCTTGAACCCGAAAAATTCTGAGGACATAGTTGACTGGCTTAGACAGGACACCCAATCTTCAACAGCTTCCGCTAAGAACCTTGACGCACCATCCTCCTCCAGCTCAGCTTTGGTTACCTGCTCTCAAGTTACCACTCTCTCCCGCCCGCCTCCACCACCACCACTTCCACCACAGCCACCACAGCCGCTTCACTTGATCCGTCAGAGGAGTTATTTACACATCAGTTGGATGCAATTAGTGATGCGCAACCATTATTGCCAGATGATGTAGATTACAGGGATATGTCTCAGTCAGGCAGGATTACACACATGGACGTACAGTGTGATGATGATGATGATGATGTTGTACCCGCTGCTGCTTCCTTTGCTGAGGTGTCAGATACAAGTGAAGCGGTTGATGATGTTGATGTGTCCACGGATGCCACGTGGGTGCCTGCTCGAAGAGAAGAAGAGGGGGAAAGTTTAGATGGGAAAAAAGAGAGAATGAGGAGACGAGTTGGAAGCAGGGGGAGGTCGTCGCAAAGAGTTAGTGGCACAGTCAGACAGCATGTATCGGCACCTGGGGTCAGCCAGACAGCACGCCAGTCAACGCATGCTGTTGCCACCACCAGAATGCCGTCATTGCAAAGCTCAGCAGTGTGGCATTTTTTTTGTGTGTCTGCCTCTGATAACAGCAATGCCATTTGCAACCTGTGCCAAAAGAAACTGAGTCGTGGGAAGTCCAACACCCACCTTGGTACAACTGCTTTGCGAAGGCACATGATCTCACATCACAAACGCCTATGGGATCAACACATGAGTACAAGCAGCACACAAACTCAAAGCCACCATGCTCCTCCTGGTCCAGCATCTTCAGCCACGTCAACCACTGCTGTCCTCCCTGCCCCCGTCTCAACCAACCGCCACTCCTCCTCTCACCTTCAGCAGTTCCTGCTCATCTGCCCACAGTCAGGTGTCTGTCAAGGACATGTTTGAGCGTAAAAAGCCAATGTCACAGAATCACCCCCTTGCCCAGGGACTGACAGCTGGCTTGACGGAACTCTTAGCCCGCCAGCTTTTACCATACCAGCTGGTGGAGTCTGAGGCCTTCAAAAAATTTGTCGCTATTGGGACACCACAGTGGAAGGTACCCGGACGAATTTTTTTTTCAAAAAAGGCAATCCCAAACCTCTACCATGCCATTGAAAAGGAAGTCATGGCATCTCTGGCATACAGTGTTGGGGCAAGGGTCCATCTGACCACTAATACCTGGTCTGCAAAGCACGGTCAGGGCAGGCATATCACGTACACTGCGCATTGGGTCAACCTGCTGACAGCTGACAAGCATGGAATGCGTGGCTCCGCAGTGGAGTTGGTGACACCGCCACGACTTGCAGGCAGACCTACTGCCACCTCCTCTACTCCTACTCCATCCTCTCAGATATCCTCCTCGGCTGAGTCCTCTTCTTCTGCGGTGTCTGGCTGCACATCAACTAAATCCCCCCAGCTCCCAAGGGGCTATTCCACATCCCGGATACGACAGTGTCATGCTGTCTTGGGGTTGACTTGCCTGAAAGCAGAGAGCCACACAGGACCAGCACTCCTGTCCGCCCTGAACGCACAGGTGGATCAGTGGCTGACCCCGCACCAACTGGAGATCGGCAAAGTGGTGTGTGACAATGGAACAAATTTGTTGTCGGCATTGAATTTGTGAAGTTGTCACATGTGCCGTGCATGGCACATGTGTTGAATCTCATCGTACAACGCTTTGTGTCTAAGTACCCAGGTTTACAGGACGTCTTCAAGCAGGTCAGGAAGGTGTGTGGCCATTTCAGGCGTTCCTACACGGCCATGGCGCACTTTTCCGATATTCAGCGGTGAAACAACATGCCAGTGAGGCGCTTGATTTGCGACAGCCCAACACGTTGGAATTCAACACTCCTAATGTTCGACCGCCTGCTCCAACAAGAAAAAGCCATCAACGAGTATTTGTATGACCGGGGTGCTAGGACAGCCTCTACGGAGCTGAGAATTTTTTTGCCACGTTACTGGACGCTCATGCGCAATGCCTGTAGGCTCATGCGTCCTTTTGAGGAGGTGACAAACCTAGTCAGTCACACCGAAGGCACCATCAGCGACCTCATCCCATTTGTTTTCTTCCTGGAGCGTGCCCTGCGAAGAGTGCTGGATCAGGCTGTAGATGAGCGTGAAGAGGAAGAGTTGTGGTCACCATCACCACCAGAAACAGCCTTGTCATCATCGCTTGCCGCACCTGCGGCAACGCTGGAAGAGGAGTATGAGGAAGAGGAGTCAGAGGAGGAATGTGGCGGCTTTGAGGAGGAGGAAGACCAACCACAGCAGGCACCCCAGGGTGCTCGTTGTTGTCACCTATCTGGTACCCATGGTGTTGTACGTGGCTGGGGGGAAGAACAGACCGTCAATGACATCAGTGAGGACGAGGAACGGGAAATGAGTGTAATCCTCCTCCTACCACGGCGGCAAGGACTGGATGATTTACAGATGTGTTGTTGATGGAGGACTTGCGGAGCTTTTTCAGTCCCACTCATCGCCACAGCCCTTCGGGATCCAGCCTTAGAGAACGACTCGACCGACAGGTAGCAGACTACCTCGCCTTAACAGCAGATATCGACACTCTGAGGAGCAATGAACCACTTCACTACTGGGTGTGCAGGCTTGACCTGTGGCATGAGCTATCCCAGTTTGCGATAGAACTTCTGGCCTGCCCTGCTTCAAGTGTCCTGTCAGAAAGGACCTTCAGTGCAGCAGGAGGCATTGTCACTGACAAGAGAAGTCGCCTCGCTCAAAAAAGTGTTGATTACCTCACCTTCATAAAGATGAATGAGGCATGGATCCCGAAGGGACTGACAGTGGGGGATACGTTTGACTAACAAAAGGCTTGATTACATGCCTTGGCCTCAAAATGGTCCACACGCTGCTGTATTTAATGTCTGCATACCGGATGACTTTCGTGAATTCTTCACCACCAACTAGGGTTCATGCCGCAATGTTTTAGTCACTTTTCTGCCTGGAAAACATCAATTTTTCCGGCCGCTGCTACAATAGCGGCTGCAACAATGCCATTATTTTTCAGGCATGTGTACATGCCTAATTTTTCTGTCCTATGGTGCAGCACTGTGGCAGCAAAAACAAACCAAAAAAAAAGGCACATACAAGGGTCAATTCCCCTTCGTGATTGTTACCATGTTGTGGTGAAGGGGCTTGCCTATCACAATGAAGCAATCATCACCTCTATGAGTGTGTTGGCAATGTTGCCACACCCCAGATGATAAGGCCGTTGCTTCATTATGGTCAGACCAAAAGCGATCGGACGGCTGGATAATATTTCATAGAAAAAACATTAATTTAACTTTTTTTTTATATGTTGTATGGGTTTTTAATACATAAAATAAAAAATCATAATAAAGTCTCTTAATAGTTTATTAGAAATGATTCAGACAATTAAAAAAAAAAACATCAATTCCAATACAAAGCAAGTACAGAGCTCAGAACTAAATTATTTCATGATGTCGTAATGGTTCGATTATTCGACAATGGTTAATCAATTCGACCGGATAGGGTACGTAACAGGTATTAAACTGATAGGAATAGTACTAGTTAAGACACCACTCATATAGGGTGTCACAGTATATTGCTCTGTGCACGCGCAGTGCCCGAATGTGGGAGTATGAGGACCGACCAAGCTGCTTTTTCCATCTCCCGGTTCCTGAAATCAATTCAGTTTGGTGTATGAGAGTTTGGTCTGTCACTGTGAAGGCAGTCGAAGGTCCCCGGCCTAAATTTTTTTTCACAAAAGGCAATCCCTGATATGGGATGTAACAGGGATTAAACTGATGAGAATAGTACTACAGAAAATACCACTCATATCGGGTGTGACAGTAAATTGCACGGCGCAGAAGCAGTGACCGTGGATTAAAACAGAGTGGAGGGAGCCAGCATTTTTTTAACCATCTCCCCGTTCAAAAAATCTATTCAATAAATGGCCCCCAGATTGGGGACGTTAGAGGGATTAAACTGATGAGAATAGTACTACAGAAAATGCCACTCATATCGGGTGTGACAGTAAATTGCACGGCGCAGACACAGTCACCGTGGATTAAAACAGAGTGGAGGGAGCCAGCGTTTTTTTAACGATCTCCCTGTTCGAAAATCTGTTCAATAAATGGCCCCCAGATTGGGGACGTTAGAGGGATCAAACTGATGAGAATAGTACTACAGAAAATACCACTCATATCGGTTGTGACAGTAAATTGCACAGCGCAGACGCAGTGACCGTGGATAAAAACAAAGGGGAGGTAGCCAGTGTTTTTTTAACCATCTCCACGTTCGAAAAATCTATTCAATTCACCTTTTCGGGGACCCTTGGTGTTGTACGTGGCTGGGTGGAGGAAGAAACCTTCAATTACATCACCGGGACGTGGCTAGCTTGGTATCCAACCTTGTGCAAATGTGGAGTTTGCGGTTGTGCAAATGAACTGTTTGCGGTTGTTTGCGGTGCATTAAAAGGGGAGTTTGGTCTGTCAATGTCTGTAAAGTGGGCGTAACCCTTACACTACCTGATCAATACAACATCATACCTGATCGTATACACACACTGGATGTTTTAAACCATGTTATTCCAAACAATTTAGGAATGTTAGTTGATTTATGCCCTTTATGGATTAAAACCCGACTCTGCGTCCACTACGTAATTTTCCATGGGAGTTTTGCATTAGATACCCCTCCGGCATGCCACAGTCCAGGTGTTAGACCCCTTGAAACAACTTTCCCATCACTATTGTGGCCAGAAAGAGTCCCTGTGGGTTTTAAAATTCGCCTGCCAATTGAAGTCTATGGCAGTTTGCCCGGTTCGCCCGTTCGCGAACATTTGCGGAAGTTCGCGTTCGCTGTCGGCGAACGGAAAATTTTATGTTCGCGACATTACTAGTGATCACGTGATCCATGCGTGTAGGGCGCCCTGACATCACTCTGGAGCACCCCAGGAGCCGCACGGATGGTAAGTATACTGCTCCCCCGCTCCCCACTACACTTTTTCCATGGCAACCAGGACTTTAGCGTCCTGGCTGCCATGGTAACCATTGAGAAAAAGCTAAACGTCGGATCCAGCGATGCGCCGGAACGACGTTTAGCTTAAGGCCGGATCCAGATTAATGCCTTTCAATGGGCATTAATTCCGGATCCGGCCTTGCGGCAAGTGTTCCGGATTTTTGGACGGAACAAAAAGCGCAGCATGCTGCAGTATTTGTTGCGTCCAAAAAACGTTCCGGTCCTGAACTGAAGACATCCTGATGCATCCTGAACGGATTTCTCTCCATTCAGAATGCATGGGGATGATCCTGATGAGGATTTTTCCGGCATAGAGCGCCGAGGACGGAACTCTATGCCAGAAAATAAAAACGCCAGTGTGAAAGGACCCTCAATCCAGGAGGAAAACTGAAGTAGCCACCACCTAGTGCAACAAATCTGTCCTCCTTCTCCCAGTCTCCTTTGTGATAGCCCAGCAGCATTCACGTGAAGTACAGTGTCTTTGTCATCATTATCATTACTTCCCTCTGAGACTACTACTCTTACTCAGCTCAGTCATCATCCATTGATAACAGAATATGTAACCAGGAAACCAATCTAAACATCGAACAATAAACTGGTGGTACAGTGGCTGCCGTACCACTCAGTATAGTCTGTTGCCATTAGGGAGCTGATGGCGCGCGCTTAGCTGGGTCAATGTTTTTGCAGTGAGACAGCACCATGGCAAGAAGGCCAGGTCGTATTGAGACCTCCACTTTGGGTCTATCTCGTTCCCACACCAGGCGCCTATCCGCCTACTTCTCCATGGACATCTTTCCGTCCCCAACAGAAACTGGTCAGAGTGGCTCTCCCACTTTCTCTCCCTCCTATCATTTGTGTAAAGTGAAGTGTTGCCATCTGGTTTTTGAGCTGGATTGCCCTGTGAGAGAGTAGCCCCAGAGCCGATCACTTGCATCAAGCAGCAATCATCTCGCTGGCTCTCTTCCCGCTATCTCCCAACTGATCAAAATGGTCAGCCGCAACGTCCAGAACATTGTGGCCATGCTGCATTTGGTGAGACACATGCTCCCTGCAGGGCATAATAAGCCTAGTAGTGCATTGTTTTTTGAAAAAGTTACTGGCTTGAGGTAGTGCTGGCAATATCCAGGAGATTGTCCTTGCATTTAAGACATATTTTGAGGCAAGAAATGCCTTACTAGACTTGTACGGACAGAGTAGTCTACCGTTACACTACTTAATCCATGATGTACCAACTAGAATTCCACTCTGCAGATGCTAGAGCATATGTAGAGCAGCGTAAAGCCGTGCTTGATTTTGTCATTTGCCCGACTACCTCAGCAAGGAGCATTTGTTGTTGCAAGATCAGGTGGGGGCAGCTCATCAGAGACACATGTCACATTCTTAAGCCATTCAAAGAGACCACAAAATTTGTCAGTAGTGACGACTGCGGCATAAACAAAGTCACCCACCTATATTTATCTTATAAAAGAGGCTTATATCGATGTTACAAGGGACGATGACGGAAGCAGTGGCATACCTCCAATAGAGGCAGACCACGGAGCTGCTATGGGGCCCCTGGGGGAAGGGTGCCCACAGTGGATCATAGGCCCCGCCCACTAAGTACACTTATATAGCTACTACCTGTTAAAAGACAATGTAGGATGTGGAGAAGGACCTTTGGTAATGTCATCAACCATGTGACCAGTACAGGACGCCAAGAAGTCGGAAGGAACTTTTGGTGATGTCATCAACCATGTGACCAGTACAGAGCCCTGGTAAGAGACCTGTGCGATGTTTCTGTGAGGGGGCAGGGCTTCTGTGTGGTGCCTGGAGGAAAGGTAAGTGGTGTCCTGGGATAGTCTATATAACATCCTAGAAAAGCTGTGAGTTGTAGTTCTGTCCTATTATATCCCTCTCCATGTAATTTCAATTTATGCCAGTACATTCTGGTGATGCTGGGAGTTGTAGTTGTCTCCTCTTATACACCCTCTGTGTAATGTATACTGAATAAGTCTGGCCATACTGGGGGTTATAGTTATTTCCTTTTAAAGCTCTTACCTAGTAAAACTGGATGATGCCCTATAATAATCTGGACATGCTGGGAGTTGTAGTTCTCTCTTCTTAGGCTGGTTTCACATCACCGTTTAGTTTTCCGTTTTGCGTGCAGGACTTTTTTCCATCTAAAATAACAGATCTCAGATTCAACGGATGCCAAATGTGCAGAACAGATGCTTAAAATACAGGATCTGTTTTTTTCTTTATTTTTCTGTTCTTCTGACGGATCAGACAAACGGAAAACTAAACGGTGATGTGAAACTGGCCTTATACTCTCTCTGTGTAATATCCATGTGTATCCAATAATAACAGCCTGGTCATTCTGGGAGTTGTAGTTCTCTCCACTTTTACCCCTTCCTTTGTTGCCCCCTAATTTCCAGTAATACCAATCTGGTGATGATGAGACTTGTAGTTTCCTATTATAATGTTCTGCAGATTCTGAGGTGTATATTACGCTTTATTCACATCTGTTCTAGTGACATTCGTTGTTCTGCCCCATCATAGGAGCACAACAATGAAAATTGCCGTGGTTCCAGATCTGGTGCTTCATGGACAACAACATCTGACAGATCCCTCTGACCATGATACGATCTGACGGGTTTCTATCTGCTAGGCTATAAAATTGTGTCCAGTATTTATGACCTGATCTGCGAATGAGGCCCCAAGACAGATGTGATCAAAGCCTTACATGTTCTCTATCATTATTATGATGTTCTGCAGCAGCTGAGGTATGTGTTAGGAGGCTCTGCAGCAACTGAGGTGTGAATTATGAGGTTCTGCAACAGCTGAGGTGTGTATTATGATGTTCTGCAGCAGCTGAGGTGTGCATTATGAGGTTCTACAGCAGCTGAGGTGTGTATTAGGAGGTTGTGCAGCAGCTGTGGTGTGTATTAGGAGGTTCTGCAGCAGCTGAGGTGTATATTAGGAGCTTGTGCAGCAGCTGAGGTGTGTATTAGGAGGTTCTGCAGCAGCTGAGGTGTATATTAGGAGTTTCTGCAGCAACTGAGGTGTGTATTAGGAAGTTCTGAAGCAGCTGAAGTGTGTATTTGGAGGTTTTGCAGCAGCTGAGGTGTGTATTAGGAGGTTTTGCAGCAGCTGAGATGTGTATTATGAGGCTCTGTTGCGGCTGAGGTGTGTATTATAATGTTCTGTAACAGCTGAGGTGTGTATTATGATGTTCTGCAGCAGCTGAGGTGTGTATTATAAAGTTTTGCAGCAGTCAGAGAAACATCAGTTGTGACTAGATTAAATCCTTTAGTTTTCTGTGTCTGCACTTTGTAAAATGTCCCTGTCTTGTTCCTCTGCCAGCACGAGCCACACTGTGACCTGACTGACCGATCCGGACCTGACCTGATCCAGCAGCATCACCAGTCCAGACTTCAGTCCAGCTCAGTGAAGATCTCCCCCAGGCCTTGACTGCGTACAGCATTGGGGAGGAGGTGAAGCAGGAGCTGGCACAGTCCATGGAGGAAGGATGACGCACTATATAAAAATAAGCAGGCACAATTCATCGGGTAGGGCTAGGTAATCACCTGTGATCAGATATTGGTATTCTGATCCAGCATACCAGCAGAATACCAGAATAGCCCGATCCAGCATATGTCAAACATTGCTGGCACCTGCTGGATTCCATTCACAATAATGGGGTCATTCAAGATCCCGCATGCAGCATTATTTTGTCCTTTGTTTTTGCCAGAATCTGCAACGTAGGCTTCTGCTGGAACCTCTGCAGCAGATGTGCATGTACCAATGGGTCACTCACAAGGGGGCCCAATTCAGATTCTTGCCATGGGGCCCAGTGATTTCTATGTACGCCCGTGGACGGAAGAACAATTTATGCATCTTGCTTATGCACTCTGTTGCTGTTAGGGACCCACAAGGGAAAGTACCATGGAGGAGGAGAAGGATGAGGATGAGGAGCTACCACTAGAGCTGTGCTAAAACTGCTGCCGCATGCCACTATTACCCTACCGTTTACCCTACCCCTACTGCCTCTACCATTACTGCTACACAGTCTCCACTACTACTACTACTACTACTACTACTACCCCAAAATCCTTGTCTGTTCCATGCTGTGCTTAGACTGCTGCTGCATGCAACTATTACCCTACCCATTTCACATCCACACTGTAAGGGCTCATGCACACAAACGTATATTCTTTCTGTGTCCGTTCAATTTTTTTTGCAGAACGTATGCGGAACCATTCATTTCAATGGGTCCCCCCAAAAAACGGAAGCTACTCCGTGTGCATTCAGTTTCCGTATGTCCATATTTCCATTCCCCCAAAAAATAGAATGTGTCCTATTATTATCCGCATTGCGGACAAGGATAGTACTGTTCTATCAGGGACCAGTTGCTCCATTCGGCAAAATACGGAATACACACGGACGTCATCCATTTTGTACGGATCCAATTTTTGCGGACCGCAAAATGCATATAGTCGTGTACATGAGGCCTAAGGGAGAATTTTTTCAGGCTCATTCTGAACTAGCCATGCTTTCTTCTGACAATACACACTTGTGGGTGTATAAACACAGACAGGTATTCTACCTCTCCAGCGACAAGATCTCTAGCTGCAGCGCAACTGCGCCGGGAGAGATTCGCTGTGAACCCCTACCCCAAGGTGACATTACAAAATCCCTAGGAGCAGGATGTAATGCTCTGTTTCTCTACACAGCGGGGGTGTGCAGCAGGAAAACTAGCAGTGCTTGACTATTCAGCTGATTAGTTCCTGTGTGCTGTGTCTGACTAATGGAGTCATGTACCTGTCAGGTTCTGATCCTGGGACTTGTTGTTCTATTTAAACCCCTTCCTAGCTATACACCTTTGCCAGTAATAGATTCAGAGTCTCTAGCTGTGCTCCTGGTTATGATTCTGTGTGTGGATTGCTATTATTGTTATTGACCATGGTTGGCCTTTGACAACACTCTCTTGTGTTTTGGTACTGTGCTTCCTGTCTGATTCTGACTTTGACTAAGATTTGTGACAACCCTCTGTCTTGCAAATTTGTACTGTTTTGTCCTTCCGGTTCTGACCCATTGTTGCCCCCACCTCCCCACTCTGTGACTGGGTCACTATGTTGACTCCTCATGCTCCTGCCACCCTCACCACTCTGTGACTGGGTCACTGTGTTGACTCCTCATGCTGTTGCCACTCTCAACAGTCTGCTCTGGGGACATTAGTGGTCTTGTTGGCCTTTATGATATCACAGTTTATATTACTGCTCTTCTGATGCCTCTGAAGAACTGAAAAATTAAAAACAGATCCTGTCTTTGGAGCATCTATATGGCCTTGTCATACAGTCAGTATTTTGCATCATGATTGAATCATGATTTGGAAGCCAAAACACAGAAGGCATGCAAATATTTCCTTCACGTGTCATCTGTGTTTTGCACCCACTTCTGTTTTTGCCTTACCGATACTGATCAATTACTGACCGAATTCTGACCCTGTGAAAGCAGATACTCAGTAGGTAACAGAATAGGTTCTCTAGCAATAGTATGATGAATATAGTAGAATGAGTGGGTAACCTAATACCTTATCATCAATTCATATATCAATCAATGTGGACACCCCCCCAAACCACTCTTTCACAATTTAGTAGAATCAGTGGCTAACAGATTAACTAGCAATCTATGTGAAAACAGCAAACGGTGTAAAATGAGACTGCTCTTTCACTCTATAGTAGGATCTTGGGCCACTGCATGTTTAAGTTCTTTAATAAAGAATCTTTATACCTGACGTAAACATTGACCTGTAAGGCTGAGTTCACATTTCAGTTATTTGGTCAGTTAATTCCAGCAGCTACTGTATGGTGAGCCAAAATCAGGAGCGAATCCTACTTGCAGATAATGTATCATGAAAAGATCTTCACCTGTTCTTTGTTTTGGACCCGTACCTGACCAATTAAGTCAAGTGTGAACTGAGCCTAATAGTGACGCAAGCTAATGCGCTCATCCATGTACTGTATATGACATGCCTGTCATGCTGACGCACAGTAAGTGTTTCACTACCAGAAAGGACTAGCTATGTATGTTGTTGCAATGCACAGTGATGTACACCGAGATACTATATATTTCATCTATTTAATTTAATGTTTGTGTGTGTCATTAAAATATATCGACAGTATCCCCCATCACAGTGACATCTACAGTACCCTGCCCTCTTAACAGTGGCCTCCACATTCCCCTCTCCTTAACACTGACCTTCCCCCCACAGTGCACTGTCTCCTTAAACTGGGACCTCCACAGCAGCCCGTCCCCTAACTTTGACCTTCACAGCAGCCTGCACCTTTAACAGTGAGTTCCACAGCACCCCATCCCCTTGACAGTGACCTCCACAGGGGCCCATCCTCTTAACAGTGACTTCTACAGCACCCGCCCCTTAACACTGACCGTAGGTTATAGTCCCCTTAACTGTGACCTCCACCATTCCCGGCTAGTGATGTCGCGAACATAAAATTTTCAGTTCGCGAACAGCGAACGCGAACTTCCGCAAATGTTCGCGAACAGGCGAACCGGGCGAACCGCCATAGACTTCAATAGACAGGCGAATTTTAAAAACCAAAGGGACTCTTTCTGGCCACAATAGTGATGGAAAAGTTTTTTTAAGGGGACTAACACCTGGACTGTGGCATGCCGGAGGGGGATCCATGGCAAAACGCCCATGGAAAATTACGTAGTGGACGCAGAGTCGGGTTTTAATCCATAACGGGCATAAATCACGTAACATTCCTAAATTGTTTGGAATAACATGCTTTAAAACATCCAGTGTGTGTATACGATCAGGTATGATGTTGTATCGATCAGGTAGTGTAAGGGTTACGCCCGATTCTCAGACATTGACATACCAAACTCCTCTTTTAATGCACCGCAGACAGTCCATTTGCACAACCGCAAACTCCCCATTTGCACAAGGTTGGATACCAAGCTAGCCACGTCCCGGTGATGCGTCAGGGTACATGGCCTCTGAACATTAGGCATTATTCCAGGGACAGTGGAAATCACAGCACCACGACCACGACGGCCCCTGCGGGGTGGCCTGCCTCTGCCTGTCATTTTTTTTTCGATAAGTGGTACTGTGCCACCCTGTATCAGTGGTGGGCACTGGCAGTGGGCACACTACAGTCTGTGGAAGTGGGCCTGACACACACTGGCAGCAGACAAGCAACTGAAATTAGACTAATGTGTAAAAATTAAATGCCTTATTTATCGGCAAGCTACTGTGCCACCCGGTATCAGTGGTTGGCACTGGCAGTGGGCACACTACAGTCTGTGGAGGTGGGCCTGACACACACTGGCAGGAGGCAAGCAACTGAAATTAGACTAATGTGTAAAAATGAAATGCCTTATTTATCGGCAAGCTACTGTGCCACCCGGTATCAGTGGTTGGCACTGGCAGTGGGCACACTACAGTCTGTGGAGGTGGGCCTGACACACACTGGCAGGAGGCAAGCAACTGAAATTAGACTAATGTGTAAAAATGAAATGCCTTATTTATCGGCAAGCTACTGTGCCACCCGGTATCAGTGGTTGGCACTGGCAGTGGGCACACTACAGTCTGTGGAGGTGGGCCTGACACACACTGGCAGGAGGCAAGCAACTGAAATTAGACTAATCTGTAAAAATGAAATGCCTTATTTATCGGCAAGCTACTGTGCCACCCGGTATCAGTGGTTGGCACTGGCAGTGGGCACACTACAGTCAGTGGAAGTGGGCCTGACACGCACTGGCAGCAGGCAAGCAACTGAAATTAGACTAATGTGTAAAAATTAAATGCCTTTTTTATGCAAAGTCCTGTGCCAGCCGGTATGAGTGGTAGGCACTGGCAGTGGGCACACTACAGTCACTGGAAGTCAGCCTGACACACACTGGCAGGCAACTAACCTTAGATTAAAGTGTAAAAATTAAATGCCTATTTTGATGCAAAGTCCTCTGCCAGCCGGTATGAGTGGTAGGCACTGGCAGTGGGCACACTACAGTCACTGGAAGTCAGCCTGACACACACTGGCAGGCAACTAACCTAGATTAAAGTGTAAAAATTAAATGCCTTTTTTGATGCAAAGTCCTGTGCCACACGGGATGACAGGGGTGGGCACTGGCAGTGGGCACACTACAGTCAGTGGAAGTCGGCCTGACACACACTAGCAGCAGGCAAGCAGCTGAAATTACACTAAAGTGTAAAAATGAAATGCCTTTTTTATGCAAAGTCCTGTGCCAGCCGGTATGAGTGGTGGGCACTGGCAGTGGGCACACTACAGTCAGTGGAAGTCAGCCTGACACACACTGGCAGGCAACTAAAAGTGTAAAAATGAAATGCTTTTTTTTATGCAAAGTCCTGTGCCAGCCGGTATGAGTGGTGGGCACTGGCAGTGGGCACACTACAGTCACTGGAAGTCAGCCTGACACACACTGGCAGGCAACTAAACTTAGATTAAAGTGTAAAAATTAAATGCCTTTTTTGATGCAAAGTCCTGTGCCACATGGGATGACAGGGGTGGGCACTGGCAGTGGGCACACTACAGTCTGTGGGCCTGCAGCTCCTCACACACAGGCAGGCCAGGCAACTGCAATATGCATATAAAGGAAAAAAAAAGCAGACTAATGTTGCAGCCCTAAAAGGGCTTTTTGGGGTGCTGTCAGGACGCTGTCCTTACAGCAGAGATCAGATGAGTCTTTCAGGACTGGAGTGGACACTGAATTCACTAGCCTAGCTATCGATTTCCCAATTAATTCAGCAGCAGCTACACTCTCCCTCCTCTCACTAAGACTGCAGCTTCAGAATGAATCTAAAATGGATGCTGTGCAGGAGGTGGGAGGGTCTGGGAGGGAGGGTATGCTGCTGATTGGCTGGAATGTGTCTGCTGACTGTGAGGTACAGGGTCAAAGTTTGCTCAATGATGATGTATAGGGGGCGGACCGAACATCGCATATGTTCGCCCGGCAGAGGCGAACGCGAACAAGCTATGTTCGCCGGGAACTGTTCGCCGGCGAATAGTTCTGGCCATCTCTATTCCCGGCCTCTTTAACAGTGACTGCCACAGTGCACCTCTCCCTTAACCTTAACCTCTACTGTACCCCACTGTCTTAACAGTGACCTATATAGCTCCCCGTCCCATAACAGTGACCTCTACAGAACCCAGCCCCTTAACACTGACCTCCATAGTGGACCGTCCCCTTAACTGTATCCTCCATTGTTCCCAGCCTCTTAACAGAGACCTCCACAGCGCCCAACCCTTTAACAGTGCCCTTCACAGCATCTTATCCCTCTAAAAGTGACCTCCACAGCAGCCCGGCCATTTAACAGCGACCTCCACAGCTGCCACCCCTTTATTAGTGACCTCCACAGTACCCAGTCTCTTTAACAGGGACTTCCACAACACCCTGCCCCCTTAACAGTGGCCTCTACAGCAATCTGCAAGTTAACACTGACCTCCATAGCTGATTGTCCCCTTAACTGTGACACCCACAGCAGCCTACAACTAGGGTGGCTACAGGTCCAGTTTTTGGGGGCGGACAGTTCGGCTTTCAGACTCCCTGTCCTCTGGCTGGCACAGGGCCTGAGTGGACACAATGATGTCCTTTTAAACAGCTCACTCTCAGACAGCAGAACTGTGCTGTCTGAACGTGAGCTGCAGGGAGAAAGTCACACTACGTCTGACCACTGCAGCTGACAGAAGTAGATTTTTACCTTCATTTTTCAATCCCCATCGGCTGCGGAGTGGGAGGGGACATAGACTAACTGGGTCAGGGAAGTGGCTTAGTGGGACCAGGGGCGGGGATTGTTAAGTCCGTCTTTTGAGGGTGGCATGAATGGCCACCCTACCTGCCCCCTGAACTGTGACCTCCACAGCAATCCACCACCTTAACAGTGTCATTCACAGTGCCCTGCCCCTTCAAAGCTGACCTACAGTAGTGAGGAAAAATGGCTTGGTTTTTATGGAAACCTGGTGTGGTGATGTGTACAGTATAATTGCTGGGAGGTGTGTATATCCCACCCAGATAACTCATCTGGGTGAGATAACTGAAATCCAGAAAGCTGCAGTGGTTTCAGCAAAGTGTCGTTTGCTGAGACAGTTTTGTCCAGATGTTGTTCTGGGCTGAATTTCATGTGGACTGGTGGGTAGGTTTGGTAGTGGGATCTTACAGTCTACACCCTTCTGCTACATATATTGTCTTTTGCCAAAGGTGATCGCAGGTGAGGCCTGCTGCTGTAATCAAGGAGGGATAAAACAACTCTCTGTATATGACTTGGGAGTATGAAAGGCTGAGGAAGCCTGAGAGAGAGGAGTCCCACCCAGGAGGCCTGAGGGGCCACAAGGCTTTGTAAAGCCTGAAGTTTGGGGGGCCCAGTGACACCTACAGAAAGAGGGTCGTACGGACAGAATCATCGGAAGGACTTCTGGACCATCTCCCCCCAAGAGTGCTAGTGTGGTCACAGCCTGGAGGCTGCTGGACCGTATATGGTTGAGGAAGCTGGATCTAATCCCATGTGTGAATGGCACTCTATAGGTGAGGTAAAGACAACAAATGTATTAGGTAGAGCCCAGATGGGCAAGTGTTTATTTTCGTTGTTTATGTGTGTAATTTTGCTGAAGTGTCAAAATAAAGCACCTTTTGGACTTGAACTCTGTTGTCAGAGGAGAAGTCTGTGATTGCAACCCCGAGAGAGATTGATCCCGTACACTGGTTTAAAACTGTGTGTATGTGGAGACTAAGGCCTCTTTCACATGACTGTATGACTTTTTCAGTGTTTTGCGGGCCGTTTTTATCGGATCCATCTTCCAGTTTTTGTTTCCATCATGTTTCTGTTTCGTTTTTCCGTTCTGTTTCTCCATATGGCATATAAAGTATACAGTAATTACATAGAAAAAAATGGGCTGGGCTTAAAATTTTCAATAGATGGTTCTGCAAAAAACGGAACGGATACAGAAGACATACGGATGCTTTTCCATATGAATTCCGTTTTTTTTTTTCGAACCCATTGACTTGAATGGAGCCACGGATCGTGATTTGCGGGCAATAATAGGACATGTTCTATCTTTGCACAGAAAAGAAAAACGGAAATACGGAAACAGAATGCACTTCTGTTTTTTGCGGAACTATTGAAATGAATGGTCTCGTATATGGAACAAAAAAAAACGGTTCATACACTCGCAAAAAAACCTTCGTGTGAAAGAGGCCTAAGGGCCTGCGAGAGCTGCTAGAGAGCCCCGCTCTAAAACCTTTCCGGGCACCTGATGCACCTGTCTGCTATATTTTGTGATTGTAAATGGTACAGTGCGGATTCCTTTAGCGGACATACACATACATACACTCAGCTTTATATAAAAAAAAATCACGAATTTGAGATTATTTTCTTGATTGCGAAAAATCGGCAATGTAATATTTGCGCAATGCACGCAAAATACAGGCGTGGGTCACTATAGCTATATTTTTTAAGCTGCTAGAAGTTTCTTGAGACTGGAGAAAATGGGTGGTATGACAGAACATTACAATAGCTTTATATGCAGATAGAGAGCTCCAATATATTCACGATTGCGAAATTGGCACTAATGATGTGAATATTGTGGAGCAATATGTGCAACTTCACATTTTAGCAGGTCTAACTACATATTAGTGATTGGTGCACTAAGTATTGTTGTGAACTTGTGACATCACAGCACTATGTATGCATTTAGGTAGCATACATATATACTGCACTATGTATGTAGCATGTATGTATAGACAGCAGAACCTACACTGTATCACTATCTAATCTACACTGATTATCTCCCACTAACTATCTATATTATATATATATATATATATATATATATATATATATATATATATATATATATATATATATATATATAAGCTAACTCACTAACTAACTATCTAATGTCTAGTGTTGAGCACGAATATTCGAATAACTAATCTTAATTGCCACTTTGATAATTCACGAATATTTAGAATAGATTGCTATTTTTTTTTTTTTTTTTCAAATATTAATCATTTTTTATCATCCATCTGAAGTGAACACTGAACAGTACACATGATACCTCCCTGCTTAGGGTGTCTGGTTCCCAAAAAAACTGTTCTTATCTGTCCGGGCTCCTAGCATTTCAGCCTGCTCCAGTCAGTCCCCATTGCCATGCGCATGGAGCGTCCCCATCACCATGGGAACGCCTCGGGGTTAGAATATACCATTGGATCTGACTTTTCACGATCTCACAACAGAGAATAGTCTTGTCATAAGACTATGAAACCAATAGAGGGCACTGTTCTTAACTCATGGACAGCGCCCTCTATTGGTTGCATAGTCTTATGACAAGACTATTCGCTGTTGTGAGATTGTGAAAACTTCCAGTATGTATACTTCCTATAATCTTCTCAGACTGGAGCATGCTCAAAATTTTAGTTTTACAACAGCCGGAGTGTCGAAGGTGGCTGACACCTGGTCTAGTACATAAATGTGTGTATGTAGTGCCATGTATAGCATATGTCAGTGTATATCTAGTGCCATGTATGGTATATTCCCTTGCATATGTAGTGCAATGCATAGCTTAACTGTGTGCATATAGTATATACCTATGTATATGTTATATATATATATATATATATATATATATATATATATATATATATAGTTAAATAAGCTGTATCACAATTAAAAACTTATCACAATATTTGTTTCAACATTTGTTCTGCTAAGACAAGTAGGTTTGATCAGCTGTGTATCTGCTACAGTATGTGACAATGCATGTACAGTAGTAGAAGAACTGTAATTTCCTATTTATTTACTGACAAAATGTGGTGCTGTTGGTTACCATGCAATTTACTATTTAATTTTCTCCAAATGGCTTTCACATTGACCTTTCGATGGTTACTGTCTCCAAGTACAAGAGGCTTTGCTAGACTTCATAGCCTTTTCTTTCTTGTGTTGTTTAGTATTTGTAAAATGCTATAAATATTTATATCAAATAATGTTTGGTTAAAAGCTCTGCTTTGGAAAAAAATTTATAAGTATCATTTCTTCTAAGGGAACCTTTGGTCACCGCCTTAATAAATAAATCAACTTGTTAAACAAACAAAAAAAAAAAAAAAAAAACAACAACTTAAAATAACTAGTGATGAGCGGGAGGTGCCATATTCGATTTCGACGAAATTCGCGAATATTCGCTAGAATATTCGTCTCATATTCGTCGAAATCGAATATTCGTTATTATTCTAGTTATCGCGATTATTCTGCGATTTAAATAATCGTATTGCGATTCTTTATTTTTTTTAACAAGGCAACTTGCCGATATTGGTTTGATATCTAGAATTAGCGAAGATGATGAATATGACGAATGTATTCGTCATTTTCCTCAAAACGAAGATAACGAAATAATCTCCATCTTCGTTTTAGCTCCATATTCGTCGACTTCGCTAATTTTAGCAGTGGACTAAATAAACGGCAGGTAAATTCGCTATGCGATAATATTACATTGCCTTTTTTTTTAAATAGAATAATACTATTCTATTTATTTTTTTAAAAGGCAAAGTAATATTATCGCATTAGATTCGCTATACGATAATATTACTTTGCCCTTTTTAAATAAATAGAATAGCATTATTCTAGTTAAAAAAGGCAAAGTAATATTATCGCATTAAATTCGATATGCGATAAGTTATCTAGAATTAACGAAGATGACGAATATAGCCCTATATTCTCCATATTCGTTAAATCTAATAGGAAAGTTCACTCTAAGTTAGAAGCGCAATGCAATTAAATATTTTCGCATTGCGATTCCAACCTAGAGCTGTGTTCAAAGTTTAAAAATAAATTACAATACTTACCACGAATTGACGAATCACAAGGAATAATCGCGTATGCACGCGATCATGTGACAATCGTGTCACGTGACGTTTTACTTTCGGTTTCGCGACTGGTGCTGACTTTTGAAAAAATCGAATCGAGATCGGATCGAGATGGGGCGAAATTGCTTACCGAAGAGGAGGAAGATTATATAATCAATGTAAGTATAGTAACATGTTTAATGTTTATTACATCACATGATTGTATTACATATTGCACGCATATCTGATTCTGAACATTATTTTTTAACACTTTATCTACAGAAAAATATTTATGTGTAGATCTACTGTTGTAAAATATTCGAGTATTCGAATATTTACCAGGATACGATTTTTTTTTTTTTTTATTTCCCCTTCCTTCCTTCTTTTTTTTTCTTTTGGTTTCCTAAAGCAATATATTACTTGTTGTGTAGACCCCATACACATACAATCCCAGTGCAAACAGATCTTAGAAGTAAATTTAAAAAAATTAAAAATAGTATACTAAAAATGTTGATTATATGTTTGCATCTTTATCCTGCAGACAATGTTGGAGAAGGGTTACGGCCTGACCCGCAAGCATGCGGAGAAGACCGCCATAATCCTGTCCCTCCAGAAGGAGATGGAGGAGAGGTTTGGCCACATGCCAGTAAAGGAGGCCATCCAAAAAAGTGGTGCGACCTCAAGAGGCACCACCCAGAGCGCATCAGAGAGCGGAGTGCTGTACTGTGCCCAGGTACATTGCTTACATGACTTTTATATATCTCTCTACACCTCTATGTAATGTATCTAGTCAGTGATGCTCTAATCCGTACAGATGGAGCTGGGTTAACAGTGTTAACACACAAACTCTTAATAGGAATTTCATAACTCATCGCGTTATCTATAAACAAAAGCCATTGTAAAAAAAGCTAAACGCATCTAGTTTACATAACATGGCTCATAAAGCATGTGTGTTAACTCTACTACATCCGTATTTCATCCCTTACAGCCCCCAGTACATGTACGGTGCAACAGAACGTCACTTAATGCCCAGCACCCTACATGTACATCGCTATGATCAGGCGGGCGCATGACCTTAATTCAGCGGCAGGGGTACGGCCGTTACTGATGTACGGACACAGGCTGCATTCTCCCGCATATATCACAGATACTGGCACATCAACTCCTGCACGGCCACGATTAGCGCTGACCTTGGCACATGCGCGTTATTGGTAACTTAGGCCGGTTTTACCATCTGTAACACAGGTTTTAAGAATGTCAGTTCCCTACAAAATGAGGCAAATCAACCATTGGATTGCAGATGCCTCCATATAGAAATGTATGGATCTTTTACATTTTTATGATTCTTGAGTTGTTTGTTTACATTTTTAACAATTTGTGATTATTACAGGTAAAACCGTCCCCTCTGTCCGCCACCGCAAAAGAAAAGCGGAGGACATTGAGGTGTCCACGGAGGAGGAGGAGACGGAGGAACAGCCAGGACCCTCCACCCTTACAGCGGCCCATCCACCACCGGAAGTGGTGACAATGGAGGAGGCGAGTGCTGACCTCAATATTGTGGAGGTCGAGGTTGAGGAGGAGGCTGGACCGTCCCAGCCACTCAGAATCGCCCCCCACATCCTGAAGAGGAGGAGGAAGAGGTCATATACACGCCTCACCAGGAGGGTAAATATGTGCACACACCAATATAAATCGGTACACAAAACATATTCAAAAATATCACACGATCCCTGAACAATAGCAGACCTTAGTTAACATGGCTGCCCGTTTAGCTAAGCAGGTTTTGCACCTCATTTCCAAAGCGATTATGCCTGGGGGACGGTTTTTGTTGGTCTGCAATAGTACGTCCCTGTTAAGGGGAGCACCCAGGAATTTTGTATAGTGGGGTCGGAATAAAAAAAGCTACGGCAATTGTTATCAGCCCCTCCTACATATAATAGGCCACTCCCAACAAACAATGTACAGCTGAAATTATATTGTTGAGGATGAAGGTAAGAGTCTTACCCTCATCCTACATAGACGCACTTTACTCAGTATTCAGGGCCCCGACATAAAGCTCCTGTACTTACACTCACACTGTCCCCTAGAATAGCGAAAGAGGAGTGGAGGAGGAGAAGCTGCGCGATTTTAACGGAGTGTAGGTCCGGGTGGGGGTACAGAGAGCTCCTCCGCTCTCCTCCCTCCCCAGATCCTAGTAATCATGCTCCCTTCAGCCCCCAGTAGCAGTAGTAAAGCTCACCATAATGTAGTAGTAATACTTTTCCTTATAATATAACAATAAATCAAATAACCCTGCTTAGTGCCCACAGTTCAGCTAATGTCCCCATAATGTATGCCAGTATAAAATACCCCTATATAGTGCCCCAGTAAATGACCCCATAGTTCTCCACTGCCCAATAGTGCCCCCAAATAATGTTCCTATAGTGCCACCAGATGCCCCATATTAATTAATTTGCCCCATACTGCCATCCATTTATTTGCTGGGCTTCTACCAGCAAATAGGCCTGAAGCCTATAGTGGTGATAGGCGGCGGGGCAGTGAACGATGCGCTCCCGTGCCCGCTGCAGCCTAATTCAGAACCAGGGCCGTGCCGCCTATGGCGGTCGATAGCGGCCCTGGAGGATAAAAAAAAAAAACAATTTAATGGTTCTAGGGGTCCAGACCTGTTGGACCACCCCTGGGTGCGCCACTGTCCCTGTGCATCAAGTCATGTCCCACTATGACGTACTATTGTGGGCTGGCCGTTAAGTGGTTAAAATGCCAACAATGAGGGGAAAACAGAAACTACAGTAATAGAAAACAATATAATTGCAACCAAACTCTGTAAACTACCAAAAAGTATTAACAAACCAAATAACATTATGCCATACCCGAACTCTCACAAAGTAAACCAAAATATTAGTAACATAAAAATCTATAGCTACTGAGTTAAGATTTAAATAGGCGGTTTTTAAACTCATACTCCACACTAAGCACTAATTGTCTTGTAACCTGAATTGCAGTAATTGTTTGTTTATTTATTTATTTTTACAGTTGTGAACAAGTGTGTCCGCCAAATGGCCAGGATGGAGCGGGAGTACAGGAGGGAGATGGAGGAGGTGGCCAAGCAGCAGCGGCGGCTGTTTCGAAAGATGCAGGAGATGGATAGGAGGCATCTCCGTGAAATGGCCAAGATGAGGGAGCTGCTGGCCCGGCTAAAAAATTGCCATAGAGGCCTATTGTACTTATTTTTTTCTATAATGTTATTTATAAATAGTTTATTAACCGTTATAACTTGTGCTTTCGTTTTTCTAATGTTATGTTACGGTGTAATTTTATAACTTAGTTGTAAGGCCTCTTCAGTCTAGGGTCAGACTCATCTGGATCAGGACAGACAGAAGTAGGCACACGGTAACACTGTAGTATAAGGCCCACACATAACTCAGCAGTGTCAGGACATACAGAAGCAAGTATTGTTAACGGTGAAGTATGAAGCCCACACCATCTGCTGTTAGACGTAATCCAGCGTGTGTGCGGTGCTGATCATGTATGGGTGGGAAGAGCGGTGGTACACCCTCATCCTCCTCCATCACCTCCAAAAGCTTCCTGCATTGCCTTCCCCAAGATGTCCCACTCACAGTCGCTGTCTAACAAGAGCAGGGAGGATTCCAGGGGGTTGGTCCTGCAGGAGGCGGAGAGCAGCAGTTGCTGCTGCTCAGAGCCGGGCCAGAGGACTCTGTGGCACAGTATTGTGCCACTAGAGCCACAACTGCCTCGCCACCCTGAGAGGTATCGGCGGGGCGGCTGCTAAGAGCCAAAAATCAATGAGTTGTATGATCAAGAAATACACACCCGCACTGACCGTCCCTTTATTTTTGATCTCCATAGTAACCGCCCATTTAACAGCGCCCATATGTTTAATAGTGGCCCCTGCCCCCATGCATGTAGCAGTGTAGTTGTGGCATTATCTGACTCAATATTTTAGGAGTCTCAGGACATGCAAAGTGGCAAAACCTTGGATCAGTTGTTATGGTAACCAGTCCAGGAGTAGGACCCGCGAGCTTCTAGTGGCTGACATGTGACCGTGTAAATGGCAGTTGCCAGCCTTGTATTGACTGTAATGGATGTCATTTTTGGGAATAGCGCTGAAACGGTACGTCCTAGAGAGCAGAGACCCCGCAAGTATTGATTCCATGTACTAAGGGATGTGTACACCAAGTATCGTTGAAATCGATGGTTGCATGTTTGAGTATTTGTGGAACATACACAGATGCATACATACATATATACATTATTTTACATACATACAGTATATATCTATGTGTGTATATATATATATATATATATATATATATACACTCACCTAAATAATTATTAGGAACACCATACTAATACGGTGTTGGACCCCTTTTGCCTTCGGAACTGCCTTAATTCTACGTGGCATTGATTCCACAAGGTGCTGATAGCATTCTTTAGAAATGTTGGCCCATATTGATAGGATAGCATCTTGCAGTTGATGGAGATTTGAGGGATGCACATCCAGGGCACGAAGCTCCTGTTCCACCACATCCCAAAGATGCTCTATTGGGTTGAGATCTGGTGACTGTGGGGGCCATTTTAGTACAGTGAACTCATTGTCATGTTCAAGAAACCAATTTGAAATGAATCGAGCTTTGTGACATGTTCATTATCCTGCTGGAAGTAGCCATCAGAGGATGGGTACACGGTGGTCATGAAGGGATGGACATGGTCAGAAACAATGCTCAGGTAGCCCGTGGCATTTAAACGATGGCCAATTGGCACTAAGGGGCCTAAATTGTGCCCAGAAAACATCCCCCACACCATTACACCACCACCACCAGCCTGCACAGTGGTAACAAGGCATGATGGATACATGATCTCGTTCTATTTACGCCAAATTCGGACTCTACGATTTGAATGTCTCAACAGAAATCGAGACTCATCAGGCCAGGCAACATTTTTCCAGTCTTCAACAGTCCAATTTTGGTGAGCTCGTGCAAATTGTAGCCTCTTTTTCCTATTTGTAGTGGAGATGAGTGGTACCCGGTGGGGTCTTCTGCTGTTGTAGCCCATCCGCCTCAAGGTTGTGCGTGTTGTGGCTTCACAAATGCTTTGCTGCATACCTCGGTTGTAACGAGTGGTTATTTCAGTCAACGTTGCTCTTCTATCAGCTTGAATCAGTCGGCCCATTCTCCTCTGACCTCTAGCATCCACAAGGCATTTTCGCCCACAGGACTGCCGCATACTGGATGTTTTTACCTTTTCACACCATTCTTTGTAAACCCTAGAAATGGTTGTGCGTGAAAATCCCAGTAACTGAGCAGATTGTGAAATACTCAGACCGGCCCGTCTGGCACCAACAACCATGCCACGCTCAAAATTGCTTAAATCACCTTTCTTTCCCATTCTGATTTCAGGAGATTGTCTGGACCAGGACCACACCCCTAAATGCATTGAAGCAACTGCCATGTGATTGGTTGACTAGATAATTACATTAATGAGAAATAGAACAGGTGTTCCTAATAATTCTTTAGGTTAGTGTATATATATGAATAACGCCAGGGCGTAGCTATATGGGGTGCAGAGGTAGCAGTTGCTAACGGGCCCAGGAGCCTGAGGGGGCCCAAAGACCCTTGTGCCGCATAAGAAGACACTGGTATTACGCTGGGTTCACACTTGGGTGTTTTACAGTGCGTTGAAATGCGCTGTAAAACGCTCAACAGGTGAAAAACCATGTTTCCCTATGGGCATGGTTCTCACCTGAGCGTTTTACAGCGCGTTTGAAAGAGCTGTAAAACACTCTACGCCCAAAGAAGTACAGGATCTTCTTTGGGGCGTAGCGTTGCGCGTCCCCCATAGGGATATATAACGCAATTGCGCGCTCGACGCGCAATTTTTACTTTAATTTTCGCAATGCGAAAATAGAAGTAAAGATCACACGTCGTATGCGCGAAGCGGGATGCGCTGGTGTGAACCCAGCGTTATAGAAAGTGCATGCTGGTCAAGTTACACCTCTGGCCAGGGGCGTAACTATAGGGGAAGCGGCTGATTTGGTGCCCAAACTCAGTAGGGGCCCACCCAGGTATTGTCAGGGCCCTCTCAACAGTATTATACAATGATATTATATACAGAAACAATGTACGAAATGGACGGAGGAGCTTCCGGGTCTCATCGCAGAGATCGATCGTGACTAGCCAAAGGAGAGGGGTTGCATGGGAGGAGTGGGTTGTGTAGAAGTTTGTGGGGGTAGTTGTGGGGGTAGGAGGGCCCATTCAAAAATTTGCTGTGGGGCCCAGTCCTTTCTCATTACGCCACTGAATAACGCTATACTCTACATATTCGCTCTCAGTCAAAAAGCGGGAAGGAATCATGTGTGGTCACACTCTGGCCAAATCAAATAAAAAATAAAAAATTACGACTATTCTAAAATAGAAATATATATCATTATATTCAACATAATGCTAATGCTATATATTTTCAGAATATTCAGGAATATTCTATGACACGAAAAAATGCACAAGGAAAGATGCCTATAGACAGCTAAGTTTGTATTCGCAATGAAAGAATATAGAAAAAGTGGCAAAGTAATATTATCGCATATGCGAATAAAAACTTGGTCTCTATAGTCAACTTTCCTATTATGTGGCTTATCGAATATGGAGAATATAGCACTAAGTTTTTGTTCGCAATGCGATAATATTATCGAATATGGAGAATAGTATTAGGATCATATGCGATAATATTACTTAAGTTACTACTACCTTTTTTTAATAAATATAGTATAATTATTATACTTGATAATCATTATAATTATTTGATTTATTTAAAAAAAAGTGGCAATTTGGCAAAGTAATATAATCGCATAGCGAATTAAACAAAGCTGTAGTCAGTCAACTTTCCTATTTGATTGCTAGAATTAGCGAAGTGAATAGGTTGCTGAAACGAAGATGTAAAATACTTCGTTATCTTCGTTTTGAGGAATATGCGAATACATTCGTCATATTCGCTATTCGCTAATTCTACCAAGCCAACCATAAAGTTCCTTGCTCATGGAGCGTCCCCATCACCATGGGAACATCTCCATATACTAAAATGTACTGTCGGATTTGAGGAATTACGTTGAAATCGCAATGCGATTAATTCAAGTTATATTAATCGCATTGCGATTTCAACTTAGAGCTGGGTTTATAATGGGTCAGCTTGCTAGAATGAACGAAGTTAACGATTCAATGAACGAGTTAACGAATATGGAATATAGCAGCACTGCTAAGTTGAATTCGCAATGCGATTAATTTAACTTGAAGTAATCGCATTGCGATTTCAACTTAGCACTGCTATCTTACATAGGCTAGAATTAACACGAATATGGAATATAGCAGTGGCACTAGCAGTGCTAAGTTGAAATCGCAATGCGATTACTTTAAGTTAAATTAATCGCATTGCGAATTCAACTTAGCAGTGCTGCTATATTCCATATTCGTTAACTTCGTTCATTCTAGCAAGCTGACCCATTATAAACCCAGCTCTAAGTTGAAATCGCAATGCGATTAATATAACTTGAATTAATCGCATTGCGATTTCAACGTAATTCCTCAAATCCGACAGTACATTTTAGTATATGGAGACGTTCCCATGGATGGGGACGCTCCATGAGCACGGAAGTCGGCAGAAGCGGCAATGGGCACTGACTAGAGCAGCCAGGAAGCCAGGAATCCTCAGGACAGGTAAGAACTACTGTTGGGAAGAGGGAAAGAAAAAAATATAACAAAAAAAAACAAAAAAACCGAATATTCGAAATAGCGAATTTATAGCGCTATATTCGAAATATTCGCGAATTAGCGAAGTGCCGATATTCGCTAAAAAAATTCGCTATTTGAATATTCGCGCTCAACACTAAAAATAACAAGATGGTTAGTATGTAAGAATATTAAATACCTAAATTGAAAGGCTGGCACCTTCAAAGAATGAATTTGAGTCTTACTCTACCATACGCCCAAAGACATACGTTCCTAGAAAAAAATAGCTAATATGCCCACTAAATAATATATAACAATTATAATAATAATAAAGAGACTGGGCACTCTGATGAATCGCTGGACTAACACTTTAATAATAAAAAAGTATACTGTATAGTTAACAGTTGGTACCCTCCGTTATGTTGGTGCTCACACAATTTAGACAATATTAAACCACGTAAAACAACATAAAACACCCAATGGCATTGGCAGTGTCACTTGCAATGGTAAAAATTAATGATGTATGGATCTAATATTAGATCGTGATGCTGTTACTGTCACTGGGATTCAGATAGTATAAACTTTAATAACGTGCTTCAAAGATAATACTGTTCCATCCCAAATAACAACATCTGTTAACAATAGCAGCATCAATAGTATTGCTAGGAACATCCAATATTAGCAGTACTGGGAATATTGCAACATCCTATTAGTTTAATGTAGCGCCGAAAAGTCAAAATTTCTTGTTGTGACCATTCACTACTGTTTCCTATTTTTGCTCCGGGTCATACCTTATTCCAATAATCCAAGTTCCAGTAGTTAAAGGTACACACTGCAGAGGTACAAATAACCTATGCGCTAGATAATGTTCTCAGCGGCGTCCCACTAGAAGTATGGTGCACCAACTGTATTATTGCTATGCAATTATGTCGGCATTCGTTATTGAAGCGATCTTACCCGCATTCTCCGTGCCTTCTTATACTCCTGGATCGATTCCCCCAATTACAACCACACCGGTGAGGCTTATGCACGCTGGCTCCTTCGCTTGATCGCGCGCTCCACTTTGCAATCACCTTCCACGTGGTATCTTGGGCATTCGGAGTAGTTCAGACACACTTTGGGTAACGCTCGATATAATTCCTCCGGAGGTCAATATGGAATCAGGGGTCTGACCAGACGCGTTTTGGTGGGAATAATACCCCTCCCTCAGTGGTACTTTCTTATAATATATAACAATTGTATGCAATATTTGGGATCACAAGGAAGACAAATGCAGTTAGAAAAAGCTTTTAAAAAGTGCTAAATGTGCATATTAAATGCAAACTACAGGGTACGATGGGTACCATCCAGCATAACAACTTGTAACACCCCCAAGTCATTCCTTTACAGTGAGTATAATTTAAGGCCACAATACATATGACCAGTAATAAATCCAAAACAACCCTAAAATGTAAATAGGTGACAAGTAACAACACAATGTAAATAAATAACCACTTAAACAAAACTCTGTGTGAGAGTGTGCAAAAAAGTTTATTAGGGATCACAAAAAGACAAATGAAACTATCAGGCTACTTTCACATTAGCTTTTTGTGCGGATCCGTCATGGATCTGCAAGAAAGCTTCCATTACCATAATACAACGGTATGCATCTTTTTTTTGGGCACTGGCGGAAGTGTGGAGTGGGCTCGGCATACATGTTGGTATCTGTACTCCATGGATCTATTGGAGGCCATTTTTTAGCACCAAAAATGACAAAAACCAATGAGGGTCAAGCATGCATGTGCATCCTACACTTCCTGAATTTCATGGTAGCTGTCATGGCACATAACAGGTTAACTTAGTGTTAGGACCCATCTTACAGAGATCGCCTTGACGTGTGGCAGACAGGCTCAGATACTCTTGTACAAAATGCATTTGCCAAGCAGCTCTAATTTGCAAGATAAGTATAGCATTAGAACACTGTTTTGTGCTTTATTTGGTCAAGAGTGTGCTGTTGCATTGTATTTTGTACTGATAGCATTATACCTTGCAATGCAAGAGCATTGCAAAGTATATTACAGCCATCAGCCCCTCTGGATCTTCAAGATCCAAGTGAGAGTTGATAAAAAAGTGTGAAAATAAAAAAAGGGAAAAAAAATAAATAAAAATGTAAATTAAAAGTAAAATAAATTGCCTTTTCCTATCCGCTCAATTAGAAGAGATTTAAAAAATAAAAATAAACTACACATATTATGTATCACTACGTCCGTAACGACTGGCTCTATAAATATATCACATGATACACCCAGTCCGATAAACACCATGAAAAAATAAACCTGTGTAAAAAAAAAGCCATTTTTGTCATCTTACATCACAAAAAGTGCAACACCAAGTGATCAAAAAGGCATTTGTCCCAAAATGGTGCTAATAAAATCGACACCTCATCCCACAAAAAATAAGCCCCTAAATAAGAAAATCACTTAAAAAATATAACAACTATAGCTCTTAGAACATGGAGACACTAAAACATCATTTTTTTTTTGTTTCAAATATGCTATTATTGTGTTAAAGTGAAATACATATAAAAAAGTATACATATTAGGTATCGCCACATCCGTAACAACCAGCTCTATCAAAATATCATATGACCTTAACCCTCAGATGAACACCGTAAAAAATAAAAAATAAAAACAGAGCCAAAAAGCCATTTTTTGTCACCTTACATCATAAAAATTGCAACACCAAGGCATATGCCACCCAAAATAGTACTAATCAAACCGACACCTCATCCCGCAAAAATAAGCCCCTACATCAGTCAAAAAGTAAGGCCATGACAAAAATAAGCCCATGTCAATCAGTCAAAAAATTTAAAAAGGCAATGACTCTCAGACAGTGGAGACACTGAAACATCATTTTCTTTTCAAGAAAATCTTTTCAAAAATGCTATTATTCTGTAAAACTTAAATAAATAAGAAAAATTATACATATTAAGTATTGCCACATTCGTAACAATCTGCTCTATAAAAATGTCACATGACCTAACCACTCAGGTGAACGCTGTAAAAATAAATAAATAAACTGTTCCAAAACAACTAATGAATGTTCAAGAAAATCATATATACTCAAAAATGGTACCAATAAAAACATCAACTCTTTCTGCAAAACATGAGCCCCTGCACAAGACGATCGGCAGAAAAATAAAAAAGGCATTCATAAAATGGAGACACAAAAACATAATTGTTATCATTGCGTCTGTAACAACCTGTTCTATAAAAATATCACATGATCTACCTTGTCAGATGCATCTTGTAAAAAATAGGGGGAAAAAACTGTGCCAAAACAGCCATTTTTTAGTTACCTTGCCTCACAAAAAACATAATTTAGAGCAATTAAAAATCATATGTACCCCAAAATAGTACCAATAAAACTGGCACCTTTTCCCCTAGTTTGCAAAATGGGGTCACATTTTGGGAGTTTCTACTGTAAGAGTGCATCAGGGGGGCTTTCAATTGGACATGCCATCTCAAAACCAGTTGTGCAAAATCTGCCTTTCAAAAAATTTAAAAAACCATATGGCGCTCCTTTTCTTCTGCACTTTGCCGTGTGCCCTTACATCAGTTTAAGACCCCATGTGGGGTGCTTCTGTAAACCACAGAATCAGCGTAATAAATGTTGAGTTTTGTTTGGCTGTTAACCCTCGATGTGTTAAAGAGAAAAATTTATCAAAACAGAAAATCTGCCAAAAAAGTGACATTTAGAAATGTCATCAGCATTTTTCTTTAATTCTTGTGGAACACCTAAAGGGTTAACAAAGTTCGTAAAATTAGTTTTGAGTAACTTGAGGAGTGTAGTTTCTACAATGGGGTCATTTATGGGGGGTTTCCACTATATAAGACCCACAAAGAGACTTCAGACCTTAACTGATCCTTAAAAAGTGGGTTTTGGAAATTTTCTTAGGGCCTGATAGGATGCGGGTGCGTGGAGGGAATATCGTGCAAGTGTGCATGCATCTTCACTGATGTTCGGGTTTGGGATCGGTGTTCTGTATATTTTATTATTTTCCATTATAACATGGTTATAATGGAAAATAATAGCATTCTTAAATTCAGAATGCTAAGTAAAAGATAAATTGTGGGGTTAAAAAAGAAAATAAAAAAGCGTAACTCACCTCATCCACTTGATCGCACAGCCGGGCTCATCTTTTCTTCTTCTTGCAGGACCTGGCTGGAAAAGGACCTTCGGTGACGTCATCACGCTCACCATGTGGTGAGTGTGATGACATCACTGAAGGTTCTTTTCCAGCCAGGTCCCGCAAGAAGAAGAAGAAAGAAGACGAGCCCTGCTGTGCGATCAAGTGGATGAGGTGAGTTACGTTTTTTTTTTTTTTTTTTTTAACCTACAATGGATCTTTAACTTATCATTCTGAATTAAAGAACGCTATTATTTTCCATGACAACCATGTTATAATGGAAAATAATAGAGTAAATGGGGTCCAGGGTAACTCATCCCTTGTCTCCTTAGCAACCAGGCATGAAATTCTTCTCTTCGAGCGGGCACCCACGTGACTTTCACGGACACATTGTCATCATCAACCGCTTCACTTGTATCTGACAACTCCGCAAAGGAAGCAGCAGTGGGTACAACATCATAATCATCACACCGTACGTCCATGTGTGTAATGCTGCCTGACTGAGACATATCCCTGTTATCTACATCCTCTGGCAATAATGGTTGCGCATCACTAATTTCTTCCAACTGATGTGTAAATAAATCCTTTGACAGATCAAATGAAGCGGCTATGGTTCTAGTGTTGGTGGTGGTGGCGGGCGGGCGAGTGGTAACTTGAGAGGTGTCCGAAGCTGAGCTGGAGGAGGATGGTGCGTCAAGGTTCCGAGCGGAACCTGTTGAAGATTTGGTGCCCTGTGTAAGCCAGTCAACTATGTCCTCAGAATTTTTTGAGTTCAGGGTATCTGGCATCTGAACACTGGGCATTATTCTAGAGCCAAAGGAAATCACAGCACCACGACGGCCCCTGCGGGGTGGCCTGCCTCTAGCTGTCATTTCTTTTTGATTAGTGGTATTATGCGTGCAAGGTACTGTGTCACCCTATATGAGTGGTGGGCACTGGCAGTGGGCACAGTACAGTCTGTGTGGGCCTGACACACACTGGCAGGCAACTGAAATTATATTAAAGGGTAAAAATTAAATGACTTTTTTATCTGCAAGGTACTGTGCCACCCAATATGAGTGGTGGGCACTGGCAGTGGGCACAGTACAGTCTGTGTGGGCCTGACACACACTGGCAGGCAACTGAAATTAGGGTAAAAATTAAATGAATTTATCTGCAAGGTACTGTGCCACCCGATATGAGTGGTGGGCACTGGCAGTGGGCACAGTACAGTCTGTGTGGGCCTGACACACACTGGCAGGCAACTGAAATTATATTAAAAAAGTCATTAAATTTTTACTGCAGATGACTAATGCTAAGAAGAGTGAATACTGCCATAGAATGTACAAACCGGATTCCAAAAAAGTTGGGACACTAAACAAATTGTGAATAAAAACTGAATGCAATGATGTGGAGATGGCAAATGTCAATATTTTATTTGTAATAGAATGTAGATGAAATATAAAACGTTTAATCCGAGTAAATGAATCATTTTAAAGGAAAAATATATTGATTCAAACTTTCACGGTGTCAACAAATCCCAAAAAAGTTAGGACAAGTAGCAATAAAAGGCTGGAAAGAGTAAATTTGAGCATAACGAAGAGCTGGAAGACCAATTAACACTAATTAGGTCAATTGGCAACATGATTGGGTATAAAAAGAGCTTCTCAGAGTGGCAGTGTCTCTCAGAAGCCAAGATGGGTAGATGATCACCAATTCCCACAATGTAGCGCAGAAAGATAGTGGAGCAATATCAGAAACTGTGCATAATATCATCCGAAGATTCAGAGAATCTGGAACAATCTCTGTGCGTAAGGGTCAAGGCCGTAAAACCATACTGGATGCCCGTGATCTCCGGGCCCTTAAACGATACTGCACCACAAATAGGAATGCTACTGTAAAGGAAATCACAGAATGGGCTCAGGAATACTTCCAGAAACCATTGTCAGTGAACACAATCCACTGTGCCATCCGCCGTTGCCAGCTAAAACTCTACAGTGCAAAGAAGAAGCCATTTCTAAGCAAGATCCACAAGCTCAGGCATTTTCACTGGGCCAGGAATTATTTAAAATGGAGTGTGGCAAAATGGAAGACTGTTCTGTGGTCAGACGAGTCACGATTCAAAGTTTTTTTTGGAAATCTGGGACGCCATGTCATCCGGACCAAAGAGGACAAGGACAACCCAATTTTTTATCAACGCTCAGTACAGAAGCCTGCATCTCTGATGGTATGGGGTTGCCATGCATGATGTGCATGTGGCATGGGCAGCTTGCATGTCTGGAAAAGCACTATCAATGCAGAAAAATATATTCAGTTTCTAGAACAACATATGCTTCCATCCAAACGTCATCTCTTTCAGGGAAGACCCTGCATTTTTCAAAAAGATAATGCCAGACCACATTCTGCATTAATCACAACATCATGGCTGCGTAGGAGAAGGATCCGGGTACTGAAATGGCCAGTCTGCAGTCCAGATCTTTCACCTATAGAGAACATTTGGCGCATCATAAAGAGGAAGGTGCAACAAAGAAGGCCCAAGACGATTGAACAGTTAGAGGCCTGTATTAGACAAGAATGGGAGAGCATTCCTATTTCTAAACTTGAGAAACTGGTCTCCTCGGTCCCCAGACGTCTGTTGAGTGTTGTAAGAAGAAGGGGAGATGCCACACAGTGGTGAAAATAGCTTTGTCCCAATTTTTTGGGGATTTGTTGACACCATGAAATTCTGAATCAACATATTTTTCCCTTAAAATGGCACATTTTCTCAGTTTAAACTTTAAAGGGTCACAATAGATTTTATTTAGAGGTATCAGTATCAGGAGCTGAATACAAATGCATGCCACACTTTTCAGGATTTTATTTATTAAAGATTTTGAAAACTATGTATCATTTCGTTTTCACTTAATACATACTTGGTACATGTTGGTCTATCACATAAAATCCCAGTAAAATACATTTAAGTTTGTGGGTGTAACATGAAAAAATGTGAAAAAGTTCAAGGGGTATGAATACTTTTTCAAGGCACTATATAAGACTTAAATACAGCGCATCCAATTAATAAAGTATTCAAATCTAGGTTCTGGTTTGAAAACCAATGTTGAATATTTTTCATAAGGCAACTCCTTTAAGTCAGAACTTAGATGTGGAACTGGATTGCTGATATTCAAGAATAACTATAAGAGAATCAATAGGAACATTGTATTGATGAGTTAAAGGGGTTGCCTCACTTCAGTAAGTGGCATATTATCATGTAGAGAAAGTTAAAACAAGCTACTTACTAATGTATTGTTATTATCCATATTGCTTCCTTTGTTGGCTGGATTCATTTTTCTATCACATTATACACTACTCGTTTCCATGGTTACAGACCACCCTGCAATCCATTAGTGGTGGTCGTGGTTACACACTATAGGAAAAAGCGCTAGCCTATGTGACTTCCATGGTCTTGGCCACCAGAGAGGCTGACGCTTTTACCCATAGTTTTCAAACATGACCACCATTGAGTGATCTGTAACCATGGAAACGAGCAGTGCATAATGTGATGAAAAAACGAATCCAGCCAGCAAAGGAAGCTATATGATAATAACAATAGATTAGTAAGTGCCTTGTATTAACTTTCTCTACATGATGAATGCAACTTACTGAAGTGAGACAACCCCTTTAATACCGGGTGTGTCTCATCTCACCCTTAATTAATGAGTTAATACTGGGTTGTCTTAGCACAGTATGCTTTGCTGTTTACCCAACTTAGAAATAGCATAGCTTGCTGTGCTATTCTGCTTCCGTAGCTCCCATGCACTGCAATGGGAACTACTAAAAAAGCAAGTGCTGGCTGCCTCCGCTGTTTCCTGGCCAGCTGATATTCAGGACTACTGTATGTCTCATCTCACCTTAGTGATGGCGAGAAGAGACAACTCTTTTAATGGACAATAACTACCTGCCAAAGAAGTCTAATGTCAAAAGAAATAGGTATCTAAACCATTTCCAGGATATGACCAAGTAAGTAAACTACAACATTTAAGGTCTCTAGTGTTAAGAAAAAAAGGGAATGGAAAACAAAGGTAAAAATAATGCCCCTTATAAGTTATATTCTTGCCAAATACATTGTGCATTAGTACAGTGCTACACTGAAGTTACAATGCTACAGATGCATT
The DNA here is from genome assembly GCA_033119425.1 of Bufotes viridis. Classification (NCBI taxonomy): domain Eukaryota; kingdom Metazoa; phylum Chordata; class Amphibia; order Anura; family Bufonidae; genus Bufotes; species Bufotes viridis. The sequence goes on from CM065592.1 coordinate 132,618,067, forward strand.
GTACTTTGACACTTATTACTGAGCAAATTGCACTAGCAACTGCTATGTCATATGGTGATATAGAGAAGGACAAAATGAAACGTACAATGGCTCTTTTTCAAAAAATATCATTTTGTGCAGCTTACTGACTGAGATCTCAAAATAAAGTTCCATTAAGCTTGAAACTTAAGGAAATGTTATTCTGTTTAATCATTGAACAACACTTATTAAAGTTTGCACAAAAGAATTTCCACCAAAAATATAGAAATAGACACATTAAAAGGATTTCTACAAATATATAAACATATTCCCAAACCACAAGACTGTGGGACTGCCTGAGATAGCGGACTACAGCATGTCAGTCCTATTGTCAGGCATTTTCATAAACATATATATTGATACCTGTTCATATTATATTAAAAATGCATGCTCATTGTCTTTAAGAAACATACATGAGCAAAAGTTTTCATATGCGACTGAGACAGGCCAAGATGAGGTCATGCCAAGCTCAGTCTGTGTAAAAATACAGACAGTATTGTGTCTTAAGAGTTATTGCCACAAATGTGGTCTTATCTGTTGGGAGTACACTGGATTCTCCAGACATGTCCGCCTGAAGAGAACAAGGCCCATTCATATCATTATGGTCCATAGATCAACAGTGTGAGAAACATTCAGAGAGACGCCTAGAGGTCTGTCTTTAGTTGTTTCAAAGTTTTCTAAACTAATCCTTATCTCTGATTTACGACGACGAGGGTCAAATGTATATGATGCAAAAATACCCTAGTTAACTCTTCATGGTATGGTGTTAATAGCTTGCACAACAGTACCATCCGGAGACAGATGGACATCGTTACACCATCCTCCATAATTGCATTATGGGTAAACATGATCTCATAGGATCTTATTACATATGTTTACACCCCCTCAATTGATTGGAGAATACTAATCCAGGGGGTGGTAATGTTAGATTACAAGGGAGATAATTACCCCAGATAGATCAGCATCAGAAGAGAGGCAAGAAGGGAGAAAGGAGGGAGGCAAGAAGGAGGAAAGCAAGGAACAAAGGAGGAAGCATAGCATTCCAACATTCCAGGAGCCAACACCCAAGATGAAAGCCATGATGATGGACCATCCAGCTTTCCTAGGAGCAGAAGTGAGATTCCTGCTAGGACTTGGTAAGAAACACAAAGAATGATGTTTCCGAATGATGTTTCATTTTATTAAGACTATTTAGATAATGTGGGTAAAATCATAGTATCTATGTTGGCGAACATATTAATTTATTTATCATCTCTTTATATGAGATGTAGTCTTAGATATAGAATAATTGTGAGCCTTCATTCTACCTGCAGAAGAATCAAGTTTCATAATTTATCAGAGTATTAAATGATTGCATATATATATATGCGGAGATATATTGATAGTAGCATTCTTCGCCAAGCTAGATGATAAATTCCCACTGGAAGATTTTGTTCCAAGTTCTTCCAATTTCTGTTGTCTTAATAGTCTTACCAGGTTATACAGATATGAAAGTAGTATTGACAGAAGTATACATGCAAAAGTAGTCTAGGATTTGACTACTATCTTTTAAGTTGTATACTTGGGTTAGCCTGCGGATAAATCTCATGACACCGGGCGAACAAGACCTGCCTTTAGTGAGAATGTCTACCACCGCCTGGTTATCGGTGATAAAAGCTACTGGTACATAAACATAGGGCAAGACTCTTCCCAGCCAGGAACAAACAAAGAGATGCTGTTCCATTCGGCCAGGAACACCCTCCACATAGCGAGATCAGCAATTGCTTCGCGGTCAAGATAAATAAGGGAGTCCTGGTCGGGTGCTGAGGGAAATTCAGCATTCCTAATAGAGACTGCAACTCCAGCTTTGAGAGGGATCCAGACCCCGCATGTTGGGATACAGACTTCTTGATTCTAGTTAGCTTGTCCTCGGGCAATCTGGCCTCCATTCTAGTGGAATCTAGAACTATGCCTAAAAAGGTGATGGTGGTGGCGGGGCCCTCGGTTTTTGATGCTACGGGGATGTGTAGAATTGAAAAAATGGACAGGAGGTTGGCTAAGCTGTCGGGGTGATACTGGGATGCTCCACCAGTAGAAAGTCATCAAGGTAATGGATTACCCTGGAGCAGTGACTGAAGTTAACAAGAATCCAGTGGAGGGCCAGGGACTGCTCTTTGATCCGAACATTAAGCGGGTGGCAAAGTAATAGCGGTCCCTCCACTTGATTCCGTAGAACTTCCAGAGATGCGGTGGATCGGCAGGAGCTTGAAGGAGTCTGAAATATCGGCTTTGGAGAGCCAGGCGCCCCGCCCAACCTGCGAAATTAACTGAATTGCCTCGTCTATGGATGAGTATTGCATAGAGTATTCATCGGAAGGAATAAGGGAGTTCAGACTCAGTATAAGCGAAGCATGGGGTGCCGACAGGTTGTAAATCAATCTTTTTTTATTAGCAAAATTCTTAGTTACAAGACCAATGGGACTAACTCTCCAAACAGTGAAGGGGGGTTGAGAAAAGGGGCCAATGATGAAACCCTTTTGCAACTCAGTTTCCAAAAGCGAATCCACGGTTAACGGATCCGACAGTGCTGACTGCAGATTGGGGCTCTCCCAGGTTACTTGGGGCAGGGAAAACAGACCGGTGTGAAAACCCTCTAGGAACCCTGCCTTGAGAAATTGCACAAAATTAGGATCGTGGTGATCCTGTAGGAACACCAACAAAGCCTCAACATCTATGTCGGTTAGTCAGGAACTTTTTGTCCTTTGAGAGCAGGAGGACTGAGGGTGGGCCGGAAAACATATGGAACAAATGTGAAGAGCTTTACATTTGGCGAAATTGCTAAATTATGAATTATAATTATTACAAATTTGGTTTCTACCTAGGATGGTAATGGGGCAGCCTAACTTATCTAACAAAGGGCCTTGTGTGTGTGCGGCGGGAAGACTGGGAAGGTGCCTGGATTGAGAGGCGGTAATCGCATTAGAGCACCAGTCAGAGGTATGTAGGACTGACTGGCAAGTAGCGCAGGCAGGGGCCTTGAGCCCTGCGAAATGTCTGCAAAAGAGCTCCGTGTCCAACACAGCCCAGTTTGTAACATGCTGGAACTGGGAGAGCGTGGCGGCAGCTTTTGCAGAAAAAGAACGATGATAATTGTAAAAGGCATGACCTCCGTGCTTGTACCCTAATTCGGTAACCCGGTAAAGGTAGGTATCCAGTTCTTCCCGTCGAGCCGGCTGAGCACAACAAATGATGTCTCTATAAAGGCTGAAGGTGAGTACAAATTCGGGGATTGATAATTTCCTGTTTAAGCGGGCATCTTTTGACTTGAGAACGACCGATACGTCGCCACAAGCAATAGTTTTGTTCTCAACAGTATCATGAGTGGAAATGAGTATGGAGGCTAAATTGACGTCTTTACCGGCCAGAATATCTTTCCAGAGATTTTCTGGTATGAAAAATAAAGGGGCAACTGCTGGGGGGAAGTGACACTGCTTGGAGAAAGTGAGCGGGAAGTGGGCGGACCTGAATCCGGAGGGATGGATGAGGTGGTGGATGAATCCCTGCTCTCGAGCACCTGAAGCCTATTATTGACATCGGACAGGGAGCTTGACAGACTGTTAATTGTAGCGTGCAATTGGGTCAGAGACAGCTGAATGGTGGAAAATGAAACTTGTTCAGACGAAGAGGCCGACGGGTCGGGGAACAGAAAATGATACAACTCGCCCTTCCTGGCTGAAGCCGATTGCGGAATCCCTTTTTTATTAAGCTCCGTGACTAATTTGGGGATGGTCCAACTTTGATACTACATACGGCTGGCCTGGTCGGAAACCGCTGATTCTGGAATAGACAATGCGTCTTCAATATCGGACCCCTGCGACATGATGGAGCTGAAAGAAAGAACAAATAGAACCTGGAGAGGCAAATATATCCCTAAACTGAATAGTGAACGTGAAACCGAGCATGCCCCTACCTAACTAGCAATGCGAAAATGTGCTGGGCGATCCCGTAGATGACTTACCTGAACCAAAGGGAAGTTATCTCTAGGAGAATTAGCCGAGACGGCCGCTAAAGGAAGACCTGAAACTGGAAACAAAACAAATATGATGAAACAAAGTTGTTCTGCTGACTAAGCGGATAATGGATCTAGCCCGGATGGACTGCAATACCTTGAAGCTGAATCGAGAGACTAAGATAGTAGTAGGCTGGGGGGCACTGGTTGAGGTAAATAACACTTGGGGGTACCTGAGAATGTGGCACCTGGAGGACATAAAAGATGGGAGATGGAAGTGATGAGAACTGGACGTACCAGGAAAAAGGGGGAATTGGCTTGGAGAGGGCGAGGACACCTTGACAAAATAAGAGAAGCAGGCGTGCCATAGAGCGTGACCTTAGGCGTACCAGGGGGCCATGAAACAGGAGTGACGTGTGTATTAGAGCAGATCTGGGTGGACCAGAAATGAGGAAGAAGAACCGGAGAGTGCTGGACATACCAGCGGATGAACCGGTGAAGGCGAGACTTGAAAAGACCCGGAGGTGAGGGATAAGAGAGACGTGTGCAGGCCGGAGTGCCCGGTGAGGAAAAAACGGAGATCCGGAGAGGAGAAATGTGCAACAATCAGAACTGTGAGGATAACGTAAGCCTGGGTGCACCAAACGAACCGAGAACTGAAGGTGGAGACAAGGGTAGAAGAAATCCCAGGGAGGATGTGTGAAGCAGGGGCCAGGGGTGAGACGGCGAGAGCGAAACCTGGGCGTACCAGGACGGCCGAATCAGAAAGAGACATGAGAAGGTGAAGCCACGTACGTCTGACTTGGAAGTGACACTTGGATCAAAAAGGTTCTGAAAAAAAAAAAGGCTGTTCGGGAAACGGGAAATACACCTGTGAACAAAAACATTATGAACACATGACCACCTCAAAGAAAAAGATTGTCTGGAGCGAACTGAGCCCATTAAATTAGCATACCTATTGACCTTGACCTGGAAAGCACCTATTGTACATGAAGACCAGCCTGGCTATGACTGGAAGCTCAGCGTATGAGCAAGTAAAGAAGGACGAGAGCCCTAAGAAAGGGCACAGCTAAAGGGCTTGTGGCCCAGCGTGTGGACGTCCGCTATGGAATGGGCAAGCCCAGCGTATTGGAAAACGTCTGCTGCCCGTGGCTCATGAAAAGGAGACAAGGTAGAGAACGAAAAAAAGCCTGACGAATGAACAAGAAAAGAGCTATTCGTGAAGATGGGTCTCATGTGGCTTGGTGCGCGGGTGACGGACGTGCGGGCAGAGAGCCGTATCTCGATGATGGAGAAAGCATGAAAACCGCCATGAAGCGTGCGTATGCCCAGCATAAGGGCGATAAGTGTAATGTGTGCATGATTTCGTCCAGGCAAGAGATGCCGAGTGCGGACACCTGGTGAATGGGTAACCAACGTGGGGGGCGTTGCCCGACGTGAGATGACGAAGTAGGGCATGTATGCCCCGTGTATGGGCGATAATGAGGAACGAGTATTCCCAGCGAAGGCCGACTACTGAAGAGCGCGCAAGCCTGATGGATGGCAGACTAAAAGGTGAACACGTGCCCAGCGAACTTGAGATAAACGTGGTGTACATGTACCTGGCGGACGGGAAAGAGAGTAGCATGTATGTCCAGCGTGCGGGTGCGGATGTAGTGAAGTAAGCCCAGTGCATTGGCGCGAGAGGAAGGGTGCAAATGTCCCCATAAAAAGGGCGACTAAAGAAGAGTACAAATGTCCAGCGCATGGACGACAAAGGAAGTGAGCAAATGTCCCGCGAATGGCTGAGACACGAAAGGAACGGAGGCCCTAGCGTTTGGGTGAGAGATGAAGTGTGAGTAGAGAGGAAGAGTGCGTGTACCCAGCGAATGGGTGATGGAAGAAGAGTGCGAGTACCCAGCGAATGGGTGACATATGAAGTGTGCGTATACCCAGCGAATAGGTGACATATGAAGTGTGCGTATACCCAGCGAATGGGCGACATATGAAGTGTGCGTAAGCCCGGTGAATGGGTGACATATTAAGTGTGCATATACCCAGCGAATGGGTGACATATGAAGTGTGCGTATACCCAGTGAATGGGTGACATATGAAGAGGCGTATACCCAGCGAATGGGTGACAGATGAAGTGTTCGTATGCCCAGCGTATGGAAGGACGCATGAAAAGAAACATGGGCCCCGGCGTTTGGGGGAGAGATGAAGCGCGCAAAAGCCCAGTGTATGGGAGACAAAAGAAGTGTGCAAATGCCCCAGCAAATGGGTGACAGAAGAAGCGTGCGAAAGCCCGGCGTACGGGTGAACTTTTTGCTTCACTTCAATGGGGCCGCAAAAGATGCGGACAGCAGTCCGTGTGCTGTCCGCATCCGTTGCTCCGTTCCGTGCCCCTGCAAAAAAAAATAGAGCATCTCCTATTCTTGTCCGTTTTGCGGACAAGAATAGGCATTTCTACAATGGGTCGCATTCCGTTCTGCATTGCGGAATGGAACATGGAGCAGCTTCCGTGTTTTGCAGATCCGCGGTTTGCGGACCGCAAAACACCAACGGTCCTGTGCATGAGGCCTAAGGCTGAGTTCATACTTGACTTATTTGACCAATTTTTGCTAAATTAAGTATACTTTCTTATAACTTTAATCAAGATTTGGTTTCATAAAAATATAATTAATACACTTAATAATAAAAATTAAATGTTGCGTAAGACAGAAGAGAATCGGCCAGTCATTAGTTTAGTCAACAATGTGGTGTTGCGATGGAGAAAGCATTCCAAAAAAAATCCTCTCCACCTGGAGCCAAATCCTGTCAAGATTGATGCAAGTTGCGGATTATTGTCTGCTCATCCAGCAAGATACTTATGGGGAAACCTGCCTGCCTGCCCACAGGCCTCTACTACTAAATTATTTATATTTAATAAATTTAATAGTAAAAATGTTTTATAAAATTAATAATAAAAATTATATTTTTCCTAACACAGGAGGAAGAGGACATCCTGTGGTGTACTGAGATGGATAGGGTCTTCGGATTCCCAGTTCATCTCAGAAATGAACCGCGGCCCCCAACAGCAGCTCTTGTAAAGGAAGGTCATGGAGCATCCTGGTCATCCGGCATCTATTTGCCATACTAAAGGATAATTTTATTTATTTTGAAAGTGTGTAGAAGCTGTGGGGGACCACCACGCTGCAGATCTATCACGGAGACACCAAATTTTACATTATTATTTTGTCCAAATCATTAGCAACACTGATGGATTACTGAGCAAATGATGACCGAGTGAAAGTGTATGCTCCAAAAACTGGATCCGTTTTTTGGGGGTTATTGTTCTGACAGAGCAGAGAAAGGGCAAAATAATCAGTGACATCAACAAAAACTTTCTGCTGACACTCTCTCCACTCTGTCTGGGAGGCTCTACTTGTATAAGCCTTTAATAGAACAGGTTCTGTAGACATCTATGTGGAATCAGCTGACAACGGTGAAAAAGGAGTGTGCTTCCTCTTGACGCTAACATTGACCTGTAAGGCTGAGTTCACACTTGAGTTATTTGGTCAGTTTTGGCCCCATGACTGCCCAAACAAATAAAGTGTGCAGTGATTCTAATAGCGGCACCTGTCATCTGCATGTCATACAGAATCACAGTATTATTTCACTACCCCAGCACACTCCCTATGCATGTTACTGCAAGGAAAAGTGTTCCACACCCCTATAAAGGCCAGAAATATCCTTTTTTTTTTTTACGAGATTCGGATCGAAGCAAATTTTTTCGGAAAATTCAGCCGGATTCGCTCATCTCTAATTAATATGTATATATATATATATATATATATATATATATATATATATATAGCAAATCCAAAGAGAGAGGCCGCACACCAAAGTCAAAGATGAAAACGTGGATCCTTTATTCCCCTTAGCAACGTTTCAACCACTCATTGTGGTCTTTATCAAGCATACAAAAATAGTGTCATAGGGGCATATATATACCCAGAATGCAAAGTAAGTGATCACATACCAATTAACATATAATCAATACAAAATCAGTGCCATATTTATCAAAAGATGTTCATTAAAACCTCTGCTGTGCGATAAAACACATCAAATTACCATATATATAAAATACACATAATAATTCATATCAAATCGTGAAATATTCATATAATAGTGTAAATGGATCAGTGACGTCATCACCCCAAAGTGATTAGTGCAATTAAAAACATATGAGATATATAGAAAAACAACTTACAAGGAGCTCATTGTAGTTAAAGTATCCCGCCTAAGATCGCGTCTCCTAAGGCTTAGTGCGCATGTCCGGTAACCAAGCAACCAGAGCGCACACAGGGCCGAGGCCACGCAAGGCACACCGCCCCAAAGACGTCACACGCACAAGTCATGTGACAATCCCTGGTAGCGGCCCGCCATCGCGAGACCAGGTTCCGGTAAGCGTCCCGGTTGTCATGGCAACGCTGCCACGATCTGCAGGACGGACGAATCCCACACCACATATTATTGGTGCGGGACCCACCGCCACTACCCATCATGCATATCCGGACAAATTGCTCAAAACAGAGTAACAAAACATGTGGGAGATGTACCGGGCACAATACATTTAATTTTTATTAATGTATTTGACATAATGGACAATCAATCACCAACCAGTGATCAAATCAATTACCCCTCGATGTAAAACAACACCGGTAGGTAAAAAATAAGTTAAAGAAAAGCGGCACCACAGGGAGAGGGTCAGAGCCAACCATCCATCCACACCTTACACAATATTCCATTTGAATTCCACATTTAAGCCTTGTGGTCTAAGTGATTTTAATCGAAAAATCCACTGAAGCTCCCTTTGTTTCAAGAGTAACTTGCGATCCCCTCCTCTCCTAGGCATGGGGACCTGATCAAGAATCATAAACCTAAGGTCCCGTTCACAGTGACCAACCTCGGAGAAATGTTTGGGTACCGGCAAATCCTTCCTCTTTTGTCGAATAGAGAAACGATGGTTGTTTAGTCGCGTCTTCATGTCACATGTGGTCTCCCCACATAGAGGAGGCCACATGGACATACTAATACGTATATCACGAAGGAGCTATCACATGTCAAGAACTGTCTGATGTCACAAGTGAATCCCAAAGATGGATGTACAAAATTACTCCCTTTAATCATAAAGGGGCAATTCACACAGTTCAAGCATGGGAAGCTACCCTTCCGTCTATTTCCAATGTACGATTGCACCAATGTTCTAGGGGAATATCGGCACGAACCAACTTATCCCTTAAATTGCTAGAGCGTCTATATGAAAGTAACGGAGGTACAGTAAATTCCTTGATATGTGGAAAATTACTTTTCAGCATTGGCCAGTGTTTGCGTATAATTTTTGCAACCGCACCACTTTGTTCACTGTATGCAGTTACCAAGGGTATACGTACACGTACCCGGAAGTCAGGCTACTATCACTCCCAACGGGTTGTTTAACTTTCTCAAGGTGTTTCTGTACCAAACGTTTGGGATACCCCCTCTGGTAGAATTTGTTTGCCATCTGGTTATAGCGTAGAGGCAGGACCTCAGGGTCCTGCACAATCCGCTTAACCCGAAGCAACTGACTGGCAGGTAAGGACTCAATGGTAGACCTTGGATGGCAACTGCTAAAATGCAACAACGAGTTGCAATCCGTTGGTTTAGTGTAAATATCAGTACATAGCTTGTTGCCATCAATTGTCACCATCGTGTCCAAAAATTGTACCTGGGTCTCGGAACATGTCAACGTGAATTTAATATCTGGATCCATCCCATTCAAAAAAAGATGAAAGGAATCCAAAGATGGTCTGTCACCTTGCCACACCAGGAAGACATCGTCTATGTATCGCCACCACCCCAGTACATGACTGAAGTGGTGGGATCCATAGACCATGCCCTCCTCGAGGGCCGCCATGAAGATGTTGGCATACGTGGGCGCCACATTTGACCCCATGGCGGTCCCTCGTAACTGCAGATAAAACGCATCCATAAACATAAAGTAATTCTGTCGCAGGACCAATTCAAGTAGACCCATAACAAATGTGCGACAACGGGGAGAATGTGAACTCTGTTCTAATGCTCTACTGACTGCATGTAGTCCCCTAGCATGGTCGATGGATGTATACAGACTCGTGACATCGAACGATGCCACGAGACAACCATCAGGTACAGTAATTTGTGAAATTTTAAATAAAAAATCCCCGTGTCCTTAATGTACGATCTTGTTTCCATCGCATATTTACACAGTACGCGATCGAGAAAGATGGCAATATTAGAAAATACTGATCCGGTCCCTGCTACAATTGGGCGACCAGGAGGGTCGACCAATGCTTTATGTATTTTCGGTAATACATACATCACCGGAGTCCGTGGATGCTGTATTACCAAAAAGAATATAATTCTTTATCAATGATCTCATCACTGAGCGCACAATCCAGTACTCTTTTGATCAGGCGGGTGATCTCAAACCTAGGATCCCCTGACAATTTCTTATAAACATTCACGTCACCCAACTGTCTCATGACCTCACCAATATAGTTAGAAGTATCCATGACGACAACCGCACCACCCTTATCAGCAGGCTTGATGGTGCGGCTGCCGTCATGGTACAACTCGTCCAAGGCCCGGATTTCCTCACCAGTCATATTCGGATGCTGTAACAATGTGTCAGAAACTTTCCCCTTCAGGTCAAACAAATCGATCTTAACAGCCTGAATAAAGGTGTCAACAACAGGAACACTAGTGGGAGGTACAAAATCACTCTTAGTGTACAGACCCAACCCAATCAAGTTGAGTTCAGTTGTATTACCATCTTGAACCTGATTTCCAGTGGGCGGCCGATCAGCAAACCAGATCTTCAGCTTAATGTTTCTGAAGAAGCACTGTAGATCGACCTCCAACTGGAACCAATCAACATGAGTAGAAGGGCAAAAAGATAAACCCTTCGCCAAAACACTCATCTGCGCCTGTGTAAGAGGTACAGATGATATATTTACCACTGTAGATCTTTCAGTCCCCATATCCATTAGTTGCCTTTCTTGCGCAAGTTCATGACTTTCTGCGGTCTCCCTGGTTTGGGATTTCCTCCATTTGTGGTGTTTCCTACCGCCCCTCCTGGTTCTCTTGCGCTGGGGTCCATCTCTAAAAAGACTGGGTAGATACAGCTGAAGGAGGTGCAGTGGAAGTAGACTGTTTCTTGTGCATAGTGCGATAACCGTACATATCACGTCTAGTCATGTCACTCTGCCATGTATAGATTCTCCCTTTGGCATAGTCATCTGTATCACGGAGCCACTTCTTTCTTTTGGTAATCTCCTGTTCTTTGACAAATTTGATTAAATACATGGTACAATTTTCATCATATTGTTGCCATTCTTCCTCATTCATCATGGACTGTAGTGTAGCTTTAGTCTCAGCCACACGTTTCTTACATTCCACAAGTTCCTCCTGTAGATATTCCAGATTCAACAGTATGATGTCAAATGCATATTTATTGGAGATCTGTACGAATCTCTGAGCAACTTTCGAATCAATAGAAAAGAAATTGGGTTTTAGCTGAGAGCGGATCCCTCTCGGTATCCGATGCTCTCTATAATACTGACCAAGGGTCATATGGTGCAAGTCCATAGAGGCGATCCTCTTAATGTCAGCTTCATACCGTTTTTTCAGATCTACAAGGGTCGGTGTGGATAAAAAGAGTGGCTCACTTACCAGACCCTGTAGTATCCGCTCCTCATCCAATCTGGTGTACGTGTAGACATCGGGGGGATCCATCTTAAAAGATACTTTCTGCGATACCGGTGCACGCCAATCAAGTCCAATATACTGATACAAAAAAGGATTAGCAGCACACAGCAAACAGTTAGTGGGTGCAGATCCTCATACCACTGACAAAGTGGTTCCAATATCCAGCAAATCCAAAGAGAGAGGCCACACACCAAAGTCAAAGATGAAAACGTGGATCCTTTATTCCCCTTAGCAACGTTTCAACCACTCATTGTGGTCTTTATCAAGCATACAAAAATAGTGTCATAGGGGGCATATATATACCCAGAATGCAAAGTAAGTGATCACATACCAATTAACATATAATCAATACAAAATCAGTGCCATATTTATCAAAAGATGTTCATTAAAACTTCTGCTGTGCGATAAAACACATCAAATTACCATATATATAAAATACACATAATAATTCATATCAAATCGTGAAATATTCATATAATAGTGTAAATGGATCAGTGACGTCATCACCCCAAAGTGATTAGTGCAATTAAAAACATATGAGATATATAGAAAAACAACTTACAAGGAGCTCATTGTAGTTAAAGTATCCCGCCTAAGATCGCGTCTCCTAAGGCTTAGTGCGCATGTCCGGTAACCAAGCAACCAGAGCGCACACAGGGCCGAGGCCACGCAAGGCACACCGCCCCAAAGGCGTCACACGCACAAGTCATGTGACAATCCCTGGTAGCGGCCCGCCATCGCGAGACCAGGTTCCGGTAAGCGTCCCGGTTGTCATGGCAACGCTGCCACGATCTGCAGGACGGACGAATCCCACACCACATATTATTGGTGCGGGACCCACCGCCACTACCCATCATGCATATCCGGACAAATTGCTCAAAACAGAGTAACAAAACATGTGGGAGATGTACCGGGCACAATACATTTAATTTTTATTAATGTATTTGACATAATGGACAATCAATCACCAACCAGTGATCAAATCAATTACCCCTCGATGTAAAACAACACCGGTAGGTAAAAAATAATATGTTTTTAATTGCACTAATCACTTTGGGGTGATGACGTCACTGATCCATTTACACTATTATATGAATATTTCACGATTTGATATGAATTATTATGTGTATTTTATATATATGGTAATTTGATGTGTTTTATCGCACAGCAGAGGTTTTAATGAACATCTTTTGATAAATATGGCACTGATTTTGTATTGATTATATGTTAATTGGTATGTGATCACTTACTTTGCATTCTGGGTATATATATGCCCCTATGACACTATTTTTGTATGCTTGATAAAGACCACAATGAGTGGTTGGAACGTTGCTAAGGGGAATAAAGGATCCACGTTTTCATCTTTGACTTTGGTGTGCGGCCTCTCTATTTGGATTTGCTGGATATTGGAAACCACTTTGTCAGTGGTATGAGGATCTGCACCCACCAACTGTTTGCTGTGTGCTGCTAATCCTTTTGTATTAGTATATTGGACTTGTTTGGCGTGCACCGGTATTGCAGAAAGTATTTTTTAAGATGGATCCCCGATGTCTACACGTATACCAGATTGATGAGGAGCGGATACTACAGGGTCTGGTAAGTGAGCCACTCTTTTTATCCACACCGACCCTTGTAGATCTGGAAAACGGTATGAAGCTGACATTAAGAGGATCGCCTCTATGGACTTGCACCATATGACCCTTGGTCAGTATTATAGAGAGCATCGGATACCCAGAGGGATCCGCTCTCAGCTAAAACCCAATTTCTTTTCTATTGATTCAAAATTTGCTCAGAGATTCGTACAGATCTCCAATAAATATGCATTTGACATCATATTGTTGAATCTGGAATATCTACAGGAGGAACTTGTGGAATGTAAGAATCGTGTGGCTGAAACTAAAGCTACACTACAGTCCATGATGAATGAGGAAGAATGGCAACAATATGATGAAAATTGTACCATGTATTTAATCAAATTTGTCAAAGAACAGGAGATTACCAAAAGAAAGAAGTGGCTCCGTGATACAGATGACTATGCCAAAGGGAGAATTTATACATGGCAGAGTGACATGACTAGACGTGATATGTACGGTTATCGCACTATGCACAAGAAACAGTCTACTTCCACTGCACCTCCTTCAGCTGTATCTACCCAGTCTTTTTAGAGATGGACCCCAGCGCAAGAGAACCAGGAGGGGCGGTAGGAAACACCACAAATGGAGGAAATCCCAAACCAGGGAGACCGCAGAAAGTCATGAACTTGCGCAAGAAAGGCAACTAATGGATATGGGGACTGAAAGATCTACAGTGGTAAATATATCATCTGTGCCTCTTACACAGGCACAGATGAGTGTATTGGCGAAGGGTTTATCTTTTTGCCCTTCTACTTATGTTGATTGGTTCCAGTTGGAGGTCGATCTACAGCGCTTCTTCAGAAACATTAAGCTGAAGATTTGGTTTGCTGATCGGCCGCCCACTGGGAATCAGGTTCAAGATGGTAATACAACTGAACTCAACTTGATTGGGTTGGGTTTGTACACTAAGAGTGATTTTGTACCTCCCACTAGTGTTCCTGTTGTTGACACCTTTATTCAGGCTGTTAAGATCGATTTGTTTGACCTGAAGGGGAAAGTTTCTGACACATTGTTACAGCATCCGAATATGACTGGTGAGGAAATCCGGGCCTTGGATCGAGTTGTACCATGACGGCAGCCGCACCATCAAGCCTGCTGATAAGGGTGGTGCGGTTGTCGTCATGGATACTTCTAACTATATTGGTGAGGTCATGAGACAGTTGGGTGACGTGAATGTTTATAAGAAATTGTCAGGGGATCCTAGGTTTGAGATCACCCGCCTGATCAAAAGAGTACTGGATTGTGCGCTCAGTGATGAGATCATTGATAAAGAATTATATTCTTTTTGGTGATACAGCATCCACGGACTCCGGTGATGTATGTATTACCGAAAATACATAAAGCATTGGTCGACCCTCCTGGTCGCCCAATTGTAGCAGGGACCGGATCAGTATTTTCTAATATTGCCATCTTTCTCGATCGCGTATTGCGTAAATATGCGATGGAAACAAGATCGTACATTAAGGACACGGGGATTTTTTATTTAAAATTTCACAAATTACTGTACCTGATGGTTGTCTCGTGGCATCGTTCGATGTCACGAGTCTGTATACATCCATCGACCATGCTAGGGGACTACATGCAGTCAGTAGAGCATTAGAACAGAGTTCACATTCTCCCCGTTGTCGCACATTTGTTATGGGTCTACTTGAATTGGTCCTGCGACAGAATTACTTTATGTTTATGGATGCGTTTTATCTGCAGTTACGAGGGACCGCCATGGGGTCAAATGTGGCGCCCACGTATGCCAACATCTTCATGGCGGCCCTCGAGGAGGGCATGGTCTATGGATCCCACCACTTCAGTCATGTACTGGGGTGGTGGCGATACATAGACGATGTCTTCCTGGTGTGGCAAGGTGACAGACCATCTTTGGATTCCTTTCATCTTTTTTTGAATGGGATGGATCCGGATATTAAATTCACGTTGACATGTTCCGAGACCCAGGTACAATTTTTGGACACGATGGTGACAATTGATGGCAACAAGCTATGTACTGATATTTACACTAAACCAACGGATTGCAACTCGTTGTTGCATTTTAGCAGTTGCCATCCAAGGTCTACCATTGAGTCCTTACCTGCCAGTCAGCTGCTTCGGGTTAAGCGGATTGTGCAGGACCCTGAGGTCCTGCCTCTACGCTATAACCAGATGGCAAACAAATTCTACCAGAGGGGGTATCCCAAACGTTTGGTACAGAAACACCTTGAGAAAGTTAAACAACCCGTTGGGAGTGATAGTAGCCTGACTTCCGGGTACGTGTACGTATACCCTTGGTAACTGCATACAGTGAACAAAGTGGTGCGGTTGCAAAAATTATACGCAAACACTGGCCAATGCTGAAAAGTAATTTTCCACATATCAAGGAATTTACTGTACCCCGTTACTTTCATATAGACGCTCTAGCAATTTAAGGGATAAGTTGGTTCGTGCCGATATTCCCCTAGAACATTGGTGCAATCGTACATTGGAAATAGACGGAAGGGTAGCTTCCCATGCTTGAACTGTGTGAATTGCCCCTTTATGATTAAAGGGAGTAATTTTGTACATCCATCTTTGGGATTCACTTGTGACATCAGACAGTTCTTGACATGTGATAGCTCCTTCGTGATATACGTATTAGTATGTCCATGTGGCCTCCTCTATGTGGGGAGACCACATGTGACATGAAGACGCGACTAAACAACCATCGTTTCTCTATTCGACAAAAGAGGAAGGATTTGCCGGTACCCAAACATTTCTCCGAGGTTGGTCACTGTGAACGGGACCTTAGGTTTATGATTCTTGATCAGGTCCCCATGCCTAGGAGAGGAGGGGATCGTAAGTTACTCTTGAAACAAAGGGAGCTTCAGTGGATTTTTCGATTAAAATCACTTAGACCACAAGGCTTAAATGTGGAATTTAAATGGAATATTGTGTAAGGTGTGGATGGATGGTTGGCTCCGACCCTCTCCCTGTGGTGCCGCTCTCTTGTTCTGATCTGGATCGTGTGACCATTAATGGTGTCGTTTTACAATATACTTATTGATTTTATTGATCTATGTATCTCATTGTGTACTTTTTTTCTCTCTTTTATAGATTTTGTACATCAAGCTTTATGAAGGAGCCTTGAAGTCTCCACCAGGATCGGAGCGTCTGCCTATTTATAAGTGGGAGATGCATCGGACACTTTTCAGTGTTATTGTGATCATGTGGTTTAAATAAATTTTTTTTTCTTTAACTTATTTTTTACCTACCGGTGTTGATTTACATCGAGGGGTAATTGATTTGATCACTGGTTGGTGATTGATTGTCCATTATGTCAAATACATTAATAAAAATTAAATGTATTGTGCCCGGTACATCTCCCACATGTTTTGTTACTCTGTTTTGAGCAATTTGTTCGGATATGCATGATGGGTAGTGGCGGTAGGTCCCGCACCAATAATATGTGGTGTGGGATTCGTCCGTCCTGCAGATCGTGGCAGCGTTGCCATGACAACCGGGACGCTTACCGGAGCCTGGTCTCGCGATGGCTGGCCGCTACCAGGGATTGTCACATGACTTGTGCGTGTGACGTCTTTGGGGCGGTGTGCCTTGCGTGGCCTCGGCCCTGTGTGCGTTCTGGTTGCTTGGTTACCGGACATGCGCACTAAGCCTTAGGAGACGCGATCTTAGGCGGGATACTTTAACTACAATGAGCTCCTTGTAAGTTGTTTTTCTATATATCTCATATGTTTTTAATTGCACTAATCACTTTGGGGTGATGACGTCACTGATCCATTTACACTATTATATGAATATTTCACGATTTGATATGAATTATTATGTGTATTTTATATATATGGTAATTTGATGTGTTTTATCGCACAGCAGAAGTTTTAATGAACATCTTTTGATAAATATGGCACTGATTTTGTATTGATTATATGTTAATTGGTATGTGATCACTTACTTTGCATTCTGGGTATATATATGCCCCCTATGACACTATTTTTGTATGCTTGATAAAGACCACAATGAGTGGTTGAAACGTTGCTAAGGGGAATAAAGGATCCACGTTTTCATCTTTGACTTTGGTGTGCGGCCTCTCTCTTTGGATTTGCTGGATATTGGAACCACTTTGTCAGTGGTATGAGGATCTGCACCCACCAACTGTTTGCTGTGTGCTGCTAATCCTTTTTGTATTAGTATATATATATATATATATATATATATATATATCCGGAGATAGGCAGCAGCACGTCCAAAGGGCTTGGCGGGTGCAAAATCCTCAGGAGGACTGACAATCCTCCACGGATATATAGATCCCAGAGAAGAGGCAGCACTCCTGAGTTAAATGGTGATGACCCAATTTATTCCAAGGCAATGTTTCAGCCTACTCCATGAGGCCTTTGTCAAGCAATACAACAGTGCCACAAGCAAACTTATATAGTAATACAATAAATCATGTGATGTGGGCGTTACAAGGTGACATAATCAAATCATGTGATATGGGCATTACAAAGTGACATAATCAAATCATGTGATATGGGCGTTACAAAGTGACATCATCAAATCATGTGATTGAGTATACATATACATAGGAATAGTGTGTCCATCTGTATAGCAAAAAATATTCATAAATAACAAAGTGACCCAAAAGGTCGGTGTACACGTGGATTGTGTAAACACAAATATCACCAAAGTGGAATATAATTAAAATGTGAACAGTACTGGCGATCGCCGCTGTTCAGATATCATATATACTAGTCGTAAATAGACTCCAGCCTACCCCAAGTGGACCACATCAGCTGCATGTTAATGGCGTCTCACATTGTAATATGCGCATGCGTTTGATCACTATGTCTCTAGCGGTTGCTGCACGAGCATCCGGTAACCAAGCGACCGCCTCATGTGATCGGAGTGCGTCACTGGCCACGTAGTAACTCGCGCAAGCGCACTGCAAAAGGGGAGTGACCGCATGGAAATGAAAGTAAATGACCATGGAAACTACAGACAAATCAGTGATAGACTAGTCACTGGAACACTGGTGAATGCAACCAGGTCCTGGCAGCTTTCTGAGCACAGCACCGTACATTGTTATTGCAGCTCAGCCCCATTGACTTGAATGAGGCCGAGCTGCAACTAGGCCATGTGACCAATGTACAGTGATGTCACATTGCATAGAAAGAGGCCGCAGCACTTACAGAGCTCCTGCTTCTTCTAAAGCTGATCAGCTGGGGTCCTGGTTGTCACGCCTCCCCCAATCTGATATTAAGGACCTGTTCAGAAGATAGGTCATCATATGCTAAAAAAAAAACTGCTTTTTTGAAAAAAAATTTACACTGACATACTGTACTACATATATATTTATTTTATCCCGTGACATATGCGTATGCATAGGCTTTGAACCTAAACTTGAAATTAAATCTGAATGCAGTCTGTTTAACATTTCTTGCCAGACACTTATTGCTATCATTTGCTGTTATTAGCAGTGTAAACATGTTTTTCCCAATCAGCATTCACTCACAGCAGAATCCACAAGCAATCTGCTCTGTGAAAGGTGATGATACTGTGTTAGATCAATACAGCAACTTTAGTCTGACAAGATTAGCAAAAAAAACTAAGAAGTTCAAGCTTTGAATAGGGCACAGTTCAAAGCCATAGCTTGATTTTTCACATAGGAGAACCTGTAAATTGACTTGCTTAATATGTACCAAGTACATTTTATTTGACAAAGTGACTTTAGCTTAGTCTAACAATCTTCGGCTCATTGCCATTCACTGTAAGATATTGAATAAATATAACAGAAAAAGACAAACATAAGGGCCTTTTCACATATCCTGATTTTGAAGAGGATATCAGTGCATAGTCCGTTCCAAAATCCTCCGATAAAGGAACACTATTATACAGCTACACCTGCAAGTATTCACAATGGGAAGTGGGAAATCTCAGAGGGTGAGCTAAGATACTCCATACGTGATAAATGGCCACCTGGTCCCACCAAAAATGTTGCCTTTGGCCGATGTTCATTTAATGTTTAACCCCTTAAGGACGCAGCCTTATTTTTGCAAATCTGACCAGTGTCAATTTATGTGGTGATAACTTTAAAACGCTTTTACTTATCCTGGCCATTCCGAGATTTGCAATTTTCCAAATTTCAATTTCTCTACTTCTATAATACATAGTAATACCGCCAAAAAAGTTACTGATTTTCATTCTTCATATGTCTACTTCATATATCAATCATTTTGGGAATGCCATTTTATATTTTGGGGACGTTACATGGCTCAGGGTGGGTTAACACTAGGGTTATGGAGTCCGTTATGGCTTTCCGTTATAACAGGGTTATAACGGAAAATAATGGAATCCATAGGATGGAATGCAAAACGGAAGCCCTTAAGAGGCATTCCGTTTTGCTCCATCCTAATAGAAGTCTATGGGAAAACATAACGGATCAGTCTGGGTCCCGTTATGCAAGACGGAAAACAAAGTCCTGTCGACAGGATTATTATGACGGAAAGCAAACGGAATGCCTTTTAAAGGCTTCCATTTTTCATTCTGTCTGGGCATTCCGTTATTTTCCGTTATAACCATGTTATAACAGAAAGCAATAATGGAATCCCTAATGCTAGTGTGAACCCACCCTTAGGCCTCTTTCACACGAGCGTGTCCGGATTAGGTCCGGATGCGTTGCGGATGCGTTCAGTGAAAACTGTGCGATTTCACAGGCAAAGCCATTCAGTTTTGCCTGCAATTGTGTTCAGTTGTTCAGTTTTTTCCGTGTGGGTGCAATGCGCTTTGATGCGTTTTTCACGCGCGTGATAAAAAGCTGAAGGTTTACAAACAACATATTCTAGCAACCATCAGTGAAAAATGCAATGCACCTGCACTTGCTTGCGGATGCAATGCGTTTTTCACGCAGCCCCATTCACTTCTATGTGGCTAGGGCTGCGTGAAAAACGCAGAATATAGAACATGCTGAGATTTTCACGCAACGCACAAGTGATGCGTGAAAAAAAACGCTCATGTACACAGACCCATTGAAATGAATGGTTCAGGATTCAGTGCGGGTGCAATGCGTTCACATCACGCATTGCACCCGAGCGGAAAACTCGCCCGTGTGAAAGGCGCCTTAGAAGTTTAGAAACAAATCTTTCAAAAACCCACTTTTTAGGGACCAGTTCAGGTCGGAAGTCACTTTGTGAGGCTTACAGAAACCACCCAAAAATGACCCCATTCTAGAAATTATACCCCTCAAGGTATTCAAAACTGATTTTACAAACTTCGTTAACCCTTTAGGTTTTCCACAAGAGTTAATGGCAAATGTAGATAAAATTTCAGAATTTCGATTTTTTGGCAAACTTTCCATTTGAATCCATTTTTTCCAGTAACAAAGCAAGGGTTAACAGCCAAACAAAACTCAATATTTATTGCCCTGATTCTGTAGTTTGCAGAAACACCCCATATTTGGTCGTAAACTGCTGTATGGCCAAACGGCAGGGAACAGAAGGAAGGTAACGCCATATGGTTTTTGGAAGGCGGATTTTGCTGGACTGGATTTTTTGACACCATGTCCTATTTGAAGCCCCCTGATGCACCCCATGAGTAGAAAATCCATAAAAGTGACTCCATCTAAGAAATTAAACCCTTCAAAGTATTCAAAACTGATTTTACATACTTTGTTAACCCTTTAGGTGTTCCACAAGAGTTATTAGCAAATGGAGATTACATTTCAGAATTTCTATTTTTTGTTACCTTGCCTCAAAAAAAGTGTAATTCAGAGCAAGCAAAATTCATATTTACCCTAAAATAGTACAAACAAAGCTGCCACCTTATCCCTTAGTTCCCAAATTGGGGTCACTTTTTTTGAGTTTCTACTGTAGGGGTGCATCAGGGGGCTTCAAATGGGACATAGTGTCAAAAAACCAGTCCAGCAAAATCTGCCTTCCAAAAACCATATCACGTTCCCTGCCGTTTGGCTATACAGCAGTTTACGACCATATATGGGGTGTTTCTGCAAACTACAGATTGTCCTATGTAGGGGCTCATTTTTTTCCGGGATAAGATGGTGGTTTTATTGGTACTATTTTGGGAGGCATACTCCTTTTTGATCACTTGGTATTACACTTTTTGTGATGTAAGGTGACAAAAAAATTGCTTTTTTTTACACCTTTTTTTTTTTACGGTATTTGCGTGAGGGGTTAGGTCATGTGATATTTTTATAGAGCAGATTTTTACGGGAGGGCTCCCTCCCTCTGCGATCCCATGAAAAATCAGGGGCTGCAAGGGCACAGCAGCCCCTGATGGGAGAGGGAGGGAGCTCCCTCCCTGTTAATCTCTTCCATACAGCAGTCCGTACGGACCGCAGGATGGAAGAGGTTAAACTGCTGACATCTGCAGCACAGATGTCAGAAGTTAATAGCAGAGGGTCAGCAATGTGCTGACCCTCTGCTATAACCACTAGACACCAGGAAAGCATTTGAAAGGAGATGGGCGGTGGATCGCGATCCTGCCTGCCGCACTGCCTGCCCGCTGCACCGCCCGCAATCCCCAAATTATAGATTTGGGCATTTTTTAAGTCTCTGATCCCCGCGGTCATGGTCCTTAAGGGGTTAAAAACACCTTTAGACCAAAGTTAGGGCACTTTCACACTTGCGTTTTGAGGATCCGGCAGGCAATTTAGTCACTGGATCCGTTTTGCTGGAACACTTGGGGTGCCAGATCCGACATTAATGTATTTTAATGGAAAATAATACCGGATCCGGAATTCCAGCAAGTGTTCTGGAATTTTGGACAGAGAAAATACTGCAGCAAATAACAGTATTTTCTCCAGCCAAATACCGTAAGAGTGACTGAACTAAAGACATCCTGATGCATACTAAACAAATTGCTCTCCATTCAGAATGCATCAGGCTAAAACTGATCAGTTTTTTTCCGGTATTGAGCCCCTTGAGCGTAACTATAGGGGGTACAGAGGTAGCAGTCACTACCAGGCCCAGGAGCCTGAGGGGCCCCAAAGACCCTTGTGCCGCATAAGAAGACACACAAAGCACTGAGGGAAGGGGGGCCTACTGAACTCTTGCACCAGGGCCCATGAGCCGTTAGCTACTCCCCTGCTAGGACGGACCTCAATACCGGAAAACTTTAACCCAAGTGTGAAAGTACCCTTACACAGAAACCTTTTATGTCATGATAGGCAGCAGTCAAATCATTTGACAATCACAACCAGAGGAGGGCATTGAGTTGAAGACATGTGTAACTCAATACAACCATAAAGCAGTGGCTGCCTAAAACTGTGCTGTGTCACGGTCCAGAAATACATTGGTGCAAATTGTTCATCATTTCTATTACATTTATGTATTTTTATTGGTAATGCAACTGCTAAGAAATAGAGACATGGACATGGAAAAAGAAGAGCAATTTATGAATCTGTAAAGCCTGTGACATTCCATTCAAGGGCATATAGAGGAAGCAGGGGAAACGGCTGCTATGGGGCCCGAACTCCGAAGGGGCCCACACAGGAGGAAGACTAAAAGATTTTATTGTCAGGGCTACCAAAACATGATTATACAATGACATTATATAAAGTGACAGCAGATACAGTGACATGACATATAGTATTTACATGTAGGAAACATGGAGCAGCTACTGGATCTGAGCTGGAAGAGCAATTTTGGCGAAGAAGTTGCTGCTTCTTAAAAGATTTGCTATGGCGCCCAGTCAGTTCTAGTTACACCACATATTTTTTTATTTTATTATTTATTTATTATATAACATAATTATACAAACCAAATCCTACCACATGTTTTTCAAGATCGCAGGGTAGTAGTGAGGGAGATAATACACAATTAAATATATCGGAGAAAAATTCTCAAAACAGGAAAATAGTTATTTCAAGTACTAATAATGATCTGATTAAATTAAAATTGCCTTTCTTAAGTACTCTGGTTGTGCACAGTAACTTTGATGCTAACTTTGTTTTGCTGTTTTGATATATTTTAATGATTGTGAAGGCAATGCTCATTATAAGATCAGAGTACTGTATAGTGTGTATCTCTATTTAGTAACTTCAACAAGTACCAATTTGTGTTCTACAGTACAGTGATGTGATTTATAAAAGGTCACAATTACAATATTTTTTTTCCTATTTATATATGTGTGGGGCACTGGTATTCTGATTCACGTGCGTGTGTGTGTGTATATATATATATATATATATATATATATATTAAAACCTGGCAAAAACCTTCAACATTAGGTATAGTACCTCATGCACAAAAGAGAGCCATGTAAATGGAATATGCTTGATGGCACAGACTCTATGGACACAGTATTCTCTTGTAGGAGATCATAAACCACAAAAAAATTTTTTTAAAGTTTGTCAATTATTATAGGGTAGTTTTGGTTGGAGGAGGTAAAAATGATTAAGGTTCAGAGGATATAGCGAATTTCTTAATGTATTTAGAGATCTCTGTTACCCAAGCTGTACTTAAACTGTATGCCTTGTCAGATGTATTGCCTTTGTTAACTAATACGGCTTTTGACCCTGTTACACCTCACTTGTATTTTTTCTGTTTTTCCCTCAATAAAAATGTTTAACCCTTAGGAAACTAGAGTTTTTTTTGCTTTTGCATTTTTATTTTTCTTCCCTATCCTCCTTGAGTTATAACTTTTTTATTTTTACAATTCACATAGCTGTATGAGGGTTTGTATTTTTCAGGACAAGTTGTACTTTTTAATGCCACCATTTAATATGGCATACAATGTAGTGGGAAGCGGGAAAAATTTCCAAATGGGTGGAATTGGAAACAAAACTCAATTCCTCCACAGTTTTACGGGTTTTGGTCCCACGGCATTCCATTTTTGGCAATACTGACCTGTGCCCTTCATTCTCTGGGTTGCAAGATTGCACAGACACCACATATGTGTAGGTTTCTTATGTCTAAATAGTGTAAAAAAAATGTAAACTTTGAGAATTTTTTTTTTACATCACCATATTATGATTATATTATAATTTTTTATAGTTATCTTTACTGAGCTGTATGGGGGCTCTTTTCTTGTGGGACAATCTGTAGTTTTTATTGATACCATTTTTGTGTGTGTGTGACTTTCTAATCACATTTTATTAAAATTTTTTGGATAAGAGAAGAATTGAAAAAATGGCAAATAGGCCATTTTGAACCTTTTTCTCATTATGCCATTCGCTGCATTGGAAAACAATTTTTATATTTCAATAGTAATGGTGTTTTCAGTTGCGGTGATGCCCATGATGTTTATATTTTTGTATTTTTATTTTATTGTACGGAAAGGGGGGTGATTTAATTTTTTTTTTGTTATGATTTTGAAGTTCATATTTGAAGTTCCATTTTGTTTTTTATTCTGACCAATCATGGATTTTTAAAATCAATTTATTACAAGGAATTGCTCATTTTTTATGTTGGCCTGGAGGCCAAAATAGGAATTGCACCTAAATGTCCTGAGTCTTTTTAGTAAGATTCAGCGTATTTCAATCAATGCCGGTAAGAAGCGTGAGCACTTGATCACGGAATCTAAAGGCTTTATCAATTAGCCGCGGTTCTCTGCTGTTTGAAACAGCGGAGACCCACTGGCCCTCTGAACTTGAGATTTTCCCGCTGCAGATTTGCAATGTTACAGTGCCAGCAGAGTGAATGAGCTTTTAAGAAATCTCAAACTCAGGGTTCATGCACATGAACGTATTTTCTTTCCATATCCGTTCCGTTTTTTTTTTTTGGTGGACCACATGCGGAACCATTCACTACAATGGGCCTGCAAAAAACCTACCAAAAAATCGGAAGTTACTCCGTGTGCATTCCGTTTCCATATGTCCGTATTTCCTTTCCGCAAAAAAATAGAACCTGTCCTATTATTGTACGCATTACGGACATGGATAGTACTGTTCTATTAGGGGCCAGCTGTTCAGTTCCTCAAAATATGGAATGCACACGGATGTCATCCGTATTTTTTGCAGATCCGTTTTTTGCAGACAGGAAAATACATATGGTCGGGTGCATGAGCCCTAATACAAATGATAAAATGTCAAGCATGTCAAGTTATACTGTGCATTTTACAATGTGGAGGGTGAGTTCCATGGTATCTCTTAGCATAAATCGCAACAAATCTGTATGTAACTCAAAGGCCCCTTTCACACGGGCGAGTTTCCCGCGCGGGTGCAATGCGTGAGGAGGACACATTGCACCCGCACTGAATCCGGACCCATTCATTTTTATGGGGCTGTGCACATGAGCGGTGATTTTCAAGCATCACTTCTGTGTTGCGTGACAATCGCAGCATGCTCTATATTGTGCGTTTTTCACGCAACGCAGGCCCCATAGAAGTGAATGGGGCTGCGGGAAAATCGCAAGCATCCGCAAGCAAGTGCAGATGCAGTGCGATTTTCCCGCATGGTTGCTTATCAACAGGACCAGATCTTTATTATTTTCCCTTATAACATGGTTAAAAGGGAAAATAATAGCATTCTTAATAAAGAATGCTTAGTAAAATGAAGATGAAGGTGTTAAAAATAATAAGACTTAACTTACCTTAGCCACTTGATCGCGTAGTTGCGATCTGCCTTCTCTCTTCAAGCTTCATCTAACAGTACAGGACCTGTGATGACGTCACATCACATGGTCCAATCACATGGTCCATCACCATGGTAAGATGGACCATGTGATGTGACGTCATCACAGGTCCTGTACTGTTAGATGAAGCTTGAAGAGAGAAGGCAGATCGCAACTACGCGATCAAGTGGCTAAGGTAAGTTAAGTTTTATCATTTTGAACCCCTTCATCTTCATTTTACTAAGCATTCTTTATTAAGAATGCTATTATTTTCCCTTATAACCATGTTATAAGGGAAAATAATAAATTCTAAAGAATAGTCTACCCGAAACCGGACTTCAGTGATGAAGTCCGGCTTCGGGACTGGGTACCAAACATGGCTATTTTTCACACGCGCGTGCAAAACGCATTACAAACGTTTGCACCTGCGCGGAAAAATTGCGCATATTCTCACAGCAGATGTTTCTGACGTAAATTACATTCCATGCGGACATTTCCTAAAAAGGAATATGATAGAACATGCCACCTGTCTGTATCAGTGAGAGAGCTGCATTGTAGTCCCATATCAGCCTAAGGGGTGGGGCGGGAGAGGGTCATATTATACTCACACCAAATTATTACAATTAATACTGGGGATTGCACATTTGGACAATCAAACCTGGACATTGTAAGTGAATCTCAACTGCATATTACAGATGACTCCTGTTGCCAATGCTCAAAACTGTACATCAAGGTGTTGGAAGAAAGTTTCACCTCTACATACAGTTATGTCAAGGGGCTGGAAGTGGTTAATTTTGTTATTATATGGCAGTGGATACAGTTGTCTCTTAATGAAAAAGTATTCTAGTAGAATAAACATACATATATCTACAGTAAGTGAGATCCTTCTCCTTATTGCATCTCCTTCTTGTCCTCTCCCTATTGAAATATACATGCATATTTGGATGAGTAAAACATGCATGCATAGGGTGATGTCTGAAGAGAAACCTATTAAACAGCATTTTTTAATAACCATGAAATGTAAGGGTCAGGTTTACCTTGCAATTTCTGCTATTTGATGAGCTGCTCAAATTTTAGAAAATCAGTAAATTGATGGTCATGGATATAGATCAACGAATTTCTCAAAAATTTAATTCGTCCGGATTGCCAAATTTTTTTAAAAAATTGGTTCAATCCTAGTTTATTTGTGTAGAATCTCTTTTAAAAAAATGGCTATTTCCTGGCTGCAGAGAGCCTTTTAAAGTGTAGTGTTGAGCGCGAATATTCGAAAAGCGAATTTTTTTAGCGAATATCGGCACTTCGCTAATTCGCGAATATTTCGAATATAGCGCTATAAATTCGCTATTTCGAATATTCGTTTTTTTTTTTTTTTTTTTTTAGTTATATTTTTTTCTTTCCCTCTTCCCAACAGTAGTTCTTACCTGTCCTGAGGATTCCTGGCTTCCTGGCTGCTCTAGTCAGTGCCCATTGCCGCTTCTGCCGACTTCCGTGCTCATGGAGCGTCCCCATCCATGGGAGAATCTACATATACTAAAATGTACTGTCGGATTTGAGGAATTACGTTGAAATCGCAATGCGATTAATTCAAGTTATATTAATCGCATTGCGATTTTAACTTAGGGCTGAGTTTATAATGGGTCAGCTTGCTAGAATGAACGAGTTAACGAATTTGGAATATAGCAGCACTGCTAAGTTGAATTCGCAATGCGATTAATTTAACTTGAAGTAATCGCATTGCGATTTCAACTTGGCACTGCTAGTGCTATATTCCATATTAGTTAATTCTAGCCTATGTAAGAAAGCAGTGCTAAGTTGAAATCGCAATGCGATTACTTCAAGTTAAATTAATCGCATTGCGAATTCAACTTAGCACTGCTGCTATATTCCATATTCGTTAACCGTTAATTCTAGCAAGCTGACCCATTATAAACCCAGCTCTAAGTTGAAATCGCAATGCGATTAATATAACTTGAATTAATCGCATTGCGATTTCAACGTAATTCCTCAAATCCGACAGTACATTTTAGTATATGGAGACGTTCCCATGGTGATGGGGACGCTCCATGAGCTACAGAGTATGGTTGGCTTGGTAGAATTAGCGAATAGCGAATATGACGAATGTATTAGTCATATTCCTCAAAACGAAGATAACGAGTATTCTACATCTTCGTTTTAGCAACCTATTCGTCAACCTCGCTAATTCTAGCAATCAAATAGGAAGGTTGACTATAGAGACAGCTGTGTTAAATTAGCTATGCGATTTTTTTTTTTTTTAATAGAATAATTATATTACTTGATATAATTATTATAATTATTCTATTTATTAAAAAAAAAAAAAATCGCATAGCGAATTAAACACAGCTGTCTCTATAGTCAACCTTCCTATTTGATTGCTAGAATTAGCGAGGTTGACGAATAGGTAGCTAAAGCGAAGATGTAGAATACTTCGTTATCTTCGTTTTGAGGAATAGACGAATACATTCGTCATATTCGTCATCCTCGCTAATTCTAGATATGAAACCAATAGGAAAGTAGCCTTAAGTACAAATCGCAATATGCGATTATTTAAATCGCATGTTAATCGCGATAACTAGAAAAAATGACGAATATTCGATTTCGACGAATATGAAACGAATATTCATTCGAATATTCGCGAATTTCGTCGAAATCGAATATGGCACCTGCCGCTCATCACTATTAAAGTGGTGTAGAACACTGAGCATAGGGAGTCTGCTGGGGTAGTGAAACAATAATGTGAGTCAGTATGACATGCAGATGACAGGCGTCGCTCTTAGAATCACTGAATACTTCACTTATTTGGGCAGTTACAGGGCCCAAACTGACCAAATAACTCAAGTGGGAACTCAGCCTTACAGGTCAATGTTAGCGTCAAGAAGAAGCGCACGCTTTTTACACCTTTGACAGCTTATTCCAAATAGATGTCTACAGAACCTGTTCTATTAAACACTTATACAAATAGAGCCCCCTGACAGAGTGGAGAGGGTGTCAGCAGTAAGTTTGTGTTGATATCACTGATTATTTTGCCCTTCCTCTGCTCCATCAGAACAATAACACCCAAAAAGCGGATCCTGTCTGTGGAGCATCCGACTTCACTCGGTCAGCATGTGATCAGCAATCCATCAGTATTGCTAAAGCCAAACAAAACAGGAGTGGATCCAAAACAGAGATGACATGTGAATTGAATATTTGCATGTCTTCTGTGTTTTGTACCTACTTCTGCTTTTGGCTACCAAATCATAAGACAATTCTGATGCAAAATAGGGACCATGTCATGCAGGCCTTACAGCTGTTACATAGACAGGATGCGTTGTGCGTCTCATTTTTTATTCCTTCTGCCAGATCAGAAGACTGGTCAAATAAATTATGTCAGCCAGGCCGAAAAGCAAAATAGTGGCCAAGTCATGTAGTGGGGAGGGCACAGAGTGGCAGAATGACAGTGTGGAGGTGGCAGCTGCAGCATCGGGAGGAGGCAGCAGAGTGGCACAATGACAGTGCGGAGGTGGCAGCAGCATCAGGAGACCACAGAGTGGCAAGGCGACAGTGTGGAGGTCACACTGTCGCACCCGCTCTGTTGCCACACTACTGGATGGCAGGACAGCTTTTCCAAGGCAAGCTCTCCCAGTTGCAGCCACAAATCCAGTGTGGCTGCCCAGTAGTCCAGGGGATTTTCAATGTGGGAGGGCACTGTCCAAGTATGCCACCACCTGCTGGTTCAGGTCCTGCTCCAGGTGAAGAAAGCTGCTCATCAGCGACTCTAGACTTAACTTGCTGCTGATGAAGCAGTAACTGCTCCTACCCCCCCCCCCACCCTGCCACAGCAGCCATGGCAGAGAAACCTGAGCGCAGAGGTCCCCCCAAGTCAGATCTGCAATAGGATGGACCATGGCGCAGATAGGCAGCGGCTAACTGACTACATAGAATGTCTCTATAGTAGTTCAGTTTGTCCTCCCTCTCAGCGGGTGTAAAAAAGGCTCCCATTTTGGACCGGTAGCAAGGGTCCAACAAGGTATAGAGCCAGAAGTCATCCCTCTGCCGAATGCTGACAGTTCAGCTGTCACTATGAAAGCAAGTGAACATGCATTGGGCCATTTGTGCAAGTGACTCGGAGGGACTCCCTGCCTCCATCTCCACTGCAAACTGTCACGGTGTGTCTGGGTCCTCTGCCTCATCTTCCTCATCACCCTGTAGCTCCTCTGGCTGCTCCTGCTCCTCCTGTCATGTCAGCTGTGTAGAAAAGCCACCCATTTCACTACACATTGCTTGTGCTCCAATGTCCTCCTCCTCCAGTTCAGCCCCCACAGGGCTCATGTGGCTGTGAGATCTATGCGCCTCGTCTCCAGTCCCCTGACCAGACAGATTTACCAGGATCTGTTCCAGGACATGAAGCAGTGGAATGACGTTGTTAACATGGCCTCCTCAAAGGGCCTGATCAACCGGCAGGTGTCACACATGAGCTGCCACTGGCTGACATCGAAGTTACACAGGGGAGTACTCCTGTCCTCTTGGATCATCAAGAAATCATTTATGGCCTTTGTCTGTTCGTATAGTTGGTCCAACGTATGTTAGGTTGAGTTCCAACGGGTGGAAATGTCGCATATCAGCCTATGTTGTGGGATGCTCTTCTGCCGCTGCAGCTCAAGCAGGGTGTGCTTAGCATTGTACGAGTGCCTGAAGTGCATGCAAAGTTTCCTGGCCATTTTTAGAATGTCTTGCAGATGGGAGGAAGACTTCAGGAACTGCTTGACAACCAGATTGAACATATTTGCCATGCAGGGCGCATGGCTCAGCCCTCCTTGATGCAGCGCCGACACCATGTTCTTCTTGTTGTCGGTCACCATGTTTCCGATTTTGAGTCGTCGCGGAGAAAGCCAGGATTCGATTTCTTGATGAAGGGCACGGAGCAGTTCCTCCCCTGTGTGACTCAGTTTGCTTAGTGGCAGAATAGAGTGACACCGCAGTGTCCTGCACATGTGGTATGTTGGAGGGGCACTGTAAATTGTCCTTGCAGTGAAAGCTAAGGACACGGAGGATGAAAAGGCAGAGGCGGACATTGTCGTAGGACTAACAGCGTGAAAACGTGGCAGGTGGACGTGGCGTCACCTGGCCAAGTTGCTGGTGTGGCTCTCCAGGAACCATATTAACCCAGTGGGCTGTAAAGGACATGTATTGTCCCTGACCGTAGTTAAAGTCTAGTGGGCCTACATGCTTGTCTGTGAGGCAGCGACGGAGCCAGCAAGTCGCTAGCGTGGCCGGGAGTCAGCAGGGTGGCAGCAGAGGGAGGTCGGGAGCCAAACATGCCCAGGGTAGACCACCCGCTTCGCAGGAGCCTACCTGCCCTGTAGCGTCACCATAAAGTTGCCTGGGAGAACCTTGGCTTCAATGTGGTGGTCCAGCTTGCCGCAGCAACCGCTTCTCCCGATGATGATGAAGCCCCTAATTCACCCAGCTCCCAAGTGCATTCAGCTACATAATCATCATTGAGTACTATCTGCACGTCACTGATGTCCTCCTCAACGGTCTCTGGGTCAGGAGCCTGATCGCTCACAACACCAGCTCCCACGCCACTCTCTTCATCACTACTTGCCTGCCTATAGAAGAAAGTGGCAGATGTCTTCTCCACATCTTGGCTGGCCAGTAGCTGCTAACTGTCATCTAGTAGCTCGTCCTCGCTGTATAGTGGAGCTGAGCTCACAACATATAATACTTCTCTGATTGAGGGAACAGAAAACGACGGAGGCAGGTTGAGGACAGGTGAGGCCACAGGGCCTGCTCCCAGGCCATACCAACTAAGGGTTGTGTCTGACGAACCCACTAACTCTTGGCTGGGGGTGTCTGATGTCACTTGGGACGAAGTGGATGACCAAGTCAACCATTCAAGGACCACTGGGTTGCTGGTCAAGACAAGACGCTAGATGACCACGGGAGCTCAGGTCTCTTGCTGCGACTCCTTCCACCACTCCCTCTTACTCTGCTGTGACCTGTGCCTGCACCACAAACATTTCGGCCTCTGCCACTCCCCTGTGCAGGGCCTGGCACTTCTCTGTCTGACATACTGTTAGATCAAATAAGTAAATAAAAAAGAAATTAAAACACCCACAAAAAAATCTGTAATTTTCTCACTTCACCACACACAATGGCTAAAAAGCCCTTTTTTGCCACTAATACATGCCAAAAAGAGCATTAGAACATATAACTGCACAGCTGAATGGCAAATATATATTTGTTTGCCACTAATACATGCCAAAAAGGGTTTTAATTTTCTCACTTCACCATACACTGCCTAATAAGCCCTTTTCTTCCAATAATACAAGCCAAAAAATGCTTTAGAACATATAACTGCACTGGACAAGGGAATATAAGACATAGAAATATTTCCTTGTAATAAACCCTGTTAATGGCTGTATCAAACAGCACTTGCACCCCAATAACAAGAACAGTTTGCTGGAATTACAGAGCTGTATGATGGCAATTTGGATCCTGAATCAGTGCAGCAAGGTGTAATATTATTGTTCCTATTACCCAGGCTGTAAACTCTCCTACGGAACCCTGTTCTGCTTCAGTACTGTGGAATGATTCCTCCCTATCCTTTCTGTGAACTTCTATACAGCAAAATAAAAGTTTTAAAGTGTTTTCTACCACTATCCCTAGTGCCTGCTGATGTCTCTCCCTGCACTAAGGACACTGGAAAATGGCTGAATCCAAGATCGGTGAGGCTATTTATAGGGCTGTGAGATCACAGGGCTGGGTGGCTGCTGATTGGCTGCATGCATGGCATTGTGGGTGATCCCTTGTTCCCAGAGTTCCTAACATGTGCAGCAGCCATTTTAGAGTTAGGAAATTCGGATTCAGTGCGAATCAAATTTCTCCTGAAATCTACCTCGTTAACTTTGATTCGCTCATCTCTAGTCATGGAATCCCCTTTCAGAAATGAAGTTAAACAGTTAACACAACAGTAGAATAAATTCATGAAGGGTCAAACACGTTAAGTTTTGCATTTCTCTCTATAGTTGTAATTCACAGTAGATTGTATAATACATTTGATGCTTGCTAAACACTTTTAAACAAGCAATATGCTAGGTGGCTTCAGATAGCATTTGAAGACATTGTATTCTTGGGGATTGGAATTCATAATAAATTGCATTACATGCTTAATGGTTGCAATACATTCTATGCAGTGTACTGATGCACCAACATCAATCTATCGGCCTGTTAATGTTAACTTCACAGAGAATACAGGTTAGTGTTTTCTTTAAACAGTCCACTGTAATTCAATACAACAAAAAAAGTCATTCCCAATAATCAATACAAGAACTTGTAGGGTAATTCTCCATATTTGATCCCATTCTTATTGCCCACTAAACCAAAAGACCGAACCATCCGGATCAAAATCCCAGGCATCAAGGCAGTCACCAGTCCCCCAGAATTGTTTTCAGACTAGAAATGCATACATTTTCTGGTTCAATTCCAATGAATCAATCCAAAAATTAGATTTGTACCTGAATCGATGCTACCTGAATTGAAAGTGTTCCAATTGGTCTGAAAATTGATGTATGATACTCTGCAGTCTCCTTTTTTCTTACTCATTCTCATCCCTTTCAAGCTCTTTAACTCAGGTTAGAGGAGTGTTTAAACTAGGGACTGGGGGGGGGGTTGTAATTACATTATAGGAGGGGAAGTTAGTGCAGATAGAGACTGGGGAAAAGGTAGTGGGACTGGGGGAGGAATGGAAGGAGGAACTAGAACAGTTCAGAAGGAAAGGTACAGGGTAAACAATATACATAAACCTTTTAAATCTATGTATACTAATGCCAGAAGCCTGACTAAGAAAACTGGTGAACTAGAATTAGTGATGTGTGAGGAGAACTGGACATAGTGGAAATAACTGAGACATGGCTGGATGATAGCTATGACTGGGCAGTTAATGTACAAGGCTACAGTCTGTTTAGAAAGGATCGTCAAAACCGGAGAGGGGGAGGGATTTGCCTTTATGTAAAGTCCTGTCTAAAGTCCACAGACTGAGAAGATATAAGTGAGGGACACGAACATTTGGAGTCACTAGGGGTAGAAATACATGGATGCAAAAATAATAATAAATTACTAATAGGAGTTTATTATAAAACCACCTAATATACCTCTACTACTAAACGAGATAGACGAGGCGGCAAATCATAAGGAGGTCGTTATTATGGGGGACTTCAACTACCTAGATATCAACTGGGAAACTGAAACCTGTACATCTCATGAAGGAAACAGGTTCTTGACGATAACCAAAGACAATTACCTTTCCCAACTGGTTCAGGACCCGACTAGAGGGACGGCCATACTGGACTTAGTATTAACCAATAGACCTGACAGAACAGATGTGCAGGTTGGGGGACACCTGGGAAATAGCTACCATAAAGTAATAACCTTCCAATTGTCCTTCAAACAAGCGTTTCTACAGGGAGGAACAAAAGTACCATATTTCAAAAAAGCAAAATTTAGCTAACTGGGACAAAGTCCTCAAAAATAAAAATACAGCCACAAAATAGGATATTTTTAAAAGCATCCTAAAATCTAATTGTGAGAGGTACATACCTTATAGGAATAAAATGTTAAGGAACAAGAAAAAAACAACGTGGATAAATAGAACTGTAAAGAAAGCAATAAATGGCAAAAAGAAAGCATTTAAATCACTAAAACGGGAGGGGAGCCAGGAAGCACTGAAAAACTATAAGGAAAAAAATTGAATATGTAAAAAACTAATAAAAAACGCCAAACTGGAGACCGAGAGATTAATTGCCAAAGAGAGCAAAACTAACCCTAAAATGTTCTTCAATTATATAAATGGTAAAAAGTATAAATCTGAAGGTGTCGGCGCTCTACAGAGTAATGAGGGGGGAGTTGCAGAGAGCGATGAGGAAAAAGCAAAGCTATTAAATATTTTTTTCTTCACTGTATTCACTGAGGAAAATAAATGATGAAATGCAGAATTTAAAAGTAAATTCCCCATCAAAAGTGCCCTGTCTGACCCAGGAAGATGTACAACAGTGACTTAAAACTATTAAAATAGACAAATCGCCAGGACCAAATGGCAAACACCCCCGTATCCCAAGATAATTAAGTATTGTCATAGCCAGACCCTTATTTCTGATATTTAAGGACTCTATACTGACAGGGAGTGTTCCACAGGATTGGCACATAGCGCAAATATTCAAAAAGGGTCCAAAAACAGAGCCTGGAAACTATAGGTCGATGACTGACGGGAGATCTAATTACTATGTATAAATATATCAGGGGACAGTACAGAGATCTCTCCCATCATCTATTTATCCCCAGGACTGTGACGAGGGGACATCCTCTGTGTCTGGAGGAAAGAAGGTTTGTACAAAAACATAGAAAACAATGCTTTACGGTAAGAGCAGTGAGACTATGGAACTCTGCCTGGTGATGGTGAGTTCACTAAAAGAGTTCAAGAGGGGCCTGGATGTATTTTTGATCGTTGATCCAGGGAGTTATTCTGATTGCCTGATTGGAGTCGGGAAGGACTTTTTTTCCCCTTAAGTGGGGAAAATTGACTTCTACCTCACAGTTTTTTTTTTTTGCCTTCCTCTGAATCAACTTGCTGGATAATAGGCCGAACTGGATGGACAAATGTCTTTTTTCGGCCTTATAGACTATGTTACTATGTTACCTTTAAGACAACAATAGTAAGTAATATTACAATGGCATACTGTATATAGCTATTTGTAAACACATGGTTGGTGGCGTTAACAAACAAAGTTTAAAAACACATTGCACTATTGGATTTATGTTTTTAAAATTTTTAAAAAGTTACAAATTTGTCCCTTATTGGGGGGAGTAGATGCCTCCCGGTATTTATACATACAATGGTAACAGAAACCACAGTGGCTTGTTCTGACCAAGCAGTCCAAAAATTATGCCTAAACAGGGGAAAATGCTGCCAGTATTTATACACACAAATGGTAGTATCAGAAAAAAATCTTGTGGCTTGTTTTGAACAAGCAGTGCAAAAATTAATCCTTTTTCAGGGAGCATAAGCAATACTGTGTGGAACCTGATAGACAGGACAAGTGTGGCTTTATAGTGGTAGTGGCGGTGGCAGTAGTAGAAGCAAAATATGGAAACTGACCAACAAGGCAGGAGATGGGTGGTTGTCTGGGAGTAGTAGTAACAGTGGCATAAGTAGGCACAGCAGCAGTACAGTATTAACCTGATGGACAGGACAGAGTTGTTTGGCTGTGTTAGGATAGTAGTAGTGGCAATAGTCTTAAAGGAGTAGAAACCATGGCACCAGCAGCAATATGGTATGGAACACGATGAATAGGCAAACAATGGCTGTGGCATGATTGCTCCAGAAATATGTTAGCAAATGCAGATCTATTCATTGACCTAAGGGATACATTCCACTATTTTGCCTGTTTGGCTTTGATTATGTGATCTGCTGTTCTGAATGCCAACTCTGACAGGACAATAGAGGCTGGATAAGTCAATACACTGGTAGCACACTGGACTACTTCTGGCCACTATTCCAATCTGTCTCCCCAGAACCCATTGGTCAGGGAATAGGGCATGTGCTGGCGAAAGGGTACAGTCCAGGTAGGATAGAACTGGGTAATTCAGACATGCATATTGATTGCTGATGTACTCCAGGTTATAGCAGCGAATTAAAAACTAGTCATAATGTTCATCAAAATGAATTTGTTTCTGCTGGTGCTGCTTCTGCTATTTGTTTTAGTAGAGACAACAGGTCTTCACTGAAGCAGTGGGGGAGGGAGCAAAGGAGACTACTTGTCAGGCAGGTAGATAGAAAGTGTCTGCTCAGTGAAAGCTGCAGAAGCTGTGTACTGAATGTATCCAGCACATATATCACAATTTTGCCTACATTTCTGACATCAGGAAAACATTCCCACGTTTTCATTTGATGTGAGGGTATAAAAGTACGGCTTCCCAATAATTAGCATGCAGCTTGCCATGCTTTTTAGCAATGACACCTATACGGGAGAATCCAAGCACTCTGTATGCAAATAAATCTGAACATAAATATACCAAAATATATCTAATATATAAATTGTTATAATATATGAAGCTGAGTGTATAAGTGTATGTCCACTAAAGAAATCCACACTGTCGCATTTACAATTATGAAATTTGGCACACAGGTACAGGGAAGGTGTCCGGGTAGGTTTTAAACCGGTTCTTAGCTCTCTAGCAAGTACCGTTCCTGAGATATTCCCCAAAAAAATGAATTATCCAACAGAAGCCTGATTACACCAGGTTTCGATAACAAACCAGCCATTTTTCTTCACTTTAAAAGGGGAGGGCGCTGTGGATGACACTGTTAAGGGAGCGGAGTGCTATGGAGGTCATAGTTAAAGGGGCAGGTAGGGTGGCCATTCAGGCCAACCTCAAAAGACAGACTGACACCCCCCCAGGTCCCACGAAGTCACGCCCCCAACCCAGTTAGACCACACCCCCTCCCACTGCACAGCCGACAGAGATTGAAAAAATGAACGTAAAAATCAACTTCTGTCAGCTGCAGTGGTGGGAGGGAGGGTGACTTTTATCCCTGCAGCTCACTTTCAGACAGCACAGTGCTGCTGTCTGAGAGTGAGCTGTTCAAAAGGACATCCCTGTTTCATTCAGGCCCTGCGCCAGACGGAGGACAGGGAGTCTAAAAGCCGGACTGTCCTGCCTAAAACCAAAACTCTGGCCACCCTAGGGGCAGGCTGCTGTGGAGGTTACAGTTAAGGGGACGGTCTGCTACGGAGGTCAGTGTTAAGGGGCAGATTGCTGTAGAGGCCACTGTTAAGGGGATGGGGTGTTATGGAAATCACTGTTAAGGAGTTGGGGTACTGTATAGGTCACTAATAAAGTCGCAGCCGCTGTGATGGTCACTGTTAAAGGGGAGGACGCTGTGGAGGTCTCTGTTAAAGGGGCATGTAATGGTGGAGGTCACAGTTAGCGAATGGTCCACTATGGAGGTCAGTGTTAAGGGGCAGATTGCTGTAGAGGCCACTGTTAATGGGACAGGGTGTTATGGAAATCACTGTTAAGGAGTTGGGGTACTGTATAGGTCACTAATAAAGTCGCAGCCGCTGTGATGGTCACTGTTAAAGGGGAGGACGCTGTGGAGGTCTCTATTAAAGGGGCAGGTAATGGTGGAGGTCACAGTTAGCGAATGGTCCACTATGGAGGTCAGTGTTAAGGGGGCAGAGTGCTGTAGAGGTCACTGTTAAGGGGATGGGATGTTGTGGAGGTCACATTTTAAGGATCTTGCAGATTCAGAGACCATAGGCTGCTAGTTCCATTGGTGGGTACCTTGCCTGCCCTGAACCTAAGGTCGCCCTCCTGGACAGATTTTCCAGGGGTAGTGACAATTTCATTTGGTTCAGGGAGTTGTGTAAATTGTACTTTGGTCTGAATTTAGGAGATGGGCTATGGATACGGACTGGAATGATCCTGCTCTCCGTTGCCAATTCTGTCAGGGTCTATCTGAGAGGCTGAAGGACGCGTTGGCCTTTCATAAGAATCCTGAATCATTGGAAGCCTCTATGTCCCTTGCTGTACGTCTTAATAGACTCCTGAGAGAGAGATCTAGGGTTCCTATCCCTCAGGACATACTGTCAAATAATGTGGCAGCTTATTTTGACATTTATGGGGGTGAGACACCTGTGGTTACGCCTTGTGACGAGCCTATGCAGTTAGGGAGAGCTACTCCTGGAACTGCTGGCAAAAGCTTTGGTCATATGAAGGGAGTCTGTTTTTGTTGTGGAAAGAAGTGACATTTTGTGAATATATGTCCGTACATACAGCGTCAAGGTGAAAACAATAAATAAACATTTATTCCCCAACTTACTACTGGTGGTGTAGGTGGGGAGCCAGAAAACTTACTTTTGTCATTTACTGGTAATACCCGATTTATCCCGTCTGCCGAGGTGGTGCTAGGGTCCAAAACTGTGGGAATTGATGTGTTTATCGACAGTGGGACAGGGGTTAACCTGGTTGATGGTCAGTTTGTGACTACTAGTGCATTAGAGAAAAATATTTCTGTGTTTGCAATTGACTCAGCACCTCTTACCCAGAAATGCTTGTAGCAGGTGGTGCGGGACATCTGTTTAAGAGTGGGTGATTTCCATCAGGAATCCATTTTGTGTTTTGTGTTGGATGGTCTGCCTGCTTCATTGGTTTTGGGCCTACCATGGTTAAGCAAACATAATCCTACCATCGATTGGGAAGCGAGACAGATTCTCAATTGGAGTGATTTTTGCATAGACAACTATCTTAATACATCGTTCTCTGTTGTAACCACTAAAGCTGAACCCTCATTCATTTCCAGATTTTCTGATGTATTTTCTGAGAGTGGTAAAAAATATTTTTTAGTCTATTTCAGGGAAAATTGATTTGTTACCACGAAGCACGAGGAAATTTGGTTTCATGGCAAATTGAATTTTCCCTGAAGTTCGGATCGAAGTCTACTTCTGATTCTTTGAATCACTCAACACTATTCCTGTCATTGTTGTTGATCACCTTGCCAGATTATAGCTGGCAGGAAGACATCCAGAGGGAAATTTGCCATTTCATGCATGCCCTCATTCACACAAATGTAAGCCATCCGTGCCTGTGCTGCACGGGCAGCGGCTGTGTGAATCCCATATTGTGGAGCAGACCCATTGACTTCAATGGTTCCACAATCTGTAATATTCGGCAAAAGATAGGATATGTCATCATGGACCCCAAAGCAACCACGACCCTGAAAGGGTTCTGTGGGCTGCTCCATATCAAGGGGATTGCAGATGTATTCAAGTCAATGGGTACGCATTAGTAATATGGAATTCACACGGCCGATGCCCGTTCGGCTTACGCTTGTGTGAATGAGGCCTAATCAGCAGTATTTCAGCAACAAAATCAACAACATAAATGCAGAAAAGTTGCAGACTTTCTTCTGCAGAAATTCCGCAGCTAATCAGCCAAATGTGAACCTACCCTTCATCCATATTTTGAGGACAAGAAAGACAATTTTACAATTTTTGCGAAGACCTGGAACTCTGGAACAATTGTCATCAAGTTTTTTGAGGACAAGACAATTCTAACAATAGGGGCGTAGCTAAAGGCTCATGGTCCCTGGTGCAAGAGTTCAGCTTGGGCCCCCCTTCCCTCAGTGCTTTGTGTGTCTTCTTATGCGGCACAAGTGTCTTTGGGCCCCTTAAGGCTCCTGGGCCCAGTAGCGACTGCTACCTCTGCACCCCCTATAGGTACGCCCCTGTTTAACAATGTATGTTAAGTTAGGCGCACAACTCCGATAAATGTGTTGTCCCTGTCTTATTCTTTGTCTGCAGAGCTTGCAGAGTGCTTGCAGATGACAATGATTTGGCGACGATTTGGTATGCACACAGATTTTTGGGAAGAAAACAATGTTCAGCTGGCACCAACAAAGTCCACTATTACAATAAACGGCAACTGTGATGCCTACCAATACACCAGATTACACTAGTCTGTGCTAAATTCCATTTTTAACCCTTTAAAGACCAAGCCCTTTTTTAACTTCATGACCAGGCTTCATTTTGAAAATCTGACATGTGTCACTTAATGTGCTAATAAGGCCTCATACACACGGCCGTTGTGTGTCTGTTCCATGCATTGGGGACTGCAATTTGTGGTCCCCAATGCACAGGCAACGTCCGTGCGGAGGCCGGGATGGATCGAGACCCATTCAACTTGAATGTGTCCGTGATCTGTCCACACTGCAGAAAAATGGAACTATTTTTTTGCGATGCGGAGGCACGAACAGAAACACAATGGAAGCACTCCATAGTGCTTCAATGGCGTTCCATGCCTCCATTCCGCAGCTCCAGAGTGCTGTTTGCGGGCCGCAATACGGCTATGGCCGGGCAACGGTCTTGTGCATAAGGCCTAACTTTGGAATACTTTTATTTATCCAAGCCATTCTGAGACTGTTTTCCCGTGACATCTCGTACCTAATGTTAGTGGTAAATTTGGGTCAATAAGTTTTACCGTTATATTATAAAAAAAATCCCAAATTTACAGAAAATTTGGAAAACAATTTAATTTTCTAAATTTGAATTTTTACACATTAAAGTCAGATAGTTTTTACTTAAGATTCCCTATATGTCTACTTTATGTTGGCATCATTTTGACAATAACATTTTATTTTTTTAGAACGTTAGAAGGCTTAGAATTTAAGAAGCTATGTTTCAACTCTTCTATACAATTTTCAAAACTGAGTTTTTCAAGGACCAATTCAGTTCTAAAGTCACTTTGAAGTTTTTTCATAATAGAAACCACCCATAAATGACCCTACTTTAGAAACTACACCCCTTCAATAACTTAAAACTGGTTTTACAAACTAAGTTAACCCTTTTAGGTGTCCCACAAGAATTAAAATAAAAGTGAGGTGAAATTTAGAATTTTCAGTTTTTGTGCAGATTTTTAATTTTAATCCATTTTCTTTCTATAACACAGCAAGGGTTAACAGCAAAACAAACCTCAATATTTATTATCCTGATTCCGCAGTTTATAGAAACACCCCAGTTATGTACATAAACAGCTGTATAAGCACATGGCACGGTTTAGAAGGAAATGAGCAACATATGATTTTTGGAGAGCAGATTTGCTGGAATGGATTTTCAGTGTCATGTCATATTTAAAGCCACAATAAGGCACTTCTACAGTAGAAACACTCCAAAAGTGACTCCATTTTGGAAAATACACAACTCCTATAACTCATTTAGGGGTTTATTTACTACTTTTACTTCAGTGGTGTTTCATAATATTTAGAAACACATGGCCGTGAAAATGAAAAATTATATTTTTACAAGAAAAAGCTACCAAAAAGCCCAAATTTCTCACTTTAATAAGGGATAACAGAAGAAAATGCACCCCATAATTCGTTACCTATATTCCCCCTTAATACAACAACACCCCATATGTGGTTGTAAACTGATGTATGAGCAGATGGCAGAATTCAAAGGAAAGGAGTGGCATCTGCATTTTCTAAGATGAAATTTGCTGAAATAGATTTTAAGGGCCATAACTTTTTTATTTATTTGTTGACTGAACTGTGTGGGGGCTATTTTTTGCGGGGTGAGCTTTAGTTTTTAACCCCTTAGTGACCAAGCCTGTTTGGGCCTTTATGACCAAGCGTTTTTCTTCCTTTTTTCATCATTGCGTTCCAAGAGCTATAACTTTTATTTTTCAGTCTATAAAGCTGTATGAGGGCTTATTTGTTGCTGGACAAGTTGTAGTTTTTAATGGTGCCATTTTGGGGTACACATAACTTTATGATTAACTTGTATTAACTACTTTTTTTTGCAATGAAATCCTTTTTTTAAAACAAAAAGAATTATTCTGCATTGCCGCTTCCCAAGACCCATACCTTTTTTATTTTTTATTCTATGGAGCTGTGTAAGTGCTTGATTTTTGCGGGACGACTTGAATTTTTCATTAGTATCAATTTGGAGTAAATGGCGCTTTTTGATCGCTTGGTATTATGTTTTTTTTGGTGGCAACTAAGAATAAATTAGCAATTCTGTCTTTTTTTTTTTTTTTTATTTGTAAAGGCATTCACCGTAGGGGATAATTTATGTGATAGTTATATAGGCTCGTTCATTACGGACGTGGCAAAAAAAAATATTCTGCATTGCCGCTTCCCAAGACCCATACCTTTTTTATTTTTTATTCTATGGAGTTGTGTGAGTGCTTGATTTTTGCGGGATGACTTGTATTTTTCATTAGTATCAATTTGGAGTAAATGGTGCTTTCATTTCATGGAGTATAGGCTCGTTCATTACGGACGTGGCAATACCAAAAATATGAGGGGTTAGACATCTATTGTCTGCCACTTACAATGCTGTCTTGACACCTTTTTCTGGGAGGTCATTATCACCTACTGACTCCAATTAGGACTATGGAATCAACACCTTTGACCCCATGATGGGTATAATGACCTAATTACCAGATGTTGATTCACTTACATACTTATTCCCAGAGAATTCTTGTACAAGTCACTCAGAATTGAGAAAGCTCGTTGGAAGAATGAGTGAAACGTTTTCAAGAAATCTACAGCAAGTCCAGTTGCCTTGATTTATTCTTGACAGATACAAACATGTAGGGGAGACTTTTTTTTGCAATTTTCATTGAAAAGCGTATTTTTAATGTAACAAAAAGCGTATTTTTTATTTTATGGAATTTATTATTTAATAAATATGTTGTTTTTTTTACCACTTAATAGTCCCATAAGGGGACTATAACAAACAGTATTTTGATTGCTTTTAAAATACAATGCATTATCTCTATAATGCACTGTATTTTAACAGCTATTCTAAAATTGACCAGCAGGCTGCACCAGAGAGGCACAGCCTGCTGGATCTACTTCAAGAAGGAGGGGGCCTAGGGATCGGAAGTCAGGTAAGGGTTCCCAACACATCAGCACCCTGCTCCCTCTGTCACCGCTTTACATGCGCCGGGCGCCATTGCTCCCAG
The DNA here is from genome assembly GCA_033119425.1 of Bufotes viridis. Taxonomy (NCBI): domain Eukaryota; kingdom Metazoa; phylum Chordata; class Amphibia; order Anura; family Bufonidae; genus Bufotes; species Bufotes viridis. The sequence continues at coordinate 132,661,524 of CM065592.1, forward strand.
CATGTAAATCGTTAAACAGCCCGGATCGGCACTCCTGCCAGTCCTGGCTGTTAGAGCAGGGCCCCGGCACTCATATGAGAGCTGGGTCCACGCTCTCTGCTGCACGGGGGACCCGTGCAGCACTTACACTTGGCCGCCGTAAAAAAGAGGGAGTCCCCTCCCTTTTAACCCGTTAGATGCCACTGACTGTGGCATCTAAGGGCTCTTTCACATGAGCTGATCCCGTGCATAGAATCTGCTGCGTGAAAGAGGGTCAAGCCCTTTTCTGGACAGCAAAGACAAGGAGCATTAACATGATTGATAATGCTCTTTGCCTCTCTGACCTTTTTACTACAAAATCACAGTGACAAAGACCACAACCTGTACAAATAATGAAGTAAAAGACTGATGCCTGCCGTTAGGGAGATCGCCCTGGTGTTGTTGGACTACTAAACTAAAGAATATTGACAAAGGAAAGTAACTGTCGTTTATCAGACTATAGACTCCTTTGCATTAGGTAGAGAGATTCTAAGCTACAAGCTGACCACCATACTTAAGGACATAAAGGCCATTTGTTTGAAGACTTGTTTACAGAGGATCTAAACTACCATTACAAGGTTCAGTGAACAGATCAACATCATAAACTAAGTACAAGTAAGCACACTTCCTCTACTAAAGTCATCTGGAGCTAACCTATATACTTAATCTCAAGGAGCTTGCTAATGTGGATTTGCAGCATTACTATTTTTGCCATCTGTATGAAAGACAAAGTGATGAGATTGGATGCCTTACTATATCTGATAAGTAAAGTTCCTGTTTGGATTAACCTCTGCCTCACTCCTCATTCTTCTGCACCATCTCTTAGTTGGTTAATTGGTCTTACGGTGCTGGTGTCACAAACACAAGGGCCCAGCCACCAAAGCACCCTAAACACCACCAACATCAAGGGCACCTCAACTTCCATCTGGATGGTGTTCCCTGTACCCAGAGTGCCCCGAAAGATTTTGTGCTGTCTTGCCCATCACTGCACTGCCAACCCAGGGAGGCATCTGCTAATCGTGAGCAAACAAAATGAACTATTACATCCATCGACCCACCGTAGCCTCACGTGTTGCCCCGGCAGTCTGGCCTGTCGCACAATCACCTGTAGTATTTTTTTTAAGCCCGAGGAGTTTGCTTTCTTCACTCATGCAGCATGCTAGACCACACTTTCATCCCAGAGGCAAGGATGGATGGATGTACTTATATAGAAAATAAAAACACCCTGAACTGTTTATATCAGAACGCAATTTTACACCATAATTAGAGTTGAGCGAACTTGAACTGTATAGTTTGTATTAATTTTGGGGTGTTCGGGACACAGACCTGGGCCCGAACATTTTCAAAAAAGTTCGGGTTCGCATCCATTGTTCGGTGATTTCTTCCTGCTTTCTGAAGGGCTGCACAGCAGCCAATCAGCTAGCATTTTACTTCTTGCCCTAAGAAGCCATCACAGCCATGCCTACTAATGGCATGGCTGTCATTGGCCAAGTGCAGCATGTGACCCAGCCTCTATTTGAGCTGTAATCACGTAGCACCGCACGTCCAGTTGCCTTGATTTATTCTTGACAGATACAAACATGTAGGGAGACTTTTTTGCAATTTTCATTGAAAAGCGTATTTTTAATGTAACAAAAGCGTATTTTTATTTTATGGAATTTATTATTTAATAAATATGTTGTTTTTTACCACTTAATAGTCCCATAAGGGGACTATAACAAACAGTATTTTGATTGCTTTTAAAATACAATGCATTATCTCTATAATGCACTGTATTTTAACAGCTATTCTAAAATTGACCAGCAGGCTGCACCAGAGAGGCACAGCCTGCTGGATCTACTTCAAGAAGGAGGGGGCCTAGGGATCGGAAGTCAGGTAAGGGTTCCCAACACATCAGCACCCTGCTCCCTCTGTCACCACTTTACATGCGCCGGGCGCCATTGCTCCCAGCATGTAAATCGTTAAACAGCCCGGATCGGCACTCCTGCCAGTCCTGGCTGTTAGAGCAGGGCCCCGGCACTCATGTGAGAGCTGGGTCCACGCTCTCTGCTGCACGGGGGACCCGTGCAGCACTTAGACTTGGCCGCCGTAAAAAAGAGGGAGTCCCCTCCCTTTTAACCCGTTAGATGCCACTGACTGTGGCATCTAAGGGCTCTTTCACATGAGCTGATCCCGTGCATAGAATCTGCTGCGTGAAAGAGGGTCAAGCCCTTTTCTGGACAGCAAAGACAAGGAGCATTAACATGACTGATAATGCTCTTTGCCTCTCTGACCTTTTTACTACAAAATCACAGTGACAAAGACCACAACCTGTACAAATAATGAAGTAAAAGACTGATGCCTGCCGTTAGGGAGATCGCCCTGGTGTTGTTGGACTACTAAACTAAAGAATATTGACAAAGGAAAGTAACTGTCGTTTATCAGACTATAGACTCCTTTGCATTAGGTAGAGAGATTCTAAGCTACAAGCTGACCACCATACTTAAGGACATAAAGGCCATTTGTTTGAAGACTTGTTTACAGAGGATCTAAACTACCATTACAAGGTTCAGTGAACAGATCAACATCATAAACTAAGTACAAGTAAGCACACTTCCTCTACTAAAGTCATCTGGAGCTAACCTATATACTTAATCTCAAGGAGCTTGCTAATGTGGATTTGCAGCATTACTATTTTTGCCATCTGTATGAAAGACAAAGTGATGAGATTGGATGCCTTACTATATCTGATAAGTAAAGTTCCTGTTTGGATTAACCTCTGCCTCACTCCTCATTCTTCTGCACCATCTCTTAGTTGGTTAATTGGTCTTACGGTGCTGGTGTCACAAACACAAGGGCCCAGCCACCAAAGCACCCTAAACACCACCAACATCAAGGGCACCTCAACTTCCATCTGGATGGTGTTCCCTGTACCCAGAGTGCCCCGAAAGATTTTGTGCTGTCTTGCCCATCACTGCACTGCCAACCCAGGGAGGCATCTGCTAATCGTGAGCAAACAAAATGAACTATTACATCCATCGACCCACCGTAGCCTCACGTGTTGCCCCGGCAGTCTGGCCTGTCGCACAATCACCTGTAGTATTTTTTTTTAAGCCCGAGGAGTTTGCTTTCTTCACTCATGCAGCATGCTAGACCACACTTTCATCCCAGAGGCAAGGATGGATGGATGTACTTATATAGAAAATAAAAACACCCTGAACTGTTTATATCAGAACGCAATTTTACACCATAATTAGAGTTGAGCGAACTTGAACTGTATAGTTTGTATTAATTTTGGGGTGTTCGGGACACAGACCTGGGCCCGAACATTTTCAAAAAAGTTCGGGTTCGCATCCATTGTTCGGTGATTTCTTCCTGCTTTCTGAAGGGCTGCACAGCAGCCAATCAGCTAGCATTTTACTTCTTGCCCTAAGAAGCCATCACAGCCATGCCTACTAATGGCATGGCTGTCATTGGCCAAGTGCAGCATGTGACCCAGCCTCTATTTGAGCTGTAATCACGTAGCACCGCACGTCACTCTGCTCTGATTAGTGTAGGGATAGGACACAGCTGCTATGAAGGCGAGATTAGGCAGGGAAAACTCAGCAAAAACAATCGATCTACAGTTGTGAATCATTCAACTTCTGCTAGTTAATTGCTCACTGGTTTTTAGGCTGCACAGAGCGTTTTTCTGTCACTTTTTTCTGGGGTGATCGGTGGCAATTTTGTGTCTTGTGGTGTACCAGCACAAGTTGCCACCAAGTCCATCAATACTAGTTTTTTTTTTTTTTTTTGCTATATCCTATATCAGGGGCTTGCCTGTGCTTATTGTCACCCCTAGAAACTTAGGATAGAAATTTCTATATTTTATTGAGGGGTGAAATTCAATTGCCAAAATAGCAATCCCCTAAATCTGGTGTTCCAGCTGTGGATAGCCAAGTGTAATACTGTCTGCTGTCTGGCAAAGGATAGATTTTTTTTCTGTGGTGAAATTCAACTGCCAAAATAGCAATCCCCTAAATCTGTTCCAGCTGTGGCTAGCTAAGTTTAATACTGTCCGGCAAAGGATCGATATCTTTCTGGGGTGAAATTCAATTGCCAAAATAGCAATACCATAAATCAGTGGTTTCAACTGTGGCTGGCGAAGTTTAATAGTGTCCGGCAAAGGATATATTTTTTTCTGGGGTGAAATTCAATTGCCAAAATAGCAATAACACAAATCAGTGGTTTCAGCTGTGTCTGGCCAAGTTTAATAGTTTCCGGCAAAGGATAGATTTTGTTCTGGGGTGAAATTCTATAGCTAAAATGGCAATCCCCAAAATCTGGTGTCCCAGCAGTGGCTGGCTAAGTTTAATAGTGTCCGGCAAAGGACAGATCATTTTCTGGGATGAAATTCAATTGCCAAAATAGCAATACCATAAATCTGGTGTCCCAGCAGTGGCTGGCCAAGTTAAATAGTGTCCGGCAAAGGATAGGTTTTGTTCTGGGTGGAAATTCAATGGCCAAAATAGCAATACCGTAAATCAGTGGTTTCAGCTGTGGCTGGCCAAGTTTAATAGTGTCCAGCAAAGGATATATTTTTTTCTGGGGGGGAATTCAATTGCCAAAATAGCAATACCATAAATCAGTGGTTTCATCTGAGGCTCGCCAAGATGAAAGTGTCCGGCTAAAGATAGATTTTGTTCTGAGGTGAAATTCAATTGCCAAAATAGCAATACCGTAAATCAGTGGTTTCAGCTGTGGCTTGCCAAGTTTAATAGTTTCCCGCAAAGGATATATTTTTTTCTGGGGTGAAATTCAATTGCCAAAATAGCAATACCGTAAATAATTGTTTCAGCTGTGGCTGGCCAAGTTTATTAGTGTCCGGCAAATGATAGATTTTGTTCTGGGGTTAAATTCAATTGCCAAAATAGCAATACCATAAATCAGTGGTTTCAGCTGTGTCTGGCCAAGTTTAAGGCCTCTTTCAGACGGGCATTGCGGGTGCACTCCGTCAAACAGTGCGGGTGCGTTGCGGGAATTGCCGCAATTTTTCCCTGCGAGTGCAAAGCGCTGTCATGCGTTTTGCACGCGCGGGAGAAAAATCGGCACTTTTGGTACCCAGACCCGAACCTGCACTTCTTCACAGAAGTGCATGTTTGGGTCAGAAATTGTCCCGCTGGTATTATTTCACATTATAACATAGTTATAATGTAAAATAATACCCTTGGCCATCTCCCTAATGTTGAACCTGGTGCAGAATGGGTTAAAAATAATAAACTAATAATTACTTACCTGTTCCATTTGATCGCGAAGCCCGGCCTCCTCTCCGTTAGCTTGAAAGATGTAAAGGACCTGTAATGATGTCACAGCATCACATGGCCCAATCACATGCTCCATCACTATGGTGATGGAGCATGTGATTGGTCCATGTGACCACGTGACATCATCCAAGGTCCTAAGCACTATCCACAGCCTGAGGATAGTGATTATGGACCTTGGATGATGTCACATGGTCACATGGACCAATCACATGCTCCATCACCATAGTGATGGAGCAGGTGATTGGGCCATGTGATGTGACGTCATCACAGGTCCTTTAGATCATCGATGCTGCAGGAAAGAGAGGACAGATCGCGACTACGCGATCAAGTGGCTAAGGTAAGTTAACTTTTATTATTTTTAACCCTTCCTCATCATTTAACAATGCATTCTTTATTAAGAATGCTATATTTCCCCTTATAACCATGTTATAAGGGAAATAATAGAGATTGAGTCCCGTTGCTAAGCAACAATGCGGGAAAATCGCAACGCATCCGCACTTGGTTGCGGATGCTTGCGATTTTCCGCATCCTCATTCACTTCCATGGGGCCTGCGTTGCGTGAAAAACGCAGAATATAGAACATGCTGCGATTTTCCGCAACGCAGAAGTGATGCGTGAAAATCACTGCTCATGTGCACAGCCCCATAGAAATGAATGGGTCCGGATTCAGTGCGGGTGCAATGCGTCCTCCTCACGCATTGCACCCGCGCGGAAAACTCGCCCGTGTGAAAGGGGCCTAATAGTGTCCGGCAAAGGATAGATTTTGTTCTGGGGTTAAATTTTATAGCCAAAATAGCAATACCATAAATCAGTGGTTTCAGCTTTGGCTGGCCAAGTTTAGTAGTGTCCGGCAAAGGATATATTTTGTTCTGGGGTGAAATTCAGTTGCCAAAATAGCAATACCGTAAATCACTGGTTTCAGCTGTGGCTGGCCAAGTTTAATAGTGTCCAGCAAAGGATAGATTTTGTTCTGGGGTGAAATTCAATTGCCAAAATAGCAATACTATAAATCAGTGGTTTCAGCTGTGGTTGGCCAAGTTTAATAGTGTCTGGCAAAGGATAGATTTTGTTATGGGGTGAAATTCAATTGCCAAAATAGCAATACCGTAAATCAGTGGTTTCAGCTGTGGCTGGCCAAGTTTATTAGTGGAGGATGTATTTTTTTGGGGGATGAAATTTAATTGCCAAAATAGCAATCCCTTAAATCAGTGGTTTCAGCTGTGTCTGGCCAAGTTTAATAGTGTCCGGCAAATGATACATAATTTTCTGGGGTGAAATTCAATTGCCAAAATAGCAATACCTTAAATCAGTGGTTTCAACTGTGGTTGGCCAAGTTTAATAGTGTCCGGCATAGAATATATATTTTTTCTGGGGTGAAATTCAATTGCCAAAATATCAATAACATAAATCAGTGGTTTCAGCTGTGGCTGGCCAATTTTAATAGTGTCCAGCAAAGATTTTTTTTTTCTTGGGTGAAATTCAATTGCCAAAATAGCGATACCGTAAATCTGGTGTCCCAGTAGTGGCTGGCCAAGTTTAATAGTGTCCGGCAAAGGATATATTTTGTTCTGGGGTGAAACTCAATTGCCAAAATAGCAATACACAAAATCTGGTGTTCAAGCTGTTGCAGGCCAAGTGTAAATCTGTCCGTAAAAGGGTATATTACACTCAACGTGCATCTCCAAGTGTATTTCTTTCCTTTAAAGGGTATATTACAGTAATTTTTAAAATACAGCATAATCCTCTACATTTGCACATGCTGTTTTGCATCTCTAAGTATATTTCTTTCCGTTAAAGGTTATATTACCCAGAGTATTAAAAATCAAGTGCTGAAAGCATAATCCTATATATTTTTTCATACGCTACTGTGCATCTCCAAGTGTAAATTTGTCCGTAAAAGGATACCTTTCATCCAGGGCCTAAATACTAGGCCTACAATTGATATTCCGCTAAATCTGTGGTTACTGCTGTGCCTGGATTTGTGGAATACGGTACATAAATAGATAGCCAGATAGTGTTAGGTGCCTTTAAAAAAACGTCCTGAATTTGAATTCAATACATTGGGCCAAATAATATTTTTTCTTATTGTGGTGAATGGTAACAATGAGGAAAACATCTAGTAAGGGCCCAACACTGGTGCATGGCAGGGGGAAAACCGAGGACAATGATGATACGCCTCCTACAGAGGACAGCTTGTCCTTACCTCTGGGGAGCCTGGCACACATGAGCGACTACATGCTGCAAAGCCTGCGCAACAACAGCAGAGTTGCCCACATTTTAACATGTACGGACTACTGGGTTGCCATCCTGATGGATCCCCGGTACAAAGACAATGTGCCCACCTTACTTCCTGCACTGGAGCATGATAGGAAGATGCGCGAGTACAAGCGCACGTTGGTAGACACGCTACTGAGAGCATTCCCAAATGTCACAGGGGAACAAGTGGAAGCCCAAGGCGAAGGCAGAGGAGGAGTGAGTGGTCGCCAACGCAGCTGTGTCATGTACAGCTCCTCTGAGGGCAGGGTTAGCATGGCAGAGTTGTGGAAAAGTTTTGTCAACATGCCACAGCTAACTGCACCACCACCTGATTTGGAACGTGTTAGCAGGAGGCAGCAGTTCACTAACATGGTGGAACAGTACGTGTGCACACTCCTCCACGTACTGACTGATGGTTCGGCCCCATTCAACTTCTGGGTCTCCAAATTGTCCACGTGGCCAGAGTTAGCCTTTTATGCCTTGGAGGTGCTGGCCTGCCCGGCAGCCAGCGTTTTGTCTGAACGTGTATTCAGCATGGCAGGTGTCGTCATTACTGACAATCGCAGCCGCCTGTCCACAGCCAACGTGGACAAGCTGATGTTCATAAAAATGAACCAGGCATGGATCCCACAGGACCTGTCCATCCCTTGTGCAGAATAGACATTTATAACTACCACTCCTTAACCATATATTCTTGTACTCCAGGGCACTTCTTTATTGAATCCTCTTTTTTTAATTTTACCATTATTTTGCGTGGCAACCCAAAGTTGAATGAACCTCTCCTCCGTCTGGGTGCCAGGGGCCTAAATATCTCAAAGTGGCCTTCTCCATTGGTGGGTGACATGAAGCCTGATCCTCTGCTTTGGGACCTCTCTCCTCTGTCTGGGTGCTGGGGCCTAAATCACTAAAAGTGGCCATCTCCGTTGGTGGGTGACATGATGCCTCTTTTGCTGCTATGGGACCTCTCTCCTCTGTCTGGGTGTCAGGGGCCTAACTTTCACGTACTTGCATGCTGTCTTGGTGGCAGACATTTATCTCTTTTTACTGTCTAATGACTGCCCCATTGTCTTGGTGTCAGGGACCTATATGTCGTTTAATCATTTGTTGTCTTGGTGGGAGAGATTAAACTCTATTTACTGTCATGACCGCCCCATTGTCTGGGTGTCAGGGGCCTAAATTTCACGTCCTTGCTTGCTGTCTTGGTGGCAGACATTTAACACTTTTTACTGTATAATTACCGCCCCATTGTCTGGGTGTCAGGGGCCTATATGTCGTTTAATCATTTGTTGTCTTGGTGGGAGATATTAAACTCTTTTTACTGTCATGACCGCCCCATTGTCTGGGTGTCAGGGGCCTAAATTTCACGTACTTGCTTGCTGTCTTGGTGGCTGACATTTAACACTTTTTACTGTATAATTACCGCCCCATTGTCTGGGTGTCAGGGGCCTATATGTCGTTTAATCATTTGTTGTCTTGGTGGGAGATATTAAACTATTTTTACTGTCTAATGACCGCCCCGTTGTCTGGGTGTCAGTGGCCTATATTTCGTTTAATTGCTTGCTGTCTGGGTGTCAGGGGCCTATATGTCGTTTAATCATTTGTTGTCTTGGTGGGAGATATTAAACTATTTTTACTGTCAAGTGACCTCTCCTCTGTCTGGGTGTCAGGGGCCTACATAAATGATAAAGGTTGACCTGAGGCCTTTGTTGCTGTTATGGGACCGCTCTCCTCTTTGCGGGTGCCATGGCCCTGAGTCTGTGAATGAGGCCTGTGGCAATGCAAGCAGACATAAATCCTTTTTGGCTGTGATGAGAACTTCAACTCCCATAGCATTCCCTCCTGATGCCATCCCAACCTCCTATACCACCTCCTCCTCCTCCAAGTTGCCAATTGATATTGGTTAATTTTTATTTATTTTATTTTAAGTCATTTTCCTATCCACATTTGTTTGCAGGGGATTTACCTACATTTTGCTGCCTTTTGCAGCCCTCTAGCCCTTTCCTGGGCTATTTTACAGCCTTTTTAGTGCCCAAAAGTTCAGGTCCCCATTGACTTCAATAGGGTTCGGGATGAAGTTCGGGTCAAGTTCGGATCCCGAACCCGAACATTTTCGGGAAGTTCGGCCGAACTTCTTGAACCCGATCATCCAGGTGTTCGCTCAACTCTACCCATAATCAAGGAGGAATGGATGTATTTATAGATAAAATAAAAACACCCCAAAACTGGTTGTATCAGACCGTACTTTCAACCCAATAACAGAAGCTTGGATTACTGGAATAACTGATGTATCAAAGAATGCAAACAACCTAAAATCTGTATTAATAGATCACTTTTAGTAACCCAAATTAGTGCAGCAAGTTGTAATAGAATAGCTCCTATTACCCAGGCTTTACACTCCCTTATTGTTCCCTGCTCTCTCCCTACAGTTTGGATAATGCCTCCCTATCCTTTCCCTGCACTATGAATAATTTTTCCCTGAACAGCTCAATAATTTTTTATGGTGAATGAATTGTTGGTTGACTGGCTGCATGCATGACATTGTGGTTGATCCTTCGTTTCCGGGCTTCTTACATTCTCTTTCTAATATGTGCAGCAGCCATTTTAGAAAAAATGTGATTCGTTACCAGGAAACACGAGAACATTTTCCTTCAGGACGAATCAAATTTATCCTGAAATTCTGATTGAATTCCACTTTGTCAACTTCGATTTGTTAATTTCTACTGATGATTGATTGGACTCATGAGGTGGATGAGGTACAGGTTGTTCTCAAGAAAGAAGAAGAAGAATTGTAGTAGATCAAGTTTGAGCATCAGAGCTATGACCACAAGCCCACCAGGCAATGGGAGAGAATAGATCTTTCTAGATGTCCCTCAACTCCATGTGAAAAATAACAACCTTCCCCTTCTCTTCCTGGAAGATTGAGTATTGCCTGATTTTTGTTATGTGACTTTTTTAAATATCATCTGATATATGACAGTTTACTCACTGGACTTGTGCCTTTTAGTGATAATTGCTACTAGAGATGAACAAATTTCCCAAAAATTCAATTCGGTCGGTCCGCCTAATTTTCCAAAAGGATTTGTTCTGAATTTATTTGTGGTAAATCATGTTAAAAAACAGCTATTTCCTGGATGCAAAGAGCCTGTATAGTGGTGTAGAATATTGTGCCTTGCAGAGACATGCATAGGAAGTTTGCTGTGAAACAATACAGTGAGCCAGTATGACACGCAGAAGACAGGTGTCGCAGTTATGGGTCCAAAACTGACCAAATAACTCAAGTGTGAACTCAGCCTTAGAGGTCAATGTTAGCGTCAAGAAGAAGCACACTCCTTTTACACCATCGGCAGCTGATTCCACATAGATGTCTACAGAATCTGTTCTATTAAACTCTTACACAATTAGAGCCCCCCCGAGCCAGAGTGGAGTGGGTGTCAGCAGTAAGTTTGTGTTGACGTCACAGATTATTTTGCCCTTCCTCTGATCCATCAGAACAATAACCCCCCAAGAATGGATCCCGTCTGTGAAGCATCCATCTTCACTCATAATTTGGTCAGTAATCCATCAGTATTGCTAAAGCCCAACAAAAAAACAGGAGTGGATCCAAAACAGAGATGACACGTGAATGGAATATTTGCATGTCTTCTGTGTTTTGTACCCACTCCTGTTTTTGGCTACCAAATAATAAGCCAATTCTGATGCAAAATAGGGACCATGTCATACAGGACTTACAGCTGCTGTATAGAAAGGATTAGTTGTGCGTCAACAGATCAGAAGAAGTGTCAAATGATGTCAACCAGGCCAAAAAGGCAAAATGGTGGCCCAGTCATGGAGCGGGGAGGGTGAGAACAGCATGTGAAGTCCATAGAGTGGCCCAGTGACAGAGTGGGGAGGTGGCAGAAGCATGTGGAGACCATAGAGTGGCAATTAAGACATATTATTTTTCCTTTTTCCCTATTAATACACCCCCCAAAAAAATGCATAACAATGTAAAATCAATGCAGAGCGGCTAATAGGACGTACTTACCTTTCCTATTGATACACCTCATAAATTGCTGGATCACCCAGAACTTGCACCCCAATAGCAAAGCAAGGTTTGCTGGAATTACTGATGTTTCTTATAGTGCAAACAACCTAAAATCTGTATTAATAGATCACTTTTAGTAACCCAAATTAGTGCAGCAAGTTGTAATAGAATAGCTCCTATTACCCAGGCTTTACACTCCCTTATTGTTCCCTGCTCTCTCCCTACAGTTTGGATAATGCCTCCCTATCCTTTCCCTGCACTATGAATAATTTTTCCCTGAACAGCTCAATAATTTTTTATGGTGAATGAATTGTTGGTTGACTGGCTGCATGCATGACATTGTGGTTGATCCTTCGTTTCCGGGCTTCTTACATTCTCTTTCTAATATGTGCAGCAGCCATTTTAGAAAAAATGTGATTCGTTACCAGGAAACACGAGAACATTTTCCTTCAGGACGAATCAAATTTATCCTGAAATTCCGATTGAATTCCACTTTGTCAACTTCGATTTGTTAATTTCTACTGATGATTGATTGGACTCATGAGGTGGATGAGGTACAGGTTGTTCTCAAGAAAGAAGAAGAAGAATTGTAGTAGATCAAGTTTGAGCATCAGAGCTATGACCACAAGCCCACCAGGCAATGGGAGAGAATAGATCTTTCTAGATGTCCCTCAACTCCATGTGAAAAATAACAACCTTCCCCTTCTCTTCCTGGAAGATTGAGTATTGCCTGATTTTTGTTATGTGACTTTTTTTAAATATCATCTGATATATGACAGTTTACTCACTGGACTTGTGCCTTTTAGTGATAATTGCTACTAGAGATGAACAAATTTCCCAAAAATTCAATTCGGTCGGTCCGCCTAATTTTCCAAAAGGATTTGTTCTGAATTTATTTGTGGTAAATCATGTTAAAAACAGCTATTTCCTGGATGCAAAGAGCCTGTATAGTGGTGTAGAATATTGTGCCTTGCAGAGACATGCATAGGAAGTTTGCTGTGAAACAATACAGTGAGCCAGTATGACACGCAGAAGACAGGTGTCGCAGTTATGGGGCCAAAACTGACCAAATAACTCAAGTGTGAACTCAGCCTTAGAGGTCAATGTTAGCGCCAAGAAGAAGCACACTCCTTTTACACCATCGGCAGCTGATTCCACATAGATGTCTACAGAATCTGTTCTATTAATCTCTTACACAATTAGAGCCCCCGAGCCAGAGTGGAGTGGGTGTCAGCAGTAAGTTTGTGTTGACGTCACAGATTATTTTGCCCTTCCTCTGATCCATCAGAACAATAACCCCCAAGAATGGATCCCGTCTGTGAAGCATCCATCTTCACTCATAATTTGGTCAGTAATCCATCAGTATTGCTAAAGCCCAACAAAAACAGGAGTGGATCCAAAACAGAGATGACACGTGAATGGAATATTTGCATGTCTTCTGTGTTTTGTACCCACTCCTGTTTTTGGCTACCAAATAATAAGCCAATTCTGATGCAAAATAGGGACCATGTCATACAGGACTTACAGCTGCTGTATAGAAAGGATTAGTTGTGCGTCAACAGATCAGAAGAAGTGTCAAATGATGTCAACCAGGCCAAAAAGGCAAAATGGTGGCCCAGTCATGGAGCGGGGAGGGTGAGAACAGCATGTGAAGTCCATAGAGTGGCCCAGTGACAGAGTGGGGAGGTGGCAGAAGCATGTGGAGACCATAGAGTGGCAATTAAGACATATTATTTTTCCTTTTTTCCCTATTAATACACCCCCCAAAAAAATGCATAACAATGTAAAATCAATGCAGAGCGGCTAATAGGACGTACTTACCTTTCCTATTGATACACCTCATAAATTGCTGGATCACCCAGAACTTGCACCCCAATAGCAAGCAAGGTTTGCTGGAATTACTGATGTTTCTTATAGTGCAAACAACCTAAAAGCAGCAGTATAACAGCAATTTGGATCCCCAGTTAGTGCAGCAAGGTGAAATAGAATTGCTCCTATTACCCAGGCTGTACACTATCCTATTGCACTCTGTTCTCCTTTTACAATGTAGATGATACCTCCCTATCCTTTCCCTACACCTTGACTAATCTTTCCCTGAACTTCTAAATTGATTTTTCAGCACAATAAAGTCTTTCCTAGCACTTTCCCTAGCGCTTGCTGATGTGTCTCCCTGCACTAAGTACACTGGAAAATGGCAGAATCTAAGATGGATGAGGCTCTTTATAGGGCTGTGACATCACAGGGGCTAGCTGGCTGGCTAACATGTGCAGCAGCCATTTTAGAAAAAAAAATGCACTTCGTTACCACGCTTCGGTGCAAATCGAATTTTTCCTGAAATTCAGATGGAAATCCACTTTGTCAACTTTGATTCGCTCATCTCTAATTGCTACTGTTTTAATATAGACTTTAAGACTAGATCTTGCAAACTTTCCTTTATTCAGAATTTGCAAAGAGGCCTGCTTTCCTGAAGAATTCTTAAACCCCCCCTTAGGGTCCATTCACACATCCAAAACATAACCATAGCAAAGGCAGGTGCACTCTGTGGCAATACTAAACCCTCACACTGATGTTAAAATTGAGAGGTTAGTTCGACACATCCTACTAGGAGGACATGTCTTAAGCTCGGACACCACGTCAAGGTCTCTCAAGTAGCCCGAGACCCTACCACTCAAACTACCTGTGCCGTATGGGCGATACCAGGGGCAGTTGGGCATTACGGGAGCGTAAGGCCTGACTCACAAACAGCTCACCAGTGACCTCCAGCATGTAACCATGCTTGTACACACATCCGCAACTGTTTTGCGGTCCACAAATTGCGGATCCGCAAAACAGAGACACAGGCCATGTGCGTTCCGCATTTTTCGGACCGCACATGGCTGGCACTATGCTAGAAATGCCTTTTCTTGTCCGTGGATGCGGACAAGAATAGGGCATGTTCTATTTTTTTTTTTTTGCGAGGCTGCGCAATGGAAGTGCGGTGTGCTGTCCGCATCTTTTGCGGCCCCATTGAAAATGAATGGGTCCGCACCCGTTCTGCAAAATTGCGGATCGGATGCGGACCCATTTTGCAGACGTGAGAATTGACCCTTAATGTACAAAAAACAACTCTAATAGGGTTGCCCATGTTCTCCAGCCATTTTTAAACTAGCTATGGATCCCATAGCCATCATGATAAGGCGATGCATGGATACCAGGGGACTACATCAGTGGACAAGATATGAATGGCATCACGCTCAGAATATTATATTTATTGTGAAACCTTCCTATCCTAGAATCCTATTCTGTACTACAGTATATTGCCTCTATATTGCCTCTAGAAGAGTATTTTTCAATTCATCTTGGCACTCAGTAGACCGAGTGTTGCTTGATCTGTTCGGTTTCTACATGAAAGAAATTTGGGTGTATCAGTCAATAATATTTTAAAATATTATCAGGCAACTAAAATTGCTTAGATGACAGTAAACGGGGATCCTTATGGGTAGCTATTGTAAAGAAGCACATATCCAAACAATTGGCCTTCACTTGTTTGATCTACAGTAGTTCCCCTATCAGTATTTATGTTTAAAATGATCTATCCTGTCACATTATGCTTTGCTTCTTAGGCTGAACGGTGATGTGAATGAAGCCTTAGAGGGTAAAAAAAAACAAAAAAAAATGTTTACGTTCAACCTATAGACCTAAACACTACTTACACTCCTTTATATTGTGATCCAGAGTCTTCCTCCAGGTCACAATCCAGCATCATTTATATGGTGGCTGAATAACAAACTTAAAAACAGAAGACATAGCTTCAAATTAAAGGCTAATAAATAGTGATGTCGCGAACATAAAATTTTCCATTCGCGAACGGCGAACGTGAATTTCCGCAAATGTTCGCGAACATTGCGAACCACCATAGACTTCAATAGACAGGCGAATTTAAAACCCACAGGGACTCCTTCTGGCCACAATAGTGATGGATAAGTTGTTTCAAGGGGACTAACACCTGGACTGTGGCATGCCGGAGGGGGGTCCATGGCAAAACTCCCATGGAAAATTACGTAGTGGACGCAGAGTCGGGTTTTAATCCATAAAGGGCATAAATCAACTAACATTCCTAAATTGTTTGGAATAACATGCTTTAAAACATCCAGTGTGTGTATACGATCAGGTATGATGTTGTATCGATCAGGTAGTGTAAGGGTTACGCCCGCTTCACAGACATTGACAGACAAAAATCCCCTTTTAATGCACCGCAAACAACCGCAAACAGTCCATTTGCACAACCGCAAACTCCCCATTTGCACAAGGTTGGATACCAAGCTAGCCATGTCCCGGTGATGTCAATGAAGGTTTCTTCCTCCACCCAGCCATGTACAACACCAAGGGTCCCCAAAAGGTGAATTGATTTTTCAAACGGGGAGATGGTTAAAAAAACGCTGGCTCCCTCCCCTTTGTTTTAATCCACGGTCACTGCGTCTGCGCCGTGCAATTTACTGTCACACCCGATATGAGTGGTATTTTCTGTAGTACTATTCCCATCAGTTTAATCCCTCTAACGTCCCCAATCTGAGGTCCATTTATTGAATTGATTTTTCGAACGGGGAGATGGTTAAAAAAATGCTGGCTCCCTCCACTCTGTTTTAATCCACAGTCACTGCGTCTGCGCCGTGCAATTTACTGTCACACCCGATATGAGGGGTATTTTCTGTAGTACTATTCTCATCAGTTTAATTCCTTTTACATCCCATATCAGGGATTGCCTTTTGTGAAAAAAAATGTAGGCCGGGTACCTTTGACTGCCTTCACAGTGACAGACCAAACTCTCATACACCAAACTGAATTGATTTTAGGAACCGGGAGATGGAAAAAGCAGCTTGGTCGGTCCTCTTACTCCCGAATTGGGGCACTGCGCGTGCACAGAGCAATGTGCTGTGACACCCTATATGAGAGGTGTCTTAACTAGTACTATTCCTATCAGTTTAATCCCTGTTACGTACCCTATCCGGTCGAATTGATTAACCATTGTCGAATTAACGAACCATTACGACATCATGAAATAATTTAGTTCTGAGCTCTGTACTCGCTTTGTATTGGAATTGATGGGGATTTTTTTTAATTGTCTGCATTATTTCTAATAAACTATTAAGAGACTTAATTATGATTATTTATTTTATGTATTAAAAGCCCATACAACTTTAAAAAAAAGGAAAATTAATGTTTTTTCTATGAAATATTATCCAGCCGTCCGATCGCTTTTGGTCTGACCATAATGAAGCAACGGCCTTATCATCTGGGGTGTGGCAATATTGCCAACACACTCATAGAGGTGATGAAATTAAATGCCTTATTTATCGGCAAGCTACTGTGCCACCCGGTATCAGTGGTTGGCACTGGCAGTGGGCACACTACAGTCAGTGGAAGTCGGCCTGACACACACTAGCAGGCAAGCAACTGAAATTACACTAAAGTGTAAAAATTAAATGCCTTTTTTTGATGCAAAGTCCTGTGCCACACGGGATGACAGTGGTGGGCACTGGCAGTGGGCACACTGCAGTCTGTGGAAGTCGGCCTGACACACACTAGCAGGCAAGCAACTGAAATTTCACTAAAGTGTAAAAATTAAATGCCTTTTTTTTATGCAAATTCCTGTGCCACACGGGATGACAGTGGTGTGCACTGGCAGTGGGCACACTACAGTCTGTGGAAGTGGGCCTAACACACTGGCAGCAGGCAAGCAACTGAAATTACACTAAAGTGTAAAAATTAAATGCCTTTTTTTCATGCAAAGTCCTGTGCCACACGGGATGACAGTGGTGGGCACTGGCAGTGGGCACACTGCAGTCTGTGGAAGTCGGCCTGACACACACTGGCAGGCAAGCAACTGAAATTTCACTAAAGTGTAAAAATTAAATGCCTTTTTTTATGCAAATTCCTGTGCCACACGGGATGACAGTGGTGGGCACTGGCAGTGGGCACACTACAGTCTGTGGAAGTGGGCCTAACACACTGGCAGCAGGCAAGCAACTGAAATTACACTAAAGTGTAAAAATTAAATGCCTTTTTTTGATGCAAAGTCCTGTGCCACACGGGATGACAGGGGTGGGCACTGGCAGTGGGCACACTACAGTCTGTGGAAGTGGGCCTAACACACTGGCAGCAGGCAAGCAACTGAAATTACACTAAAGTGTAAAAATTAAATGCCTTTTTTTGATGCAAAGTCCTGTGCCACACGGGATGACAGGGGTGGGCACTGGCAGTGGGCACACTACAGTCTGTGGGCCTGCAGCTCCTCACACACGGCAGGCCAGGCAACTGCAATATATATATGGAGAAAAAAAAAAAAAAAGCAGACTAATGTTGCAGCCCTAAAAAGGGCTTTTTGGGGTGCTGTCAGGATGCTGTCCTTACAGCAGAGATCAGATGAGTCTTTCAGGACTTGAGTGGACACTGAATACACTAGCCTAGCTATCGATTTCCCAATAAATCAGCAGCAGCTACACTGTCCCTCCTCTCACTAAGACTGCAGCTTCCGAATGAATCTAAAATGGATGCTGTTCAGGAGATAGGAGGGTCTGTGAGGGAGGGTATGCTGCTGATTGGCTGGAATGTGTCTGCTTACTGTGAGGTACAGGGTCAAAGTTTGCTCAATGATGGTGTATAGGGGACGGACCGAACATCGCATGTGTTCGCCCGCCGCGGCGAACGCAAACAAGCTATGTTCGCCGGGAGCTGTTCGCTGGCGGATAGTTTGGGCCATCTCTACTAATAAATAATAACTAACCTGCTTGATGACACAAGGCTTGTGAAACTATCTCTGAAGACAGCTAGAAGGTCTCAGTTAATGGTTTTTCACGGGACTTAAAGGGGTTATCCGAGTAATAAAAAAATAAAAAAAATTATAAAACTCATCAGGACTTACATATACCTTAGTTAAAGAGGACCTTTCATCACTTCTAAAGATATTAACTAACGATGCTCACATGTAGAGCGGCGCCCAGGATCTCCCTGCACTTACTATTATCCCTGGGTGCCGCTCCGTTCTCCCAGTATAGGCTCCGGTCTCTGTGCTCAAAAGTTATAGTAGCGGGGACTTGGTTAGAGTAGGCGGAGCCTGCTCTTCATCTCCTTCTCCTAGGCTGTAGCGCTGGCCAATCGCAGCGCAGAGCTAACAGCCTGGGAGAAGGAGATGAAGGGCAGGCTCCGCCCACTATAACCAAGTCCCCAAGTCCCCGCCTACTATAACTTTGTGAGCACAGAGACCGGAGCCTATGCCAGGAGAGCGCCCAGGGATAATAGTAAGTGCAGGGAGATCCCTGGGCACCGCTCTACATGTAAGCATCGTTAGTTAATATCTTTAGAAGTGATGAAAGGTCCTCTTTAGCTTGATTTCTTGAAAAAAAAAAAAAACTATACTTACACCTATTCATAGTTCTGTTATTATTGCTTTGTTTACATGCTGCAGCAGAGCTGTGGGGCGTGTAACAATGACTCAGCTCCCCTCATGAATATTTGTGAGTGTGACTAATCTTCCCTCCCCACCCCCTGCACTGCACAAACTGACCTAGCATACAAACACTGTCACGTGATCATCTCCTAGTTCATACAGGCAGAAGATCTGCATTATACACATCACACACATGTATGTGGCGCAGTATGTAGTATGTAGTGAATGCAGACAGCCTATTATAGCCAAGTGATAAAGAACAGGGGAGATCCGGCTAGTAATGGTTCCCTGCATAAATAACCACCTTTTAGGCCCCATTCACACCAACGCTATTTATTTCTGTTGTTCTTCTCATCTAATGGAGCAGAACAACGAAAATAACAGAAGTGCTGGATCGGGCATGTAAGGGTGGGTTTTTATCATACAATCAACATACACAGCAGATGCCATACTGTGACATCCAGCACCATGGAGTTCCATTGTAACAACAACAACAAAATGTTTTTGAGGAGTGTAGAGTACCACGTTTTTCCATCCTACAAAGATGGCGCCTCCCGCCAAGAAGAAAGAGTGAAATAAACAACATAACAGAAAATAGAAAACAGATCTACGACGTGACAGGACACTCCCGACTGTGACTGCCTCTCCTCGCAGGCACAGAGTCCCCATTCTCCCCTATTGCAGCCCGATCACACTGTCGCGGGAACCCTCAATGCCTCTGACCCCGGAGGATATAAAAGCTCAAGGAGAGGAACTTATCCATGCGGACCAGTCGCCATTATGTGCTGCTTCTCCCTCCTGCAGCCCACAGAGGCACAGGCTGCGAACCGAACTGCCGGACACGCCACAGGGCTGTGACCTTTTGGGGAATGACCTGCATTATACTGCCTCCCTCACATCTTTCTCGAGCTTGCCCATGTCCGACAACCTCCCTACAGAGGCTACATTGAAACAAATGTTATTAGCTCTGCAACTGAAATTACACTAAAGTGTAAAAATTAAATGCCTTTTTTTCATGCAAAGTCCTGTGCCACACAGGATGAGAGTGGTGGGCACTGGCAGTGGGCACACTGCAGTCTGTGGAAGTCGGCCTGACACACACTAGCAGGCAAGCAACTGAAATTTCACTAAAGTGTAAAAATTAAATGCCTTTTTTTTATGCAAATTCCTGTGCCACACGGGATGACAGTGGTGTGCACTGGCAGTGGGCACACTACAGTCTGTGGAAGTCGGCCTAACACACTGGCAGCAGGCAAGCAACTGAAATTACACTAAAGTGTAAAAATTAAATGCCTTTTTTTCATGCAAAGTCCTGTGCCACACAGGATGAGAGTGGTGGGCACTGGCAGTGGGCACACTGCAGTCTGTGGAAGTCGGCCTGACACACACTGGCAGGCAAGCAACTGAAATTTCACTAAAGTGTAAAAATTAAATGCCTTTTTTTTATGCAAATTCCTGTGCCACACGGGATGACAGTGGTGGGCACTGGCAGTGGGCACACTACAGTCTGTGGAAGTCGGCCTAACACACTGGCAGCAGGCAAGCAACTGAAATTACACTAAAGTGTAAAAATTAAATGCCTTTTTTTGATGCAAAGTCCTGTGCCACACGGGATGACAGGGGTGGGCACTGGCAGTGGGCACACTATAGTCTGTGGAAGTGGGCCTAACACACTGGCAGCAGGCAAGCAACTGAAATTACACTAAAGTGTAAAAATTAAATGCCTTTTTTGATGCAAAGTCCTGTGCCACACGGGATGACAGGGGTGGGCACTGGCAGTGGGCACACTACAGTCTGTGGGCCTGCAGCTCCTCACACACGGCAGGCCAGGCAACTGCAATATATATATGGAGAAAAAAAAAAAAAGCAGACTAATGTTGCAGCCCTAAAAGGGCTTTTTGGGGTGCTGTCAGGATGCTGTCCTTACAGCAGAGATCAGATGAGTCTTTCAGGACTTGGAGTGGACACTGAATACACTAGCCTAGCTATCGATTTCCCAATAAATCAGCAGCAGCTACACTGTCCCTCCTCTCACTAAGACTGCAGCTTCCGAATGAATCTAAAATGGATGCTGTTCAGGAGATAGGAGGGTCTGGGAGGGAGGGTATGCTGCTGATTGGCTGGAATGTGTCTGCTTACTGTGAGGTACAGGGTCAAAGTTTGCTCAATGATGGTGTATAGGGGACGGACCGAACATCGCATGTGTTCGCCCGCCGCGGCGATCGCAAACAAGCTATGTTCGCCGGGAGCTGTTCGCTGGCGGATAGTTTGGGCCATCTCTACTAATAAATAATAACTAACCTGCTTGATGACACAAGGCTTGTGAAACTATCTCTGAAGACAGCTAGAAGGTCTCAGTTAATGGTTTTTCACGGGACTTAAAGGGGTTATCCGAGTAATAAAAAAAATAAAAAAAACATTATAAAACTCATCAGGACTTACATATACCTTAGTTAAAGAGGACCTTTCATCACTTCTAAAGATATTAACTAACGATGCTCACATGTAGAGCGGCGCCCAGGGATCTCCCTGCACTTACTATTATCCCTGGGTGCCGCTCCGTTCTCCCAGTATAGGCTCCGGTCTCTGTGCTCAAAAAGTTATAGTAGGCGGGGACTTGGTTATAGTAGGCGGAGCCTGCCCTTCATCTCCTTCTCCTAGGCTGTAGCGCTGGCCAATCGCAGCGCAGAGCTAATAGCCTGGGAGAAGGAGATGAAGGGCAGGCTCCGCCCACTATAACCAAGTCCCCCAAGTCCCCGCCTACTATAACTTTGTGAGCACAGAGACCGGAGCCTATGCCAGGAGAGCGCCCAGGGATAATAGTAAGTGCAGGGAGATCCCTGGGCACCGCTCTACATGTAAGCATCGTTAGTTAATATCTTTAGAAGTGATGAAAGGTCCTCTTTAAGCTTGATTTCTTGAAAAAAAAAAAAAAAAACTATACTTACACCTATTCATAGTTCTGTTATTATTGCTTTGTTTACATGCTGCAGCAGAGCTGTGGGGG
This sequence comes from Bufotes viridis, assembly GCA_033119425.1. Taxonomy (NCBI): domain Eukaryota; kingdom Metazoa; phylum Chordata; class Amphibia; order Anura; family Bufonidae; genus Bufotes; species Bufotes viridis. Next base: position 132,683,537 of record CM065592.1, read on the forward strand.
CGTGTAACAATGACTCAGCTCCCCCTCATGAATATTTGTGAGTGTGACTAATCTTCCCCTCCCCACCCCCTGCACTGCACAAACTGACCTAGCATACAAACACTGTCACGTGATCATCTCCTAGTTCATACAGGCAGAAGATCTGCATTATACACATCACACACATGTATGTGGCGCAGTATGTAGTATGTAGTGAATGCAGACAGCCTATTATAGCCAAGTGATAAAGAACAGGGGAGATCCGGCTAGTAATGGTTCCCTGCATAAATAACCACCTTTTAGGCCCCATTCACACCAACGCTATTTATTTCTGTTGTTCTTCTCATCTAATGGAGCAGAACAACGAAAATAACAGAAGTGCTGGATCGGGCATGTAAGGGTGGGTTTTTATCATACAATCAACATACACAGCAGATGCCATACTGTGACATCCAGCACCATGGAGTTCCATTGTAACAACAACAACAAAATGTTTTTGAGGAGTGTAGAGTACCACGTTTTCCATCCTACAAAGATGGCGCCTCCCGCCAAGAAGAAAGAGTGAAATAAACAACATAACAGAAAATAGAAAACAGATCTACGACGTGACAGGACACTCCCGACTGTGACTGCCTCTCCTCGCAGGCACAGAGTCCCCATTCTCCCCTATTGCAGCCCGATCACACTGTCGCGGGAACCCTCAATGCCTCTGACCCCGGAGGATATAAAAGCTCAAGGAGAGGAACTTATCCATGCGGACCAGTCGCCATTATGTGCTGCTTCTCCCTCCTGCAGCCCACAGAGGCACAGGCTGCGAACCGAACTGCCGGACACGCCACAGGGCTGTGACCTTTTGGGGAATGACCTGCATTATACTGCCTCCCTCACATCTTTCTCGAGCTTGCCCATGTCCGACAACCTCCCTACAGAGGCTACATTGAAACAAATGTTATTAGCTCTGCAGGCCTCAATCCAGCAAGGCATGATGGTGGTGATACAGCCTATATCAACTAGAGTGAAAGAAACAGAAGACAGGGTTCTTCACATACAACTAAAATGGGAGAATTTGCCACCTCACAAAACACTGTGATAGATGCTCACAATGGCCTAGCTGAGGAGATAGAAGTTATGAAAAGAAAAATGGCAGACTTTGAGGATCGTTCTCGCAGGAACAATATTAAAATCCGAGGGAGGACGTCCCTCCTGCTGAGCTCTCTGCCTACCTCAAACGGCTCTTCTGCAAGCTCCTGCCAAAGCTATCTGAGCAAGAATTGATTATTGTTAGGGCCTACCGGGTCCCGAAACCCAAACATCTCGGGCCTAATGTCCCCAGGGAAACACTAGCAAGGGTTCATTTCTTTCATATTAAAGAGGCCATATTGACGGCGGCCAGGAGAGCTGGATTCCTTGCTTCTCCCCTCCAAGAGGTAAAATTGTTCACTGATCTCTCTGCGATGACCCTACAACAAAGATGAGCCCTTCTGCCCATCACAATTGCCTTACGCCAATCGGATATACCGTATAGATGGGGCTTTCCTCAGAAGCTGCTGATCCCCAGGGAAGGCCGTATGCATGTAATACACTCAATTGAGAAGGGCAAGCTTCTATTGCAAGAATGGAAAATCCCATTAGTTATCCCAGACACGGGCCCTTCCCTAGTGACCCACGCACCCTTGCCGGAATGGAGACAGGTGCCTGGTAGAAGACAAAGGAACACTTGAAATTGTTCCTGGGACAATATCGCTGGTTCTGTCCTCCTTCCCAGATCTGGTCACACCGTGACATACGCTAGTAGCCACCTGATTCAAGTCTCCTACTTCATTGCACGTTACCTTGCGGTTGTTTTTCTTTCCTATTTCCCTCATTGTACAGGCGCAGTTCTCTCTGGTCAACTGAGAACACTCATAACACCAGGAGTTCACACCACTGGCTTTACAGATGGGACTCTCCACCCCTCAAAACCTAATCTGGTTCATAAGGTTATGGTTACTCTTCATTTCCATGTTTGCACTATTGTTTTCTTGTACATTTATGTTGCTGTTTTTTCAGATCTGCATGCTGCCACGCCATGTTGGTTCCTTTGGGGGGAACTTTAACACAGATTTCAGTTCCTTACAAGATAGTGTCGCTGAACGCCAAGGGACTCAACTGTCCTCAAAAGCGTTCCTTTGGATGGAAAGAAGCGTTGTTTTTGAAAGCAGATGTGTTATGCATACATGAATTCCATCTTCTGAACGCAGATGCTCACCACCTGAAACACCATCTATTCCCTGATATCATTCACTCCCATCACTCCAAAAAAGCTAGAGGTGTATGTATAGCACTCAGGAACTCAGTGACATATGCTCATATATCACATAAAATAGATCCAGGTGGGCGATTCATCATACTGGTGTGTTCCATTAACCATGTTACCTACACCATTGTTAACATCTATGCCCCCAATAGCCGCCAATGTGCGTTCCTATACAGAATTATGAGATAGGTTCATACTATGAAGCAGGGCAAACTGATAGTCTGCGGAGACTTTAACTCTATTCTTGACCCCCCTATGGAGTCTACTAACCCAACTAGACGAGCTCTTGGGGGACTCTCCTCCTTTATCCAAAGCACTGATCTTATAGACGTCTGGAGGGCCAACACAGTCTTGAGAAAGATTATACTTTCTGTTCACCCTTCCATGGCACATATTCCAGAATTGATTTATTCTTAGTGGACCGTAATACTCTCCTCAGTACAATTGGCTCTGAAATAGGGCTGATTAGTGTCTCAGATCATGCCCCTATATCAGTCATTTTAGATGAGCAATTTCAATCCCACATGAACCCTGTGTGGAGAAACAACCCCTTTCTATTCAACATTCCAGCATACAAAACTGAGATCACCCACGCATTGCAGGAGTTTTTCTCCTTCAGTGTGGGCTCGGTTTCAGACCATTTTGTATTATGGCAGGCACATAAGGCCTTTATACGAGGCCTACTCAATAAACTAAACTACAAAGAGAAAAAGAAAAAAGAACAAGCTGTAAAGTCATTAATGGACAATATAGCCAAACTGGAAGCTACAAATAAACAACACCCATCGATTGCATTATCGAAAATAATCAGAACTGAACGAGATAAACTTCGCTTGGCCCTACTTCATGAGTATGAGATAGGTATGCTCAGATGCAAATCTAAATATTTTGCCCAAGGCAACAAAGCTGGATGCCTTCTGGCTAGACAACTTAAGTTCCCCACATAATCCACCCTCATACCAAAGCTTAACTGATAGACCCCAGAGAAATAGCAGAACAATTTAGGCTTTTTTACATAGATCTTTATAACCTTAAAAATACTATAACACAACCAACAAATTTTGCTTCCTTAGTTTTGGCCTTTCTCCAGTCAGCTAACCTCTCCCGCCTTTCACCGGCCCAATTGGATGACCTAAATGCCCCCCCTTCAGAGACAGAGATTCAGAAACTGATACTGAGCTCACCCCAGCGGAAATCCCCAGGTCCTGATGGTCAGTCTAAAGAATAATATAAAGAATTTCACCTCATACTGACACCCCACCTCCTAACGATTTTCAACTCCTGCTTACAGGGCACCCCCTTCCCACAAGATATGCTACAGGTGTTAATCGTCACTCTACCCAAACCAGGCATACCTACCGATATTCGACAAAATTTTAGAACGATATCGCTTTTAAACTCTGATATCAAATTATTTGCAAAACTCATAGCAACAGAATATGCCCAATCCTTCCCTCTTTAATCAATGAGGATCAAACGAGCTTTGTCAAGGGCAGGTTAGACTCAGATAACATACGCAGAGTGTTGGATATCATCAACGGGGCGGAGATAAACAACTCTCCCCTGCTGGTAGTGGCGCTGGACGCAGAGAAGGCGTTTGACCGTCTACACTGGTCGTATGCCTTCTCGGTCCTGAGAAAGATGGGCTTTAGTGGTCCCATCTTACATGCCATAGAGAGTCTATATTCCAGACCAACCGTGAGGGTCTTGGCTAATGGTCTACTTTCGTGCAGCCTCCCTATAAGTAGCGGGTCCCGTCAGGGATGTCCCCTCTCCACCCTCCATTTTATAATAGCTTTAGAACCGCTAGCACAACACATTAGACAACAGGATGGGATTGAAGGCTTTAATGTAGGCCCCACTACCCACACAATATCACTGTATGCGGATGATATTATACTCACCCTGACCAACCCGTCCTCATCCCTTGGAACCGTACTAAAGATCATTTCATATTTCAGCTTGTTATCTTACTACAAGGTGAACAAACTTAAATCACAGGCTCTACCTGTAAACATTCCTCTAGCCGAAGTTCGGCGTCTGAAAGCTTTATACCCCTTAGACTGGCAATATTCAGTATTAACCCTGCTCCCTCTTATATAAATATAACTATGAACCCCTTCTATCTACCTTGCAAAGGGACCTAGATAGTTTTGCATCCCGTGGGACCTCATGGGTGGGTAAATTAGCATCTTTTCAGATGATGACTCTCCCAAAGTTAATATATATCTTCAGAGCCTTGCACATAGTAGTGCCCGAAACATTCTTACAGAGAGCACAATCAATCCCGCCCTCGCATAGCTCAGTCATTGATGTAAAGTAGGAAAAATGCAGGTGGTCTAGGCCTTCCCTCTATTAAAGACTATCACCTAGCGATATATTTATTATTCCTGAAGGACTGGTGGATGGATCCGCCTTCTAAATCGTGGTCCAAAATTGAGGCGGTATTTGTGGGGATGAGCACATTGAGGGACTTCCTTTTTCAGTTGCTTTGGGAATCGTATACCCCAAAGCCTACCCTAATCACCATTATGTCTGTACGCTCCTTGTGGCAAATATACCATGCAGACAATGGGAGTTAGAGTAAACTTCCAAATACTCGGATCCCCACCCGGCTACTGGAGAGTTGTACCGAGGGGCTCAACCTTTCCAAATGATGGATGGCAGGCATTACCAGCTTAGTCCAACTTATCAAGGCAGATACACTGCTCTCTTTTGAACAAATATGGTATAGATTTATCTTACCGAACAGCGACTTCTATAAATATTTGAGGGTGAGACACTGTTACGAAAAGTGCCTGCGCGCCCCATTAAAACTCCACTATGATATATTCAAACTCTTTGAAAACCCATTGTTATCTATGACTTGATCCAAGACAAAGCTATGTTTACCAAATCAGGCCCCATTCTATCATGGGAAGTAAAACTGGGATACTCGTTCACAGAGGGGGAGTGGACTCAGGCAATACATTTTCTCATATCCAATTTCAGGTGTGTCACACACTACAAAGCGGGGGTGAAAACATTCTTGAGATGGTATTTTACCCCTGAGAGGCTGAGCAATATGTACCCGGAAATATCAGCTTGCTGCTGGAGAGATTGTGGCTGCACAGGGTCCCTCTTTCATGTAATGTGGAGTTGTGCCAAATTACGACCCTACTGGTCTCAAGTGCTCAACCTGATATCACAGATTGCCCATGTCACCGTCTCCCCAGCCCCAGCCTTAGCCCTCCTATTCCTAGGTATTGAGAACATTGATTACTCTTGTAGAGGCCTGGTGGGACACATCCTCCTGAGCGCTAAGATAGTAATTACTCGCCAATGGAAGGCTACGATAACTCCCACACTACAAGAAGTGGTCCTCATGCTAAATACTACATGCCGATATGAGCACCGTCTCCCATACTCCATTATCAACCTCCCAAAAAAGGGACGCCACTTGGGCCCATTGGCTAAATCACCCATTATATTCTCCTTGAACATAATTAAAATACCCACCTTATTATTCCCCCTGGAGTGTCCTGTCACGTGGTAGATCTGTTTTCTATTATGTAGTTTATTTCACTGTTTCTTTGCTGAACTATATATTTTGTTATACAGGGAGAACTTCACCGGGACTCTCTGGTTTTGGGGAAACACAACTCTTGTCAGATACAACATTATAGGTTACAGTATCAGGTTGGCAGCATCTAAGCAGATGCCCTGGTACTTCACAGACGATGACCAAAGTTCTATTTCTATTTACATATGTTTCAGATGATGTATTACAATGTTCATTAGTGGCTGCGTCCACTGATTGTTATTTCATACTTATCAAAAATATCAATAAAAATTATTGAATCTAAAATGTTTTATGGGCTGGATTTTTATGGACTGGCATGTAGGTGTTGGTAGTAGGACATGCCAATCGCTCCATACTCTAGTACAACATTTTCCCCTAGCCTGAGGCATACCCAGGTGTAGCTGCTGAACTCATTACTGTGGGGATAAATACAGGTCTGAAGTGCCCATTCAGGGTCAGAAGCCTGAAAGCTGCATGAGCTGTTGAATTGTGAAGCCTAATTTCCCTTGTTATGTTGAGAGCATAGGTGAGAACAACCCACTGTTCGGTTAGAACCCAGACAGGAAAGGACTTTGTTGTTTATATTGTATTTTGGTGCCATAGATTCACTCAAGTGACTGTATAACTTGGATTGAAAATCAGTTGTACTGGACTTTTAAACTGCTCAGGCCAGTGAAATCTGGATTCCAGCCGTGTCCTCCCCTTACACAAGCGTTTATAAATACGTTTTACAACAGTTTCTGTTTTTAGTGTTCTCTACCCCCACAAAAGTTATCAAATCGGAGCATTTATTAGCACTCTCCACAATCTTCCTGCTCTGCTGCCTGTTTCAACATATTGTCCCAGCGGTTTAACATCTTCTTGCTTCGCCATATTTAGACTACTGTACTATATATTCAAATCCTCGTGGAGAGGCTGTCTGCTCCCATCTTGATTAAAGAATACCCACCAAAGGACCAGCAGCAAGAGTGAAGACATCAACAATGTGATCATGCTCGCTTCACATGGTGACGTCATCAGTGATGAGGTGAGTATATATATATATATATATATATATATAGCCTCTCCGCGATCAAGTGGATGAGGTGAGTATTAGAGATGAGCGAACATTTAAAAAAAGTCCGTTGTTCGGCGTTCGGGTGGTGGTAAGTCGCGCATCCCGTTATGGATTCCACTATAGCGGCATATGGAATCCATAAGGGGCGGCTGCCACCAACCCGAACTTTTGCACAGCTGAAGGACCTGGGGTGGCGTCACTGTCATGTGATCAGTGCAGGGCGTGGCTCAGCACGGTCCATCGCCGCCCTGCACTGATCACATGACAGTGACGCCACCCCAGGTCCTTCAGCTGTGCAAAGTTCGGGTTGGTGGCAGCCGCCTTATGGATTCCATATGCCGCTATAGTGGAATCCATAACGGATGCGCATTACCACCACCCGAACGCCGAACAACGGACTTTTTTTAAATGTTCGCTCATCTCTAGTGAGTATATATATTTATACTCACCTCATCACTGATGACATCATTATGTGCAGTGAGCGTGATCACGTGTTGAAGTCTTCCTGATTGCTGCAGGTACTTTGGCGGGTATTCATTAATCAAGATGGGAGCAGACAGCCTCTCTGCAATCAAGTGGATGAGGTCAGTATATTTTTTTATTTTCAGACACCATTTTAGGAAAAATTGATTCACTACCACGAAGCACAAGGAAATTCGTCTTTGAGGCAAATCAATTTTTTACTAAATTTTGTATTGAATTCTGCCTCGGATACTTTGATTCGCTCAACACTAGTAAATACATTACATCACGCTATTTCTCGCTAGGAAAAGCTGCTTAAGGATTTTGGGCAAGGTAGAACAACGTTGAAGAAAGAAGCAGAAAATCTTCAGATTACAGAGCATCCACTATATTTAAAATAAGAGGTTTATACTGATCTGGTATGCTTGGAGACATACTGCACTTTATAAGTTTCTTTCTTGGTGTAGTTACATCCTTCACTTATTATTGGTCAAATTAATTTATTAACCACATAAAAAATGGTTACTAAATGTTATTTCAAAAGCAAATGTATTTCCTGCCTTTAACTGTTCTTCTCTTTCTACTAGTATCTCATAGTAATGATCCTCATCTACTTCAGAATAGCTGGATTGCATCCCGAGGAATATGGAAAGAGCTTCTTTTTAGCTCTTTTGTAATTAGTGTTGAGAAAATTGAGCTTTGGATCCAAGATCCAAAGTAAATTCGTTAAAGACTTCATTTGAATGCTGTATGAAGATTCCTCTACAGACAACACTCATATGTAATCTTCATTTAAATGCTGAATGAAGATTCCTCTACAGACAACACTCATATGTAATCTTCATTTGAATGCTGCATGAAGATTCCTCTACAGACAACACTCATATGTATGGGAGGAAAATTAGTTATCATTGAAATCTCACAGAATGTCGGTGACTAACTGCAGACTTCAATTTTTAAACTTAAAAACCATTTTAAAACTTGGATCCGAAGTTGGCTTTCACCTTGCCAGAGGCTATACATTTGTATGCAGTATGAAGTTTTGAATGAATCAACTTCAGATCTTGCCTCTGAAACTCGATTTGCTCAACACTAGTTGTAATGATCAGGGGTTGTGTTAACCCTCCAATGTAACTTTGGGCTAAACCTAAAGGTATTATCCTTGCAGTCCACTGGTAGTAATCTTTAAACAATTATTGAACAAAACTGAAGTATTTCTCAGCAGTTCTGCACGCTTTACTGGTGTTTTTTCTTAAATATTCTTGTTCTTTAAATTTTTTGTGACTAATAAGAATGCAGTGGTTTACAAGGGGCGTTCAATAACTTATCTACCTGAATATGAAAACATTTTCTGAGAAAATTTTACTTACTTTTCAGTGTAATCACCCTTGACTTCAACACACTTATTCCACTTCGCCTCCAGTGATCTGAAGCCCTCAGAATAGACAGAGATTTCATGCTACTGCAGGAACCCTGTTACTGCCTCTTTGCATTATCATCAGGAAAGCGTTGCCCACACAGACATTTCTTCAGGTTCTGAAACAGAAAGTAATCACTGGGAGCCAGATCTCAAGACAGCATTTTACACCTATCTTAGTTTTTCTCGTTGCACTGCCATTGGATTAAACTAATTTATGATAAAGCACGTGCATCTATGGCAGTCCTTGTACCTGGCTGGCACAGTTTTTGTTTTCAGGCATAAATTTTATTACATTTGGTGGGGCAGGACTTCCCACCTCCACCCAGCTGCCGAACACAGAGTGAAAAAACGGGCTTTCCAATTTTTTTTTAATTCCGTAAAACAGTCCCTTAGTAAATGACGCCCAGTGTGTGTATGTAATTTTGTAAAATCTTTGCTGCTACTGTAATACGCTAAATAATTTCCACATACAAATCCACAGCATCGATGTCACATGTGGAAAAATCCTTACATTGCTCTGGAATATTGAAAACTGAACTGTGAACTTTGATCACTATGATAAGAAGCCCAGTGTCTGTTTTCATGTAAAGCAGCTTGCTCTGTCAGCCATGTTCAGTTCTGTCAGTGCTGGTACAGTTTATCTCTACAACATATTACACACTTGCAAGATTATACGGTACCATATTGCCTTGGTCACAATCGTAGCTTTATTTATTAATATAGTAAAAGTTCCTTCCACCCAATTGTCTCTGAAGCCTAACTTTACACCTAACCCCGACTCCCATTTGCACAACTTCTAGTAACCTACCCCCCACACTTATTTTCCCTCCTAAACTCTAGAAAGATAGATAGAGTTTCTGTAACTTGTGTTATCGATAGCTAATTGTATGTCAGCGTCTTATGATCTATTAAGGTCTTCTATGATGCCGGACAGTCTATGCAGGGGTGAAACACTGCACATTCTTGGAAGAAGAACTCCATTTATCACTGGCCTGATAATTACAAACCATATGGGCATAGTAATTAAGGCCTGGAAGAGGACACTAAAAGATGTCGGCTGCTAACCGAGCAGGTAGTCTAAACCATTCAGTAGGTGGATGAAACAATATCAGTAGCCATAACTCCGTCCTCATAAAACCCACATCCTCAGACCCCTAGAAATTGTGTTCAACCAAACATAGGCTTCGCAGAGAGTCTAGAAACACCATACTGGACAGAAGGCATTTCTTGGTATTCAGGATCTGGCCTTCTGGAAATCATTACTCAATCGTATTTGGTGTCTGTATGATAGGGATGAGGTGACTCAGATTATGTGAACTCACATGAACCCACTGTCCCTGTCATACGGCGAGAAATTGCATAGATTCATATTACCATATTGGTCAGCCGTTTGGGAAGGTGTGGCCAAAACCTGAATATCATCAGACTTCCCAGAAGGCCCGACTGAAAGGGAGGGAGGTTCCTTCACAGGGGGATAAAAATGGGTGGTTGGGAACAGTTCACTGTCAGACATTTGGTCATCCATGTTGTTTGGAATGACTGCCTGTATTCTTAGCTGTCCCGACAGCCAGAATATAACTGCTGCATCTCAGAAAGCTATGTATTTTATCCCTTTTATTTCATCAGTCTACTGCATTGTTATTGAATGTATATATATTTATCTTTTATCTGACAATTTCTATTTGTATTGCACTGCAATATTGTATATAACATTTAAAAATTGATGTCTTAGTCTTATAGAACTTGCTCTTCCGAAGGGAATGATGTTACCTTTAGTGATTCAGGGGATTTTAGGTCCCATATAGATAACTGGTGTTATGGTGTTTAGTTTGGGTTGAGAGATTATGAATATAGGCCCCTATTGCCTAATACTATAGGTTATAGTAGCAATTGCGATAGAAAATATTGGGGTGTTAGAAATCTAGGGGGGTAATTTAGCATAATTCTATTATCTACAATAGGTGGGCAGGAATTTATGTGATGAGCTTTCTAGTATAAATCATCTCTGTGATGTGAGCTCAAAGTAGGGATTGTCAGTGCGTTATACATAGTCTGTAAGTGTTTAGAATCTCTGCACTCACTGCAAACCACACTAACATTAAGGTATAAAAGGGTTATATGTCTGATATATATATTTTAAACTGTGAAAAATGATGTTACAAAAAAGCCATACTAACCTCAATATTCACCTACTCCTGTTTTGATGATTCCTAGGTCTGCCGTCAAACTCCGCTTCCTGGTTATTCTTGACATGGAGATAATTACGGTTTAGCAGAGACCAGCAGGGAAACCAGCAACCATTGGTACAGGAGTAGTGGGGGGGGGGGGGGATTGGTGAGATGAGTATGACTTTTGTTTTTATTTTACCAGCGTTCTGAGCTTAAGAAATAAATATCAGCCAGACAACCCCTTTAACATCATCCGAATATTAAATGAAGGATCATATTTCGCAGAGCAGAGATGCAGAGAGACTAACCCTAAGTTCACACCTGAGCGTTTTACAGCGCGTTCAAACGCGCTGTAAAACGCTCAACACATGAAAACCAATGCTTTCCTATGGCCCTGGTTCCCACTTGAGCGTTTTACAGCGCGTTTGAACGCGCTGTAAAACGCCCGACGCATAAACAAGTACTTGAGCTTTTTTGGGGGCGTTTTTCGCGCGTTTTGTGATTGACACCACTGTAGTCAATGACAAGAACGCGCGTACGAACGTGCGTTTCCTATTTGCAAAAACGCGATGAAATACGCGCGTTTTTAGAACGCTCAGGTCTGAACCCAGGGTTAATGAGAGAGAGGGAGGTCAGAAGAGAACTGCCGACTTATGCTAACAGAACATGATATTGCAATTTCTTTAATTAATAGCTTATTCACCAATTAGCTATATTTAAAGAGTTTCAGTGCAGAACTAAATATCAAAATGTTGCTTGCTATGAATACCTGCCACATGGAAAAATATGGCTTTCATTCTTACAGTGTGTCATTGTATTTAAAATATAAATCCTGCTGCTGAGGGTGCTTTTTAGATAAGTGAATATTCATTTCCGTAATAGAAAAATATTTAAATAAAAACCTTATTTAAAGCTGAAGTTTAAAAAAAAAAGTAAAACACCCATTTACAATATGGTGCATTCAGAAAGTCTTCAGACCTTTTAATTTTTTTTACATTTTGTAATCTTGTGCTAAAATTGAAAAAAAAAAAAAAAAATCAAGTTTTCCCCAATATTCTGCACTAAATGCCCCATAATGACAAAGTGAAAACACAATAATAAAACAAAAATCATTGTTAATTTAATGAAAATTGAAAACTAAAATATTTAATTGACATAAGTATTCAGAAACTTTACTAATTACTTAGTTGAAGCACCTCTGGCAGTGATTGCAGTCCCCAGTCTTCTTGGGTATGATTCCACAAGGTTTGCACACCTGGATTTGGGGATTTTCTGCCATTTTTCTCTGCAGACCCTCTCAAGCTCTGACAGGTTGGATGGGACCTGAGTAGGGATGAGCGAACCCGAACTGGATAGTTCGGGTTCGTACCGAATATTGGGGTGTTCGGGAAATGTTTTGACATTTTCAAAAAAGTTCGGGTCCATTGTTTGGCGATTTCTTCCCGCTTTCTGAAGGGCTGCACAGCAGCCAAACAGCTAGCGTTTTACTTCTTGCCCTAAGAAGCCATTAGTAGGCATGGCTGTGATTGGCCAAGTGCAGCATGTGACCCAACCTCTATTTAAGCTGGAGTCACGTAGCGCCGCACGTCACACTGCTCTGATTAGCGTAGGGAGAGGACGCAGCTTCTGTGAGGGCGAGATTAGGCAGAGAAAAGTCAGCAAAAACACCTAATGAAGTGATCGATCTACAGCTGTGAATCATTCAACTTATGCTAGTTAATTGCTCACTGGTTTTTAGGCTGCACAGCGTTTTTCTGTCACTTTTTTCTGGCGTGATCGGCGGCCATTTTGTGTCTTGTGGTGCACCAGCACAAGCTGCCACCAAGTCCATCAATCCATCAATACTAGTTTTTTTTTTTTGCTATATCCTACATTAGGGGCTTGGCCAGGGGCGTAGCTAGAAATGACTGGGCCCCACAGCAAATTTTTGTATTGGGTCCCCCCTACCCGCGCGTTTTGCTCCCCCTCTATAATGTGCCAGCCATATAGCCCCCCTAAAATGTGCCAGTAGTCAGCCATATAGCCCCCCCAGCCCCCCTATAATGTGCCAGTAGCCAGCCATATAACCCCCCTATAATGTGCCAGTAGTCAGCCATATAACCCCCCTATAATGTGCCAGTAGTCAGCCATATAAACCCACCCTATAATGTGCCAGTAGCCAGCCATATAGCACCAGATGCCCCCATAGTGCTCCTCTCCCCATAGTGCCCCCTATAATGTGCCAATATCAAGTGCCTCTGTCTTCCCCATCCCAATATCATAGTGCCATCCTCTCCCCTGCCCCTAATGTGTGTGCCAATATAAAGTGCCTATCTCCCCCAATTTGCCAATATCATAGTGCCAATAGCCCCCTCCTCCCCTGTGGCAGTAAAGTAAAAGTCCAGTATTTAAAAAAAAAAAAAAAAACAACACATATACTTGTCATGTTAGGCAAGCCTCATTTATCCTGTCTTTCAGAAAAGTTTGTGAGGGGAATTGAACCTGTGACCATTAGGATGAAATGCAAGACACTTATCCACAAGGCTATATCAGCTGCATAGCCAGGTAGCTAAAAAAAAAAAAATAAGACCTCTAGATGTGGAGAACTTTGATAGTGTATCTATACACATTACAGCTGCCCCAACACACCAAGCTCTGCTACATCCATATACAATGTGCTGGTGCAGCTGTAATGTGTATGGATACACTATCAAAGTTCTCCACATCTACAGGTCAATTTTTTTTTTTTTAGCTATCTAGCTATCCAGCTATCCAGCTTCCAGCTGTCCAGCTGTCCAGCTGTCCAGCTATCCAGCTATCCAGCTGATATAGTCTTGTGGATAAGTGTCTTGCCTTTGAACCTAATGGTCGCAGGTTCGATCCCCAGGGTAAGCTTTTCTGAAAAAAAGAATAAATAAGTTTTAAATAGACAAGGGCGAGAGGACACTGCGATTCACTGTGTAATTAGCGATCGGGAGAGGAGTGAGGACACGTGCTGATTACCCAGGGGAGGAGAGAAGTGAGGACAACACGTGCTTGCCGGGCCACCTGTAAGCCTGGGCCCCGAAGCAGGTGCTTCCCCTGTAGTTACGCCCCTGGGCTTGTACCCCTAGAAACTCAGGATAGAAATTTCTATATTTTATTAAGGGGTTAAATTCAATTGACAAAATAGCAATCCCCTAAATCTGGTATTCCAGCTGTGGCTAGCCAAGTATAATACTGTCTGCTGTCTGGCAAAGGATAAATTCTTTTCTGTGGGGAAATTCAATTGCCAAAATAGCAATCCCCTAAATCTGGTGCCCTAGCAGTGGCTGGCAAAGTTCAGTGGCGTACATACAGGGGTCGCAGGGGTCGCAGTTGCGACCGGGCCCGGCACTCCAGGGGGCCCGGCCGCCTGTGGACCCACCCCCCAGGCCAGCAAGCTACCCATCATGTTGTACTAACATGTAATGGAGCGCTCTGATGGGGCCCAGCACAAAGTACAGAGTGCTCCATTACATGTATAATGTGGAGGGAAGGGGGGGGGGGTCGGGGTTGGGGGGTGCGCGCACTCACACACCCGGCTGGTCGGCATTTCTTTTCAGTAGTGAAGCAGGGAAACCTCTCTCATCCCTGCTTCACTGCTCTTCACAGCTCAGGAGCTCCCCCTGCTGGCCCCAGATCGCGCTGCTGGCTGTGGGAGGAGATCTGAAGACCTGGGAATCTGCCTGCAGCACAGCCAGCACCGAGATGAGTGAGGGAGCCTGTCATCAGGGAAGAAGGTAAGTATGTTTTTTTTTCTTTCTAAGGCTGCAGACTGGGGGCAAAGGGCAAGAGGGGGGGGCATAACTAATTTGAGGGGGCACCTAATCAGGCATTACTGTGAGGGGGCACATATGAAGGCATAACTCTGAGGATTGAGGTATACGAAAAAGTTCCTGGACACCAATGTTGTTACTTGCTTGTGTCTTTATTAAACAGCTCAGATTACAGTATGCGGTTTGCCAGTTGTGAGAGTATTATAACAACGTTTCGGTAACGCTTCATCAGGACACTGGACGTGCCGCACTGTGTAAGAATCTGTGTTGGAAAGGAGTGGTTGGAGCTCTGTGGCTCTGTTGGCAATGCTGCACGGGGTCAGAATCCTGATTCCCTTGGCTGCCATGATTCTGACCCCGCGCAGCATTGCCAACAGAGCCACAGAGCTCCAACCACTCCTTTCCAACAGGGATTCTTACAGAGTGCGGCACGTCCAGTGTCCTGATGAAGGCGTTTACCGCCGAAACGTTGTTATAATACTTACTCACAACTGGCAAACCGCATACTGTAATCTGAGCTGTTTAATAAAGACACAAGCAAGTAACAACAGTGGTGTCCAGGAACTTTTTTCGTATACTTGTATATCTGGCCTGGGAACCTTTTCCTGCGACCCACGCCTTTCAAGGGGAGCACCACCCAACCTATCTAGAATATGAGGATTGAGGGGGCACATATGAAAGCATAACTACTGTGAGGGGGCACATATCTGGGCATAAATATTTTGAAGGGGCACATAATCTGGCATAACCACTCTGAGGGGGCACATATCTGGGCATATCTACTTTGAGGGGGCACATAACTGGGCATAAATACTGTGAAGGGGCACATATTCTGGTCATTACTACTGTGAGGGGGCACATATTTGGCATTACTACTGTGAGGAGGCACATATCTGGGCATATTACTGTGAGGGGACACATAATCTGGCATTACTACTGTGAGGGGGCACATATTTGGCATTACTACTGTGAGGGGGCACATATTCTGGGCATTACTACTGTGAGGGGGCACATATCTGGGCATATTACTGTGAGGAGACACATAATCTGGGCATTACTACTGTGAGGGGACACATAACTGGGCATAACTACTGTGAGGGGGCACATATCTGAGTATACCTACTGTGACAGGAACAAAGGTGGGCATTAGTACTGTGAGGGGCCTCAAGGTGGGCATTAGTACTGTGTGGTAGCACTAGATTACTCTGCTATACATTGGCATGGCTCAGTCTTACCGGCCAGCACAGCGCCCCCTGCTGGTGATTTCACAGGGTCAGTCGCTATCTTTTCCTCATGTAATTATTCTTTTTTTCTCACCACAGGGACCTTGTTCTGGACCCAGCGGACATCACACCGACACCAGCGACACTCTGGATGAGGTAGGACCAGATTTTATTAGTTAGGACTGGGTGAGTGTAGCCGTGCATTGGGGTTAGGGCTCTTTAACATCCTGTACGGGTAATCTGCTGTGTGAATAAGTGCCAAGCCCCGCTCCAAACAGCAGAGAACAGAGCACTAACAGGACTGATACTGCTCCGTGCCTCTCTGTGATCTTTTTACTACAAAATCACAGTGAGATAAAGTTGTCACGGTGATTTTGTAGTTAAAAGATCACAGAGAGGCACAGAGCATTATTAATCCTGTTAGTGCTCCATGTCTCTGCTGGGGCTGAAATGGCCATTAGCAGCGCTCTCAGAAATTAGGGGGGGGGGGGGCCCATGGATCAGTTTCGCACCGGGGCCCCATGGATTGTGTGTACGCCACTGGCAAAGTTCAATAGTGTCCGGGAAAGGATAGATCATTTTCTGGGGTGAAATTCAATTGCTAAAATAGCAATGAAAAACAGCATTTGTGATGGCTCACCTAATCCCGGCTATTAGAATGGGTGCCTCCAGCAATATTAGACTCACCCTGTCTATAAAAGCATATAGAATATATCTTTGTGCTGGGCACAACTCCTCTGGCACTGCATACAATATAGCAATATATGTAGTGGGGTTTACAGCTAATTGTTGCAACTTGATTCTATTTTACCACACTTCTTGTAAATAATTATGGCAGCTTCTTTTAGAAATGTATACACTTTTATTATAAAACACTTAGAATAAAAACAAAAACAAAAAACTTAAAATAAAAACAAAAATTATCGGCACTAAATCGCAATTCACTTTTGGTAATTAAGCGATTTTCATCTGTCAGACTGCGTGTGCGTTGCGATTTGGTACAGATATACACATATATGATTGCTCCCCCTTATGCAGATATATGTCAATTAATAACATTCGATATGTGAAAGATATACAACAACCATATATGATGGAACACAGTGCACCAGTGTTGCGATCACTGTTTGACTGCTAACCATTGGGTGTGCAGTATATATAGACCTTTTGATTATTGTATACTGTGGTCCATCATATGCATTATATCAATTCCCCATTCATTACATTGGATACAACAGTGGAATATTATTATGAAAAAATATAAAATATATTAATATGACAAAATACTGGTGGCAGTTATAATAATCCAGCAGTTTGTTATGGTGATATAATTGTCTGCACCGTTGCCAAATACTAGTATTCTGTGGAAAAATTGTAATTGATGCCCTTACAAAAACTCTGCTGGCTAGAGGTAAATTGTTTTAAAGGCACATGAGATTCCTATATGTCCGTTCTTACAGTCAATTAGGCTATAATCATTGAGTTGATTGATCGTAAGAATCAAATAAACTGTTGAACGTGATTATTCAATGCGATAGATTGGCTGTCCGATATAATATGATCATGTACTACACCATATTGAGGTATCAGGGCTGTACCCGCTTAAACATTTTTGCGTGACTTAGATAGTCTGCAAGCTGCACTAAAATCGCAGCTATTTTGATTATATTGTGTGCTTCAATAGTCTGCAGGCTGCATCAGAATCGCAGCTGTTTAGATTATATTGCGTACTTCAATAATCGGCAAGCTGCATTAAAATCGCAGCTATTTTGATTGTATTATGTGCTTCAATAGTCTGTAAGCTGCACTGGAATCGCAGCTATTTCGATTTTATTGCGATATTACGCTTGAATGCCTATTCGGCGTTACTCACAGTTCAGAAGCCCTCAATGTCTAAGCGTGATTGTTCGTCCTGCAGCTGTTGATAAGGCAAAGCTGTGGCGTTCCACGTGGCTTTAGAGCGGTGAACTGGATTAGCATACCATTTGCATTATGTCAATTCTTTTCAAAGCTTGTGTACAAATCAGGAGCGCTCCTTTTTTTCTGGTAGAAAGTATCTATGCCGTACACATCTGCGGGGGGCTTGATCCCAAACGCGTTTCGGAGACGCTACTGTCTCCTTCTTCAGTGGTCAGAGCCCCCATGCAGTCCTCCCCCTCTATTTATATTCCACATGATCCATTTGGCTTTAGGGAAAAAGAGTACTGGATTGTTCATTTCCTCCTTTTCATTCCAGTATAATGGATTGCCGCAGCTGAATAGCTATCCCGCGGTTTTAAAGCGTTTTCCATTTGTCAATTTGTTGTTTGCATAGTTATAATCATGTATCATTTCCATAACGATAATAGTATACCCATCATCAAGTATAAATGCTAAAAATATAGAAAAAATAGAAAAATAAAGAAAAAATAAAAAATAAAATATAAAAAATAAAAAATAAAAGTGTACAAAATAATTGAATAAAACATGATAAAAGATATATTATATTCATAATGGCTGCCTATTACACCTATTATATATTAAAACGCTGTTGCGTTTTTGTTGCGTTTTTTATTCGTTTTCTTAATTACTTGAAAATACAACCTTCCAGGGTCTATACTAAAGTAATAGCTCTTATTTTTTATTGCTTATTTAGAATATATTAGAAAAGGGATACATTGTATATGATAAATTGATAGCTATATTTTGAGCCAATTACAACCTGAAAAGCTAATGCAGTTTTGCTATATATGTTGTGCATTTTAATTACTCGGTATACAAACTACTAGGGTCCATATCTTGCATGTTTTAGTATAGGTGTTTCCTTTGTCTGTATCTACTTGATTGAAGAATATGGTGGGGAAGCAATACCGTAAATCTAAAATAGCAATACCGTAAATCTGGTGTTCCAGCTGTGACTAGAAAAGTTTCATAGTGTCCGTCATAGGATATATTATTTTCTGGGGTGAAATACAGTGGCAAAAATAGAAATACCGTAAATCTGGTGTTCCCGTTGTGGCTGGACAAGTTTAATAGTGTCCGGCAAAGGATATATTTTTTTCTGGGGTGAAATTCAATTGCCAAAATAGCAATACCATAAATCAGTGGTTTCAGCTGTGGCTGGCAAAGTTTAATAGTGTCCGTCACAGGATAGATTTTGTTCTGGGGTGAAATTTAATTGCCAAAATACCAATACCCTAAATCTGGTGTTCCAGCTGTGACTGGACAATTTCCCTAGTGTCCGTCAAAGGGTATATTTTTTTCTGGGGTGAAATTCAATTGCCAAAATAGCAATACCCTGAATCTGGTGTTCCAGCTGTTGCAGGCCTTGTTTAAATCTGTCCGTAAAAGGGTATATTTTTTTCTGGTGTGAAATTCAATTGCCAAAATAACAATACCGTAAATCTGGTGTCCCGGCAGTGGCTGGACAAGTTTAATATTGTCCGGAAAAGGATATAATTTTTTCTGGGGTGAAATTCAATTGCCAAAATAGCAATGCCGTAAATTTGGTGTCCCAGCAGGGGCTGGCAAAGTTTAATAGTATCCGTCAAGGGATAGATTTTGTTCTGTGGTGAAATTCACTTGCCAATATAGCAATACCATAAATCTGGTGTCACAGCTGTTGCAGGTCAATTGTTAATCTGTTCTTAAAAGAGTAAATTACACTCAGCGTGCATCTCCAAGTATATTTCTTTCCGTAAAAGGGTATATTACAAAAAGTGTTACATTAAAATAGCTGAAAGCATAATCCTGTAAATCTGCCCGCACTATTGTGCATCTCATAGTGTAGTAAAAGGGTATATCACACTCAAGGTGTATATACAAGTGCTGAGAGGGTCATCCTCAATAACTTCACATGCTACCGTGCATCTCCAAGTGTATTTCTGTCCGTTAAAGGGTATATTACACAAAGTGTTAAATACAATTGCTGAAGGCATAATCCTACATATTTTTTCACACGCTACTGTACATCTCCAAGCGTAAATCTGTCCATAAAGGGATACCTTTCATCCAGGGCCTAAATACTAGGCCTACAATTGATATTCCCCTAAATCAGTAGTTACAGCTGTGCCTTGATTAGTGTAATACGGTACATAAATAAATAGGCAGATAGTGTTAAGTGCCTGTAAAAAAAGGCCTGAATTTGAAATCAATACATTGGGTCAAATATTTTTTTTCTTATTGTGGTGCATGGTGAATGGTAACAATGAGGATAACATCTAGTAAGGGACGCGGTCGTGGTGGTGTTAGTGGACCCTCTGGTGCTGGGAGAGGACATGGCCGTTCTGCCACAGCCACACGTCCTAGTGAACCAACTACCTCAGGTTTCAGTACCCGCCAGAATTTACAGCAATATTTGTTGGGGCCCAATGCCGTTCTAAGGATGGTAAGGCCTGAGCAAGTTCAGGCGCTAGTCAATTGGGTGGCCTACAGTGGATCCAGCACGTTCACAACATTATCTCCCACCCAGTCTTCTGCAGAAAGCGCACAGGTGGTGTTTGAAAACCAAGCCCATCAGTCTGTCACATCACCCCCATGTATATCAGGGAAACTGTCAGAGCCTCAAGTTATGCAGCAGTCTCTTATGCTGTTTGAAGACTCTGCTGGCAGGGTTTCCCAAGGGAATCTACTTAGCTCTTCCCCAGTGGTGGAAGACATAGAATGCACTGATGCACAACCACTGATGTTTCCTGATGATGAGGACATGGGAATTACCACCTCATTGGAGTCCGCACGTCTCTGATGATGACGAAACACAGGTGCCAACTGCTGCGTCTTTTTGCAGTGTGCAGACCAAACAGGAGGTCAGGGAGGTAGACTGTGTGGAAGACGATGCAGGGGACGATGAGGTCCTAGTCCCCACATGGAATGAAGGTCGTGCCACTTACTTTCATATTTCAGAGGAAGAGGCAGTGGTGGGACCGGGCCAACAGCATAGCAAAAGAGGGAGCAAGGGGCAAAAGCAGAACAGCCGCCGCCAAGAGAGTTCGCCTGCTACTGGCCACCGCCACCAGGGACCGAGCACCCCAAAGGCAGCTTCAAGGAGTACCCTGGCATGGCACTTCTTTAAACAATGTGCTGACTACAAGACCCGAGTGGTTTGCACACTGTGCCATCAGAGTCTGAAGCGAGGCATTAACGTTCTGAACCTTAGCACAACCTGCATGACCAGGCATCTACATGCAAAGCATGAATTGCAGTGGAGTAAACACCTTAAAAGCAAGGAACTCACTCAGGCTCCCCCTACTCCCTCTTCTGCTGCTGCCTCAGCCTCTTCCTCTGCCTCGGGAGGAATGTTGGCACCTGCTGCCCACTAAACAGAGGATGTGCCACCGACACCACCACCTGCGTCACCAAGCATCTCCACCATATCACACAGCAGCGTTCAGTTCTCCATCTCACAAACCTTGGAGAGAAAGCGTAAATTCCCACCTAGCCACCCTCGAGCCCTGGGCCTAAATGCCAGCATTTCTAAACTACTGGCCTTTGAAATGCTGTCATTCAAGCTGGTGGACATAGACAGCTTCAATCAGCTGTTGGCAATGGCTGTCCCACAGTATGTTGTTCCTAGCCACCACTACTTCTCCAAGAGAGCTGTGCCTTCCCTGCACAACCAAGTATCCGATAAAATCAAGTGTGCAGGGCGCAACGCCATCTGTGGCAAGGTCCACCTAACCACAGATACGTGGAACAGTAAGCACGGCCAGTGACCCTATATCTACCTAAGTGCACACTGGGTAAATGTAGTGGTGGCTGGGCTACAGGCGGTGAGTTCTTTGGCGCACGTCCTTCCGTCACCAAGGATCGCAGGGCATCATTCTTTGCCTCCTGTAGCCTCCTTTTCCTACTCGGCTTCCTCCTCCTCTGCTTCCACCTGCTCATCCAGTCAGCCACACACCTTCACCATCAACTTCAGCACAGCCCAGGGTAAACGTCAACAGGCCATTCTGAAACTCATATGTTTGGGGGATAGGCCCCACACCGCGCAGGAGTTGTGGCGGGGTATTGAACAACAGATCGATGAGTGGTTGCTGCCGGTGGGCCTCAAGCCCGACCTGGTGGTGTGCGATAATGGGCCAAATCTCGTCGCAGCTCTGGGACTAGCTGGTTTGACGCACATCCCTTGCCTGTTGCATGTGCTGAATTTGGTGGTGCAGAAGTTCAATCACAACTACCCCGACATGTCAAAGCTGCTGCATAAAGAGCAGGCCGTCTGTGCGCGCTTCCGGCGTTCACATACTGCCGCTGCTCGCCTGTCTGCGCTACAGCGTAACTTCGGCCTTCCCGCTCACCGCCTCATATGCGACGTGCCCACCAGGTGGAACTCCACCTTCCACATGCTGGAGAGACTGTTTGAGCAGCAGCAGGCCATAGTGGAGTTGCAGCTGAAGCACGCATGGGTCAGTCGCACTGCGGAACAGCACCACTTCACCAACAATGACTGGGCCTCCATGCGAGACCTGTGTGCCCTGTTGCGCTGTTTTAAGTACTCCACCAATATGGCCAGTGGCGATGACGCCGTTATCAGCGGTACAATACTACCTCTATGTCTCCTTGAGAAAACACTTAGGGCTTTGATGGAAGAGGAGGTGGTCCAGGAGGCGGAGGATGAGTGGTCATTTTTAGCACTTTCAGGCCAGTGTGTTAGAAGTGGCTCAGAGGGAGTTTTTTTGCAACAGCAGAGGCCAGGTACAAATGTGGCCAGCCAGGGCCCACTACTGGAGGACAAGGAGGATGAGGAGGAGGTGGAGGAGGATGAGGATGAAGCAGGTTCACAGCAGGGTCGCACCCAACACAGCTCAGGCCCATCACTGGTTCGGGGCTGGGGGGATACGGAGGACAATGACGATACGCCTCCCACAGAGGACAGCTTGTCCTTACCTCTGGGCAGCCTGGCACACATTAGCGACTACATGCTGCAGTGCCTGCGCAACGACAGCAGAGTTGCCCACATTTTAACGTGCGCGGACTACTGGCTTGCCTCCCTGCTGGATCCCGGTACAAAGACAATGTGCCCACCTTACTTCCTGCACTGGAGCAAAGATGCGCGAGTACAAGGGCACGCTGGTAGACAAGCTCCTGAGAGCATTCCCAAATATCACAGGGCAACAAGTGGAAGCCCAAGGCGAAGGCAGAGGAGGAGCAAGAGGTCGCCAACGCAGCTGTGTCACGGCCAGCTCATCTGAGGGCAGGGTTAGCATGGCAGAAATGTGGAAAAGTTTTGTCACCGCGCCACAGCTATCTGCACCACCACCTGATACGGAATGTGTTAGCAGGAGGCACCATACACTAACATGGTTGAACAGTTCGTGTGCACACCCTTCCACATACTGACTGATGGTTCGGCCCCATTCAACTTCTGGGTCTCTAAATTGTCCACGTGGCCAGAGTTAGCATTTTATGCTTTGGTGGTGCTGGCCTGCCCGGCGGCCAGCGTTTTGTCGGAACGTGTATTCAGCACGGCAGGGGGCGTCATTACTGACAAACACAGCCGCCTGTCCACAGCCAACGTGGACAAGCTGACGTACATAAAAACGAACCAGGCATTGATCCCACAGGACCTGTCCATCCCTTGTGCAGAATAGACATTTATAACTGCCTCCCTCTCAACCATATATTCTTGTACTCCGGGGCACTTCTTTATTGAATCTTATTTTTTAATTTTACCATTACATTGCGGTGCAACCAAAAGTTGAATGAAACTCTCCTCCGTCTAGGTGCCAGGGGCCTAATTATCTGAAAGTGGCCTGTTCCAGTGGTGGGTGACATGACGCCGGATTCTCTGCTATGCGACCTTTGTCATCTGTCTGGGTGCTGGGGCCTAAATAAATGAAAGTGGCCTTCTCCATTGGTGGGTGACTTGAAGCCTGAATCTCTACTATTGGACCTCTCTCCAATTGATATTGCTTAATTTTTATTTATTTTATGTTATTTTAATTCATTTCCCTATCCACATTTGTTTGCAGGGGATTTACCTACATTTTGCTGCCTTTTGCAGCACTCTAGCCCTTTCCTGGACTATTTTACAGACTTTTTAGTGCCCAAAAGTTCGGGTCCCCATTGACTTCAAAGGGGTTCGGGTTCGGGATGAAGTTCGGGTCGAGTTCGCATCCCGAACCCGAACATTTTCGGGAAGTTCGGCCGAACTTCTCGAACCCGAACATCCAGGTGTTCGCTCAACTCTAGACCTGAGCCATTTTCAGGTCTCTCCAGAGATGTTCGATTGGGTTCAAGTCAAGGCTTTGGCTGGGACCTTCATAAAGTTAACCATAAGCCACTCCTGTGTTTTCTGTGTTGTGTGATTAGGGCCATTATCTTGTTGGAAGGTGAAACTTCCACCCAGTCTGATATCCAGAGGGCTCTGGTCATATTTTCATTAGGAATACCTCAGTATTTCATTCAGATTTCCCTCTACAGTGATCAGTCTCCCTGTCCCAACAACTGAAAAACACCCCCACAGCATGATACTGCCACCACTATGATTCAATGTAGAAATGGTATTGGGGAGATGATGAGGAGTGGCTGGTTTAGAATTGAGACCCCAAATCTTAATCTTAGTTTCACAGTCTGAGAGGCCATCTGTTGCGTTTTTTGCAAATCCTAGCTGGACTTTTCCAGCATAAATCCCAGATTGGTAAAGATCTACAGTACTGATGAGCGAGCACCAAAGTATTCGGGTGTTCGGATGTACAGGCCGAACACATTGCTATATTCGTGCGCTCGGCCGAGCACCCGAGTATAATGGAAGTCAATGGAAGACAAACAGGTACCCCCTGCTTTGAAGAGGGGAGGGTGCTTGGTCCATTGGAAAAGGTCAGAAAGTGGAAAACACCACCAAAATGGTTGCAAACAGCAAGGGGACGATGGCTGGATGCATTTTGGACTTCCAGGTCGCTGTTGGGAACAATGTTGTCCGAGTTGTACGACACTTTTACTGAATGACAAAAATACACCCCACCCCACCCCAAAAAAAAATATATATAAAAAAAAAGAAAAATATATAAATTTCACAGGAAATTGTTAGGAAACATTCTTTCCTGTATATTCAATTGTATATAAAGTGCAAGTGCTACCAAAAATTACAAGCAAGAGGCACTCCGAAACAGCCTGTATATCACATAAAGGAGGGCCTAATTCACATTGTGGTACAATTGTTCAGGTAGTGGGACTCCTACACTCATAAAACCTATGCACTAAGTGAAAGGGCTGCACAAATTACAAGGAACCAGCACTACAATACACCCTTTATTACCCACAAAGGAGGGCATCATACACACCCTTGAAAAATTATGTTTGGTGGCCTGCTGGTGAACCTCCAAAACATTAGGGGCGAGGGCCTGCTGGTGAGTTGACCCTCTAAAACATTATGGTTGAGGGCCTGCTGGTGAGCTGACCCTCTTTAAAAATTGTAGTGGAGGGAATATATACAATCTGGATGAGGAGGAGAAAACAAGATTCAACTATATGCCCTGTCTTTGTGGTCGAAAAAGTCCATGGGTATACTCTACAGTAGACTGAGTACATAATAAACAATACATTAAAATTGCCTTTATGTTCATCATCATCTCAGCTCTCCTCTGGTGGAGTTGAGAAGTCAGGGGCAATCCTGGCCTTATTCATTTTTATCCGAGTCAACCTGTCAACATTGTCAGTGGACAAACGGATACGCTTATCAGTCATAATGCCACCAGCAGCACTAAATACACACTCAGACAAAACACTGGCAGTAAGGCAGGCCAGCACCTCTAAGGCGTAGAGCGCAAGTTCGTGCTACGTGTCCAGCTTTAACACCCAGTAGTTGTATGGCACTGAGGGTTCATTTAGGATGCTGACATGGTCTGCTATGTATTCCTTCACCATCTTCCAAAACTTTTCCCTCCTTGTAGCACTAGGCCGCGCTTCAGGATGAGGTTGCTGGCGGGGTGTCATGAAAGTGTCCCATGCCTTGGAGAGTGTTGCCATGCCTTTGTTGGAACTGCTGTGTGTTCAGCTTGTCTCGCTTCCTCGATTGCCTAAGGAAGTACAGACTCTGGCGGCCGCATTGTCAGATGGAAGATTTTGGAGCAATTTCTCAACAAGTACCTTCTGGTATTGTACAATTTTACTCGTCCTCTCCACCACAGAAATGAGAGATAAGAAGTTCTCTTTGTAGTGGGGTCGAGAAGGGTGAACACCCAGTAATCCGTGTTATCTAAAATGCATATAACGCACAGGTCGCGGGAAAGGCAGCCTAACATGAAGTCAGCCATGTGTGCCAGAGTACCAACAGGCAAGACATCGATGTCGACATCAGGGTGACTTTCCATCTCCTCATCCTCTTCTTCTGCCCATCCACGCTAAGCAGATGGAATTAAAGTTCCATGGGTACTACCCTCTGTAGCAGAGGCAACTGTCTCCAGCTCCTCCTCCTCTTCATGGCCCAATTCACACTGAGAAGACAAACTTTGGGTGGTTTGGCTATCACCCTGTGTAATGTTCTCCCCCATTTCCTCATCTGCCACATTCAGAGCATCCTCCTTAATTGTGAGCAGCGATCGTTTGAGTAGACATAGCAGTGGGATGGTTACGCTGATAATAGCATTATCGCCACTAACCATCTGTGTCGATTCATCAAAGTTTTTAAAACCTCACATAGGTCTAACATCAATGCCCACTCCTCGCTTGTGAATAGTGGCAGTTGACTGGAAAGGCGACGACCATGTTGCA
This sequence comes from Bufotes viridis, assembly GCA_033119425.1. Lineage (NCBI taxonomy): Eukaryota > Metazoa > Chordata > Amphibia > Anura > Bufonidae > Bufotes > Bufotes viridis. The sequence continues at coordinate 132,710,166 of CM065592.1, forward strand.
GCTGATATTCGACAACTGCCCTCTGCTGCTCACAAAGGCTTGCCGACATGTAGAACGTAGAGTTCCAGCATGTGCTCACGTCGCAGAACAGTCAGTGAGCTGGAAGCCGCAAGCACTGCTGAAGTGTTGACAGACCGGCTGAAGCTGTGAAAGACTTACGGAAATGGGAACACACGAGGCACGCCTTCACTAGTAGCTCTGCCAAATTGAGGTAAGTTTTTATAAACCGCTGAACCACTAAGTTTAGGGCGTGGGTCAAGCATGGTATGTGTGTCAGGTTGCTGAGCTCCAAAGCCGCCACCAAATTATGGCCATTGTCAGACCCAACCATGCCTGGTTATAGGTTGAGTGGCGAGAGCCACAGCTCGGTCTGCTCCCTTATATCCTGCCAAAGCTTTGCGGCGGTGTGCTGTTTGTCCCCTAAGCAGACCAGCTTTAGCACAGCCTGTTGACGCTTACCCATAGCAGTGCAACACTGCTTCCAGCTAGCGACTGATGGCTGATTGCTGCTGGAGGTGGAAGTGGAGGAGGAGGCGAAGTGGGGGTTGGAGCCATAACATAGCTTCTGGCGGAGACCCTGATGGATGTAGGGCCCGCAATCCTGGGTGTGGGTAGCACCTGTGCCATCCCAGGGTCCGACTCACTCCCCGCCTCCACAACATTCACCCAGTGTGCTTTCAGGGAAATGTAGCGTCCCTGGCCACCAGCACTTGTCCACGTGTCCGTGGTGAAGTGGACATTCCCAGAGGAAGTACTGGCGATAAAAAGAGGTCATGTGAATATCCGAGTGTGGGATCACTTGTTTGGCCAGACGCGACATGGTGGGAGGAAGGAAGATCAGAGTGAGGATTCAGTTGACCAGACTCTTTCTACAGAGACTGGACTTAGTGGAAGAGAGGGTGGTGCTAAACCAACTGGAAGCATTATCTTCAGCAATCCAACCGACCACCTGTTCGCACTGGTCCGACTTGGACAGTGTTGTCCTGCGCCGCCCAGCTAAGTTGAACATGAGGCTGTGTAAGGTGGATTTTTTTGTTTTTCTGGTGTACTGGCAGTATGCACAGTTTCATTGCGCCCAGGGCCACTGCCTCTGCGTGCACCATCACCATCACGACCAGTTACCTGTCCATTAGTGCTCATCTTATTCATATTAATGGTTTTGTCTGTAGATGTGGAGCAGATTGTTTTACTGTCCGCTAATTATGTACACTTATGGACACTATACTAGGCCCAGATTAATGGAAGTTGTAATATAGACAGTGTTTTATGATATAGGACAGTATTGGTTACAGAACACCACAGATTACAGACACTATAGTAGACCCTGATTATTGGAATTTGTAATACTTACAGTGTTTTCTGATGCAGGACAGTATTGGTTGTAGAACACCACAGATTTTGGACACTATATTATGCCCAGATTATTGGAATTTGTAACACTGACAGTGTTTTATGATGCAGGACAGTATTGGTTACAGAGAACAACACAGAATATGGATACTAGATGTGACCCAGATTATTAAAGAGTCAATCTGCGGATGATGTACAAGATATGTCACTAATATTTAAAAAATAAAAATATCTTGCTGCTGTCAAACACACAGTAGCCCTTTAAAGGACTTTTGGTTTTTTGAAAAGCTTTTGGTATTAAATACAGCAAATTTCTCTCCCTGCAATATCTGTCCCTTCCTTAGCATGGATGTCCTGACACTGCTGTTAAATATATTGTTGATCTAAACCCGCACACAGTAGTCCTTAAAATGACTTTTGGGCCTTTGAAAAGCTTTCTCTAACTAAAATCACTGAAATTCGCTCCCTGCTTTGTCTTTCCTTTCCTACCCGATGCTCTCCTGTCTACGTCTGAGCCGAACATGCATCATCGGGTGCTATATAGCAGCCGATGACGCGTTCCGGCCAGCCAATCACTGTAATGCCAGCAGCCAACATGGCTACTGGCATTACAGTGAGGGCAGTACTTACCTGCACCTTTATTGGCTGCTTAAAACCCGTAAAACGTGCAGGGCAGAGACTCGAGCATTTCGCTCAAGCACTTGCAGTACTTGGCCGAGTACCGCCATGTGCCGAGCAGAGCTATATTCGAGGCAAACAGATATTCGGCCGAGCATGGTCGCTCATCACTATTATTATGCAGTGATATTTGTCCTTGTGGAATATTCTCCCATCTGCAAACAGGATCTTTGGAGCTCAACCACAGTGAGAATGATTGGACCGAAGGCTTTCAAGGCTAGGAAGATCGCCCGCAACTCCTTCTTGTTTGACGATAGGTGCCATTCCGATTGAGTCCAATTGCCCTTAATGATCTAGTCTTGGCAATGGGCCCCCCAGCCTACGCCGCTTGCTTCGGTAGTAATTACTATCAGGTTTTTCGGTCTGCAGTGGACCCCCCTTGTTAGGTGAGCTCTTACCATCCACCAAGTTAGAGACGACCTTACTAGGAATGGAAGCGATACCTTCCTGTCTAAGCAAAGGGGGCTCTTGTTCCAAGATGTCAGAAGGAAGCGTCGTAGAGTTCTGCTATGAAATTGGGCCCATTTTACCGCGGGGATGGCTGAGGTCATCAGACCCAGGATGGTCATAATCTGCCTGTAGAAGACCCTTCTTAATGCACGGAAGGAATGGATTTTTTTTCGAAATTCCAGAATCTTTCTCTCTGGAAGAAAAGACATCATTTGAGGTGAGTCCAATTGAATACCCAGGAATTCTTTCTTCTGGGAAGGAATGAGGTCTGATTTTTCTATGTTCAGTAGCCAACCCAGAGACTGAAGAGTGTCGGTCACCAACTATAGATTTCTGGATATGACTTCCGGATTTTGAGCTGCAATTAGGAAGTCATCCAGGTAAGGAATAAACAGCACTTGCCTCTTGTGAAGAAAAGCTGAGACTTCCACCATTATTTTTGTAAAGACTCGAGGAGCTGCAGAGAGTCCAAACGGAAGAACCTGGAATTGCAGATGAAGAAGATGACTGCCCTGGTGGACCACAAACCTTAAGAACTTCTGATGGTACTTGAAGATGGGAACATGGTAATAGGCATTGGCTAAGTCTAGAGTCACCATATAACAGTTCTGGGTCAGCAGATTTTTGGTAGAATTTATTGTCTCCATTTAGAATTTTTTGCAGTCGTGTTTGTTTAGCTCTTTTAGATTTATTATTGCTCGAAAGGAGCCATTTAATTTTCTGACTAGGAGATTGTAGAGTAGAAGCCCTCTCCCTCTTGTCCCGGAGGAACTGGAATTACTGCCTGTTTTGACAGAAGGGTTTGGTCTGATCTTCCAGAAGCGACTGTTATTGCGTATTTAACTTCTTGTTTACTAGAAACCTCCTTGGAGGAGTGGAGGCAAATTCTATTTTGTAGCCTGTGGAAATCATATCCAAGACCCAGGGGGATCTGTAATATTTTTCCAGGCTGGCAGGAAACCTAGGAGCCTTCCCCCTATCGGACCTCTGGCGTCATTGCCCTGGCTGCTTGGAAGACTTATCTGGGTTAAAGAGGAAACCCCTGCCCTGACCTCTAGAGGGCTGCCAGGAACCTGATACTTCTTTTTTCCTGGTGTCCAATCTGCCTTTCCTTTGGGCCCGAAAAGAGCGGTGTGAATGAAAATATCTAGACTCCGAAGGGAAGCCTTTCTTTTTATCAGAGGCTTTGTCCAAGATATCATCCAGGACCGAGCCAAACAGTCTGTCACCTTCACAGGGGATGTTGCATAGTTTATTTTTAGAGGTATTATCCCCTGACCAGGACCTTAACCAGACAGCTCTCCTGGCAGAGTTGGCAAGGGTGGCCGCTCTTGCTGATAATTTTACGAGGCATCCGAAAGGAAATTTGCAGCCTGTTTAAGGACTGGGAGGGAGGCTAGGATATCTTCAGAAGAGGTTCCAGCGAGTAAATGCTCCTCAGGCTGAGACAGCCACAAAGATAGGGTCCTAGCGGTGCAGGTGGCCGCGATACTAGGCCGAAGCATAGCAGTGCAAGTATCTTAGGACTTTTTGAGGATAGACTCACACTTTTTATCCATCGGGTAATGCAGTAGGCCCACGTCCTCAAAGGGGAGCGAGGATTTTTTTGAGATCCTGGCTACTGGGGAATCAACCTGCGGGGTTTCATCCCAGTGGCCGGAGTCTGAATCACTGGATCTAAGGCTATCCACCAGAGATGGTGATTTATCCGCCATGATCTTATCGGAGCATTTCTGGCATAGGGGTTTCTTGGTATGGCTCCCCAGCTGCTTTTTACAAATAACAAATTTTTTCTTAGCCAAAGAATCTCCACCTTTTTTTCTCTAGGGTATAAGAAAAAATTCCTTTAGGAAATTGCCTAAAATGACTTTTTTCTACACAGGTAACTCCACCTAGGAAAGGGGCCTCCAGTGCAAAAAATAGGCATGGGTGAGACACATTAGTCAGAAAAAACTCCTCATGAGGAGGAGGCTTACCGGGCTCAGGGCCTTCGGAGGGTCTAAGGGCAGTTCGGCAGGGAGAGACATGCTGCTGTCACTTTCAGGTAAGCTCTGCTGTGCTGGGCCGCTTTGGACGCTATTCCCTGCGATAAGCCGGCATTATATGGATCCATTTCCTAGTCACGTGGTCCTGCACGCACGCCGACGCAGCGCTTGAACCCACTTGACCAAGTCTCGCGAGGTCTCGGCCCTGAGATCTCGCTCTGCCGGCTTACTCCATTTGCGGCCCGGAAAAGAAGCCGCATCGCCCTGTGTTGCCTGCGCCACGCGGGACTTACACCTAGGTGTTGGAAGGGCTCTTATCTTGCCCCGAGGACAGACACCCTGCTGCAGCCCTCCTGACCAGAGCCAGTGAATTAGGTAAAAGGCCGCACGAGTGGTATAGAGCAGGAGAGGTCACCCCCGCTCCCATCTCCACATTTTCCCAGAGGGACAGGAAACAACAGGAGAAGGACCGGGGGAGGAAGCATTTTAAAGGTTTGTCTCCATGTTGTTTCCTGTCCATGGGGGCGGGGTAACCTTCCTGATGAGTGCTGTTGTGGGGCGCATGGAAAAATATGTTTTTTAATCAGGGGCCATTTTTATCTTAAGTCTTGAAGGGAAACTCTCAAAAATGTGCCCTGCTGGAGCCTAGCCTGGAGCCTAGTCCAGTATTAAAAATGCATACGTTAACGTAATTTTTTTTTCTGGAACTGCCACTGTACGGCATCAGTCTGATGCATCTGTTAACGCATATATTTTTAGTATGCATTCAATGGATGGCAAAAATAGGATGTGAACCCAACCCTAGTGTCAGAATAAGCACCGGTACACAGCAGGGGAAGAGTGGCGGAGAGGGGATGCAGCCATGTACTGACAGAGCGCTACCTGGTCCTGTTGGTCCGGGATGAGGACTGTATTTCCCAAGGATCATTTTTCTCCTGGGAAATACAGGGAACAGTATAATACACTAGGATATATATATAATACTAGCAGAAGGACCCGGCTTCGCACGGGTATATTTCATCTATTTCAATTCATGTTTCCATGTGTTGTAAAAAGATATCAACAGTATCCCCCATAACAGTGACCTCTACAGCACCCCACCCCACTGTCTGCTGAGCTGTGTATCTAATCCTGTCCTGGGTGATAACATCTGCTGAGCTGTGTATCTAATCCTATATTGTTTGATACTGTCTGCTGAGCTGTGTATCTAATCCTATCCTGTGTGATACTATCTACTGAGCTGTGTATTTAATCTTATGTTGTATGATACTGTCTGCTAAACTGTGTATCTAATCCTATCCTGCCTGCTGAGCTGTGTACCTAGTAGTTGATTTTTAACTTTATTTTTTCAATACCTGTTGGCTGAGTGGGAGGGGGTGTGGCCTAACTGGATTGGGACGTGTCCTTTTGAACATCTCACTCTAAGACAGCAGCACTGTCCTCTCTGAGTGTGAGCTGCAAAGAGAAAGTCACTGTTCCTCCCACCTCTGCAGCTGACAGAAGTTGATTTTTAACTTCATTTTGTCAATACTCCATGGCTGCAGAGGGGGAGGGTGTGTGTCCTAAATGTATTGCGGGTGTGGCTTAGCGGACCTAAAAGTTGATTTTTAACTTTATTTTTTCAATCCCAGTTTGCTTAGTGGGAGGGGGTGTGGCCTAACAGGATCGGGGGTGTGTCCTTTTAAACAACTCACTCTAAGACAGCAGCACTGTTCTGTCTGAATGTGAGCTGCAGGGAGAAAATCACTGTCCCTCCCACCTCAGGAGGGGAGGGGGCATGACCTAACCGAATCAGAGATGTGGCTTATCTGGACCTGGGGGCGGGGTTTTAAGGGTGAATTGAATGGCCACCCTACTTTCCCCCTGAACTGTGACCTCCACAGCACTCCACTCCCATAACAGTGTCATCCACAGCGCCCTGCCACTTTAAAGCTAACCTGCAGCAGTGGAGAGAAATGGCTGAGTTGTTATGGAAACCTCAGGAAATAAGGTACTTAGTGCTATTAGGCCATGGCTTTACTTATATAGCGATTATCCTGGTGACAGATTTCCTCATCTCATCTACAGCAGTGAACGTGGCTGGGGGTTATTATGGTTACCAAACTGGCAGGGAGCAGTAAATGACTTGCAGGCTTGTATTGGCTATAATGCAGGCCATTTCTGTCTAGACGTCTAGACAAAAATTCATTTTTATATATATAAGAGACTAGCAGAAGGACCCAGCTTTGCACGGGTATATTTTATCAATTTTTTTTCTTCATGTTTCCGTGTGTTGTAAAAAGATATCAACAGTATCCCCCATAACAGTGACCTCTACAGTGCCCAGCCCCACTGTCTGCTGAGCTGTGTATCTAATCCTGTCTTGGGTGATACCATCTGCTGAGATGTGTATCTAATCTTATGTTGTGTGACACTGTCTGCTGAGCTGTGTATCTAATCCTATCCTGTGTGATACTATCTGCTGAGCTGTGTATCTAATATTATGTTGTGTGATACTGTCTGCCGAGTTGTGTATCTAATCCTAGCCTGTGTGATACTATCTGCTGAGCTGTGTATCTAATCTTATGTTGTATGATACGGTCTGCTAAACTGTGTATCTAATCCTATCCTGTGTGATACTGTCTGCTGAGTGTGTATCTAATATTCTATCCTGTGTGATACTATCTGCTGAGCTGTGTATCTAATCTTATGTTGTGTGATACTATCTGCTGAGCTGTGTATCTAATCTTATTTTGTGTGATACTGTCTGCTGAGCTGTGTATCTAATCTTATGTTGTATGATACTGTCTGCTAAACGGTGTATCTAATCCTATCCTGTGTGATACTGTGTGCTGAGCATGTATCTAATATTCTATCCTGTATGATACTATCTGCTGAGCTGTGTATCTAATCCTATCCTGTGTGATACTGTCTGCTGAGTGTGTATCTAATATTCTATCCTTTGTGATACTGTCTGCTGAGGATGTATCTAATATTCTATCCTGTGTTATGCTGTCTGCTGAGCTGTGTATCTAATATTCTATCCTGTGTGATGCTGTCTGCTGAGCTGTGTATCTAATCATATTCTGTCTGCTGAGCTGTGTACCTAGTAGTTGATTTTTAACTTTATTTTTTCAATCCCTGTTGGCTGAGTGGGAGAGGGAGTGGCCTAACTGGATTGGGGCGTGTCCTTTTGAACATCTTAATCTAAGACAGCAGTACGGTGTGAGCTGCAAAGAGAAAGTCACCGTCCCTCCCACCTCTGCAGCTGAAGTTGATTTTTAACTTCATTTTGTCAATACTCATTGGCTGCAGAGAGGGAGGGGTGTGTCCAAAACGTATCGGGAGTGTGGCTTAGCCTTAGCGGACCTAAAAGTTGATTTTTAACTTTATTTTTTCAATCCCTGTTTGCTTAGTGGGAGGGTGTGTGGCCTAAGAGGAATGATGGCGTGTCCTTTTAAACAGCTCTCTCTAAGACAGCAGCAATGTTTTGTCTGAATGTGAGCTGCATGGAGAAAATCACCCTCCCTCCCACCTCAGTAGGGGAGGGGGCATGGCCTAACCGAATCAGAGACGTGGCCTTACAACAGCTCACCCTAAGACAGCAGCACTATCTTCTTTGAGTGTGGGCTGCAGAGATAAAGTCACCGTCCCTCTCATCTCTGCAGCTGACAGAAGTTGATTTTTAACTTCATTTTTCACTGTTTGCTTAGTGGGAGGGGGGGGTGGCCTAACAGGATCGGGGGCGTGTCCTTTTAAACAGTTCACTGTAAGACAGCAGCACTGTTCTGTCTGAATGTGAGCTGCAGGGAGAAAATCACTGTCCCACCTCTGGAGGGGGTGTGGCCTAACCAAATCAGAGGTGTGGCTTATCTGGATCTGGGGGCAGGGTTTTAAGGGTGACTTGAATGGCCACCCTACTTTGCCCCTGAACTGTGACCTCCCTAGCACTCTGCCCCCTTAACAGTATCATCCACAGCGCTCTGCCCCTTTAAAGCTAACCTCAGTGAAGAGAAATGGCTGAGTTGTTATGGAAACCTCAGGAAATAAGGTACTTAGTGCTATTTGGCCATGGTTTTACTTCAATAGCGATTATCCTGGTGACAGATTTCCTTTAAACGTCACCTGGAGCAGTGATGAGACTTGGCTGAGTTGTTATGGTTACCTGGAGTAAAACTGTTTGTGTGGAGATGAACTGCCAGGGAGCAGTAAGTGACAGTTTGAATTCAAGTTAAAGGCTTTGCTGCCTTGTATTGTTTATAAGCAGGTCATTTTTTGGGAATATCTCAGGAACGGTAAGTCCTAGAGAGCTGAGACCCGGTCTAAAACCTTCCCGAACACCTGATGTACCCGTGTGCCAAATTTGGTGAAGATCGGTCCAGCCGTTTGGTCGAACGTCTAGACAGACAGAAATTCATTTTTATATATATAAGAGATAAGATACTAGCCCTACCCCCCGAATAATAATATAATTAGGTGGTCATTTATTATATAGAAATACGTCTATGTTAGGCGTATTTGTGACACAGATTGTGGCGCAAAGATCCTTAGCACCGCAATCTGCCACAGAAATTAGCCAATAGGCATTCACATGATAGCAAAGAACTTTGTATTCTGTGGCTGGAGGTACATTAGGTGGTCACAGGATAAAAATGTAACTGTTGGCCAGTACAGGCTCCAAAAATAAGGCATTCACCTGACAGAAAAGGCCTCTTATGCTGCTGTATATACATAAGGTAAGGACCATTCTTTGTTCTGGGTGGTGGCGGATATGTATAGGCTGGTATGAGGAAATTCAATTACACGTGGTCATCACATGTGTTGAATTCCTCTGAGATCCATGCCTCGTTCATTTTTAGAAATGTGTGGTAGTCCACACTGTCGTGAGCTAGGCGAGTCCCCCCTGCTGCGCTGAACGTCCTTTCGGACAGGACACTCGACGAGGGGCAAGCCAAGAGTTCCATGGCAAATTGTTCAAGCTCTGGCCACAGGTGAAGCCTGCACACCCAGTAATCAAGGGGTTCCTCGCTTTTCAGAGCGTCCACAGCGGCCGTTAACCTGATGTATTCGGACACCTGTCTGTCTAAACGTTTCCTGAGGCTGGATCTGGAGGGTGGCTGTCGATGGGTTGGCTGCAAGAATGATCTCATATCCGAAGTGACCAACACATCTTAAAACTGACCTCTTTTTGTGGGTGGAAATTCCTGTGCCAGTGCCGCAACAGCAGAATTTAGCATCTCTCGCAGCAAGGCCAGGAAATACTGAATTCTGCCAGCCCTCTGTGATGCTGGTAACATGTCTGCCATTTTGTGTCTGTACCGTTGGTCTAAGAACGTTGGCCCCCAGTACTGGTCCTTGCCCTTTATGCTTTTTATATGGGGGTCCCTCTTCAAACACTGGAGCATGAAGGCCCCCATTTGCACTAAATTGGAAGCGGTGGAACGCCCTGACTCCAGCTTATCGCCCCCGGGAATTCAGTCAGCATTGCAACTTCCTCATCTTCCAGCTCCAGCTCCCCGACGGCTTGATCAATGGCATGCTCAAAAAAGCAGGCGTAAGGTATGATGTCACTGATGGTTCCCTGGCTGCGACTGACCAATTTGGTGATCTCATGAGCAGCCGCTGGCGAGGTGAAAAAAAACCAAGGTCCCCAGAACCTGTCCTGCCGCAGAGTTCGTACATATAGTCGTTAACAGCACGTTTCTGCTGGAGCAGCCTATCAAGCATATATAAGGTGGGGTTCCAGCGTGTCGGGCAGTCACAAATCAGACGGCTGACGGTCAAGTAGTGTCACCGCTGAACGTCAGCAAGGTGAGCCATGGCCGTGTAGGATCTTCTAAAATGGCCAGAGATTTTCCTGGCCTGCCACAAGACGTCCTGGCCCCGGTGTATTTGGAAACGAATCGCTGCACGACTAAGTTCAGGACGTGTGCCATGCATGGCACGTGTGTCATTTTGTTTCAGAGCGCTCAGCAGATTGGCACCGTTGTCGCACACCACTTTACCAACTGTCAACTTGAGCAGGGATGGCCACTGAACGGCCTGTGACCGCAGAGGTTAAAGCAGTGCAAGACCGGTGTGGCTCTTGACTTCCAGGCACAACAGCCGCAGCACAGCATGGCAACGTCTCACCTGGGACGTCAAATAGGTTCTGGGGATCTTGGGGAAGAGGCAGTAGCAGTGGAAAGGAAGTAGTCAGCCAAGGAGGAGACGGAGAATGGAGAAGGAGGAGGAAAAGAGGCAGACCTGCATGCAATCCGTGGCGGTAACACTAAATCCACACGGGTTCCACAGGTTACATGCTGTCAGAAGGTTCATCCATTGGGCAGTAAAAGTTATGCACCTTCCCTGCCCATGCTAGACCACGTGTCTGTGGTTAGATGTATCTTGGCACTGACACTGTGTGCCAGAGATATAGTAACCTGCCGCTGAACTTGGCAATATAGCTCAGGGATGCCCTTCTGGGAGAAATATTTCCTTCTGGGGACCTTCCATTGTGGTGTGCCAATGGCCACAAATTTTCTAAAGGCCTCCAAGTCCACCAATTTATATGGCAGTAGTTGGCAGGCGAGCAGTTCTGACAAGCCAGCGGTCAGCCCTTGGGCAATAGGTTTATCCAGCGTCATTATTTTTTTACGCTTAAACATATGGGCCACAGAAGCCTGCCTTGTGCCAGATGAACATGACGATGGCACGATGTAAGGTGGAGTGGAGGATAGAGTTGAGCGAACACCTGGATGTTCGGGTTCAAGAAGTTCGGCCAAACTTCCCGAAAATGTTTGGGTTTGGGATCCGAACTCGACCCGAATTTCACCCCGAACCCGAACCCCATTGAAGTCAATGGGGACCCGAACTTTTGGGCACTAAAAAGGCTGTAAAATAGCCCAGGAAAGGACTAGAGGGCTGTAAATGGCAGCAAAATGTAGGTAAATCCCATGCAAACAAATGTGGATAGGAAAATGACTTAAAATAACATAAAATAGAGAAAAATAATAAATAAACATTCTAAACTTGAGCCCAAGTGAGTGACAGTGGCACCTGTCACCCAGCAAACAGAGGATGTGGCAGTACTTGTATCCAAGCCGCCACTACATTTTCAGGCGAGCCATTCCTTCCCTGCACAACCATGTGGTGGACAAAATCAGGTGTGCACTGCGCACCGCTATCTATGGCAACGTCCACATAACCAACAACAGTGGGTAAATGTAGCGGCTGGCCCAGAGGCGGATAGCATTTTTGCGAATATCCTTCCGCCTCCGCCCCCGAGGATTGCTGGACATTTCTCTTTGTATCCTGTTACCTCCTCCTCCTCCTCCTACTCTGCTTCCTCCTCCTTCTCCTCCTCCTCTACCACCCCCTCATCCACTCAGTGTAACACCTTCACCACCCACAGCAGCGCAGCCAGGGGAAATGACAGAAGTCTGTTTTACAACTTGTGTGTTTGTGGGAAAAAACCCAAAACGCGCAGGAGCTGTGGACAGGCATGGAACAACAGACAGATGATTGGTTGGTGCCATTGAGCCTTAAGCCCGGCCTGGTGTTGTGCGCTAAAGGGGCAAAATGTAATAGCAGTTCTGGGCCTAGCCGGTTTGACGCGCATCCCCTGCCTGCCACATGTGCTGAATTTGGGGTGCAGAAATTCCTAAACACCAGACAGTGAAAATCAATTCAGTTAATCGAACACGCACAACACCCCCACCCCCCCTTCACTCAAACCATTAACAAACTATTTATAAATTTACTTAAAAACATATTAAAATAACTTTAATGCAGCTAAACTAGCCATACAAACAAACAAAACTATATACACGCCTTATCCATAACCTAAGGCCAGCCAATTACAAGTGGCTCGGAGGGTGGGTTCCTGCACCAACATAGGCACCAACAGAACCGTGTTCTCAGCAAGGTGGCACCCAAGCCAGCTCACGAGCAGCTGGGTCACCATCAGCACCTCAGAAGGCTGGGTTAGCATTGGCAAAATGTGGGAAATCTTTGTCATCTCGCCATAACAACCTGCACCACCAGCAGATCTGGAACGTGTTAGCAGGAGGCAGCATTTTAGCAACATGGTGGAAGAGTACACATACTGACTGATGGGTTTGCCCAGTGGCGTAGCTACAGGGAAGCGTGGGAAGCCACTGTTTTGGGTCGCTGACCTATAAGGGGCCCATCCAGGAGGAGGAGGAGGAGAACTAAAAGACTTTGTCAGGGCCCCCTCAACAGTATTATACAATGAAATTATATACAGTGGCAGTATAGACAGTATAGAAAGCGGATCGAAAAATAACCCAACCAGCCTCACACCCTACACACTTACCCCCCCCCCCCCCTTTTCACTCAAACCATTAACAAACTATTTACAAATTTACTTTAAAACATATTAAAATAAATATGATGCAGCTAAAGTAACTATATAAGCAAACTAAACTATATACACGCCTTATCCTTAACTTAAGGCCAGCCAATTACAAGTGGCTCAGAGGGTGGGTTCCTCCACCAACATAGGCCCTGGCCTGGAACACAATTGTCCAGCCAGGGCACATTTCTGGAGGATGAGGAGGAGTAGGAGGAACGCTGGGGGATACAGAGTACACAGATGATATACCTCCCTCAAAGAGGATAGCTTGTCCTTGCCTCTGGGCAGCCTGGCAGACATGAGCGACAGCATGCTGCAGTGCCTGCGCAACGACCGCCCAGTTACTGCCACATTCTAACTTGTGCTGCTTACTGGGTGGCCACCCTGCTGCATCCCCATTACAAGGACAACGTGCCGTCCTTAATTCCCTCACTGGAGTGTGATAGGAAGATGAGCCCGCTAGTAGACACGCTGCTGATGGCATTTACACCTGAAACCGTGGACTCAGTGGAAGCACAAGGTGAAGGCAGAGGAGGAGGAGGAAGAATTTGCCAATGCAGCTGGGTCACCACCAACATCTCAGAAGGCAGGTTTATCATTGGTAAAATGTGGAAAAGCTTTGTCATCACGCCACAACAACATGCACCACCAGCAGATCTGGAACATCTTAGCAGGAGGCAGCATTTCAGCAACATGTTGGAACAGTACACGAACTGACTGATGGGTCTGCCTAGGGGAATAGCTACAGGGGAAGCAGGGGAAGCAACTGCTTTGGGGCAGTGACCTAGAAAGGGCCCATCCAGGAGGAGGAGGAGGAGTATAGGACTATGTCAGGGCCCCCTCAACAATATTATACAATAAAATTATATACAGTGGCAGTATAGACAGTGTAGAAAGTGAATGGAACAGCTTGTGGGCCTGGTCTGAGAGAGCGATCTTTAGTAGCCACAGGCATGGCGGCATGAAAGGAAGGGGTTGCGCAAAAATTACTGTGGGAGGGGGGCCCCATTCAAAAATTTGATATGGTGCCCAATCATTTCTAGCTACGCCACTGGGTCTGGCCCATTCAAGTTCTGGGTCTTCAAATTGGGCACATGTCCTGATGTTGTCCTTTACGCCTTGGAGGTTCTGGCCTACCTTGCAGCCACTGTATTGTCTGAACGTGTGTTTAGCATAGCTGGGGGCATTATCACAGACAAGTGCAGCCGCTTGTCCGCAGACAATGTTGCCAACTAAGCTTTCGTTTATTAAAAAATACCAGACATGGATCCCACAGGACTTGTTTGAACCTTATGCAGAATAGACATGTATACCGGCCTCACCCAACTATTGTTGTAAAATAAAAAAAAAACAGTTATTGGAGACTATGTTTGGCTTCACAGCCCGAAAAGGCTTCATTTCATGCAAGAATGTAACTGCCAATTGTAAGTTCCCTGTCAGTTATGCAGTGCAGGGGATTGTACCTGTCAAAAATGGTAATATTTCACAGCTGAAACCAATGATTTATGGTATTGCTATTTTGGCAATTGAATTTTACCCCAGAACAAAAGCTATTCTTTGACGGACACTATGAAACTTGTCCAGCCACAGCTGAAACACCAGATTTACTGTATTTCTATTTTTGCTACTGACTTTCACCCCAGAAAATAATATATCCTTTGACGGACACTAGGGAAATTGTCCAGTCACAGCTGGAACACCAGATTCAGGGTATTGCTATTTTTGCAACAGATTTTCCCCCCAGAAAAAAAATATATCCTTTGACGGACACTATGAAACTTGTCCAGTCACAGCTGGAACACCAGATTTACTGCATTTCTATTTTTGCAACTGTATTTCGCCACAGAACAAAATCTATCCTTTGACAGACACTAGGGAAATTGTCCAGTCACAGCTGGAACACCAGATTCAGGGTATTGCTATTTAGGCAATTGAATTTCAGAACAGAACAAAATCTTTCCTTTGACGAATACTAATAAACTTGTTCAGTCACAGCTGGAACACCAGAATTACTGTATTTCTATTTTTGCAACTGCATTTCACCACAGAACAAAATCTATCCTTTGACGGACACTAGGGAAATTGTCCAGTCACAGCTGGAACACCAGATTCAGGGTATTGCTATTTTGCAAGGGAACCTCCCACCTCCCATTGCAAGCATGGTTACATGCTGGAGGTCACTGGTGAGCTGTCTGTGAGTCAGGCCTTACGCTCCCGTAATGCCCAAAGCTCCTGGTATTGCCCATACGGCACAGGTATGTTGAGTGGTAGGGCCTCGGGCTACTTGAGGGACCTTGCCGTGGTGTCAGAGCTTAAGAGATGTCCTCCTAGTGGGATATGTTGAACTAACCCCTCAATTTTATCAGTGTGAGGGTTTAGTATTGCCGCAGAGTGCACCTGCCTTTGCTATGGTTATGTTATTGCTATTTTGGCAATTAAATTTCATCCCAGAAAAAAATATACCCTTTTACGGACAGATTTAAACTATGCCTGCAACAGCTGGAACACCAGATTTACTGTATTTCTATTTTTGAAACTGAATTTCACCGCAGAAAATAATATATCCTATGAAGGACACTGTGAAACTTGTCCAGTGACAGCTGGAACACCAGATTTACGGTATTTCTATTTTGGCAACTGAATTTCACCCCAGAAAATAATAAATCCTTTGCCGGACACTATTAAACTTGGCCAGCCACTGCTGGGACACCAGATTTACGGTATTTCTATTTTGGCAACTGAATTTCACCCCAGAAAATAATAAATCCTTTGCCGGACACTATTAAACTTGGCCAGCCACGGCTGGAACACCAGATTTACTGTATTGCTATTTTGGCAATTGAATTTCACCCCAGAAAAAAATATATCCTTTGCCGGACACTATTAAACTTGGCCAGCCACTGCTGGGACACCAGATTTACGGTATTGCTATTTTGGCAACTGAATTTCACCCCAGAAAATAAAGAATCCTTTGCCGGACACTATTAGACTTGGCCAGCCATTGCTGGGACACCAGATTTACGGTATTGCTATTTTGGCAATTGAATTTCACCCCAAAACAAAATTTATCCTTTGCCAGACACTATTAAACTCAGCCAGCCACAGCTGAAACCACTGATTTATGCTATTGCTATTTTGGCAATTGAATTTCACCCCAGAACAAAATATATCCTTTGCCGGACACTATTAAACTTTGCCAGCCACTGCTGGGACACCAGATTTAGGGGATTGCTATTTTGGCAATTGAATTTCACCACAGAAAAAAAGATATCCTTTGCCAGACAGCAGACAGTATTACACTTGGCTAGCCACAGCTGGAACACCAGATTTAGGAGATTGCTATTTTGGCAATTATAGAAATTTCTATCCTGAGTTTCTAGGGGTGACAATAAGCACAGCCAAGCCCCTTATGTAGGATATAGCAAAAAAAGAAAAACCTAGTATTGATGGATTGATGGACTTGGTGGCAGCTTGTGCTGGTGCACCCCAAGACACAAAATAGCCGCCGATCACCCCAGAAAAAAATGACAGAAAAACGCTCTGTGCAGCCTAAAAACCAGTGAGCAATTAACTAGCAGAAGTTGAATGATTCACAGCTGTAGATCGATCACTTCATTAGGTGTTTTTGCTGACTTTTCCATGCCTAATCTCCCCCTCACAGCAGCTGCGTCCTATCCCTACACTAATCAGAGCAGAGTGACGTGTGGCGCTACGTGACTTCAGCTTAAATAGAGGCTGGGTCACATGCTGCACTTGGCAAATCACAGCCATGCCATTAGTAGGCATGGCTGTGATGGCTTCTTAGGGTAAGAAGTAAAACGCTAGTTGATTGGCTGCTGTGCAGCCCTTCAGAAAGAAGGAAGAGATCGCCGAACAACAGACCCGAACCCGAACTTTTTTGAAAATGTTCGGGTCCGGGTCCCGAACACCCCAAAATTCGGTACAAACCGGAACTATTCAGTTCGGGTTCGCTCATCGCTTGTGGAGGACAAATGGGAGGAGAGAGGAGAAGGAGAAGAGGCAGGACGTGGAGCACCGGGAGTGTGGCTTTGTCGGTTCTGACATCGTTGTTCCCACCGGGCTCGATGATGGGAGGCCAGGGATCTTCTTAAGGCAGTCGTCCCTAGGTGAGTGTTGGGCTTACCGCGACTTATGTGTTGACAGCACAGGCTTTAGATGGCAACACTATTGTCAGCAGCTGACACATTAAAACAAAAGCCGACACTGTGGAGCCATATGCCGGCGTCCTGGGAGCGCCAGAAGTGACAGTGCATGGTGGATAGCTTGCTCCAGATACATTTTCAGTCTGCTTTTTGCCTCCTGTGCATTGCAAGTTCTGCCTGCTTCTCCTACCTCTCTGCTGCTCTGTCTCTCCCTCTGAACTCCCCTCCTCTTTCTCTTTTGTGAGCACCCACATGACGTCCATCGACACGTCATCATCACCTTATCGCCTTCACCACTACTGACATTAGAGATCTCAGAGTAGGCAGCAACAGGACCGCTCTCATTGGGTGGATCTGGGTACTGTCGTCAGACCGCTGGGTGGCGCCATTGCTACCTCTTCTTCCTGATCCGATGCCAAGAATGGCTGCATATCGGTAAGGTCTGGGAATGGATGGGAAAAAAATAACTGACTCGAGTGGAGGAGCTATGGTGGTGTGTTTGGGGATGCACACAGCAGAGAGTGAGGAGGTTGCAGATAAAGAGGATTAGGAGGGTGCAGAGCCACTCAACCAACTGTGGTGCGTCCTTTGATGTTATCGCACACGCCTTCTCCAACTTCCCACTTAGGCTCCGGTCTGGTGCACCTTTCTGACCCCTACCACTCCTGCAGAACGGCCTGCCTCTTCCTCTGCCTGTCATTTTCTAAATTACCCTGTACCTAAGTCCATAGAGAAGAGCAGTATTTTTGGAAGCTGATATATGACAGGCCTCAATAAGTTTTTAGTTGAAGCAGGTATATCACCCTTAAGCAATAATTTTGTGGACAGGTATATGAAAAAACTCACTATTTTGTGGAAGCTGATAGATCGCAGCCTCAATCAGTAATTTCTGGAAGCATACAAATGCACTATAATATACTTTCTGTTAGAAAGTATATCACACCCTTCTGTGTATCACACCTATCTATAGCACAACATTACCAGTCCTTAAAAGGACTTTTGTGGCCCTATTAGATGGCGTTTGGAGTCTCTAAGTTCCTAACAGCCTGTCCCTGCTCCAAAATGCAACCTCTCCCTACACTGACAAAACACATAATGTAAAATGGCTGCCAGATCAGGTTCTGTTATAGGGTTGGGGATGTGTCCATGTGCTGAAACCTCTCAATTTGCTGTCCTGTCCCACCTGATGGATGTGTCATGGGTCATGTCATGGGTCAAAGTTTGGCGCAATGCAAAAAAACATGGCGCATGCTAATATTGCCATATGTTCGCATGTTTGGCGAATCGCAAATGCACAAAGTTCACCGCGAAACGACCGCCGGGCGAACTGCAAGGCCATCTCTAGTTGTAAACTTCTTCCATTTAAGAATGATTGAGAGCACTATTGGGAACTTTCAGTGCAGCAGACATTTTTTATACCCTTCTGCCTCCATACAAAAGTGTGTTTGAGCTGTACATGCAGTTTTTTCCTCCTCATGGCATAGTTTTTGCTCTGATATGCATTGTCAGCTGTTAGACCTTATATAGACAGGGCTGTGTCTTTCGAAATGATATCCAATCAACCGAATTTGCCACAGGTGGACTCCAATCAATATAATAAATATGTACGCTTTCAAGGTATATGCAACTAAAAATGTAAAATAATAAAATATTAGGCAGCTCACCATACAGACTCAAAAACAAAGTAAGTATTATAATGCCGTGGGCTCCTATGACCAGTTTTGAAGAAAGGCAGGGACACAACAAAGTCAGTTCAACAAGGTCTATTGCGGCAGGATGGATCCGACATGCCCGTGCACTGCCGTGCTGCCGCTCCGTCCCCATTGACTATAATGGGGCAGGGGGCGGAGCTACGACGCAGCACGGCAGTGCATGGCAAAGATCGCCAGACTGAAAAGTCGGACATGCAGGACTTTTAGTCCAGCGATCTCCGGCCGTGCACTGCTGTGCTGCACTGTAGCTCCGCCCCCCGCCCCATTATAGTCAATGGGGACGGAGTGGCAGCACGGCAGTGCAAGGCCACTTGCGGCAGGATGGATCCGGCAGGCTGAATAGAACTTGTCCCATTATTGTCCGCAAATAACGTTCCGTCGCTCCATTCCAGTCAATGAGTCTGCAAAAAATACGAAATGCATACGAAACACATCTGTATTAGTGTTGGGCAAGCATGCTCGGACAACACCTTTTCCCCTCGAGCGCGATGCTACGCAGCGAATAAACGAGCAGGGAAGTACTGCCACTGTAATTATTTTTTTTTTGCCACTGTTGATAGCAGCAACATTACCTGCACTATATCTCCTGTATAACGTTAGCCCATGGTGACAGCAGCGACATTACCAGAGCTACATATCCTGTATAACGTTAGCTGCTGGTGACAGCAGCGACATTAGCTGCGCTACATCTCCTGTATAACATTAGCGGCTGGTGACAGCAGCGACATTACCTACACTACATGTCCTGTATAACACTAGACGCTGTTGACAGCAGCAACATTACCCTCTCTACATCTCCTGTATAACATTAGCCGCTGGTGACAGTAGCAAGCTTTCCTGCGCTATATCTGCTGTATAATGTTTGGGCATCCCAAATAGCTGTGAAATTCCCTGTTATTTTTTATTAGCCACTGGTGACAGCAGCGACATTACCTGCGCTACATCTCATGTATAACGTTTGAGCATCCCAAATTGCTGTGACATTCACTGTAATATTTTATTAGAAGCTGGTGACAGCAGCGACATTACCTGCGCTAAATCTCCTGTATGACGTTTCCATATGCCAAATATCTGTGACATTCACTGCAATTTATTAGCTCATACACTTACAAAATCTGTGCTACTGTACGTGTGACATACTTGCAAACATATATACCATTTAATATGATGAAGGCCAGCAGTAAAGGACAGGATTGCAGCAGATAATCCTTCCATTTAGTTAATCACCTCCCTGTCTTCCGCAAAGTTCAGTCTCTGTAGCCAAGAGTCTGGTCTACAGAATGCTCACCCTGATCCTCCTTCCTCCCACCATGGAGAGTCTTGGCAAACAAGTGATCCCACACTCGGATATTCCGAGGAGCTCTTTTCATCACCATTCCTTGATTTGGCCCTCTCGCCAAGCCCTCTTGAAGAGGGACATAAGGAAATCTTGTGCACTGATTCCCAAACTCTTGAACATGCACATCAGAAAACAATGACGGTGGGGAATAGAAATTAGTGTTTTGCGAGGTGGATGATGATGAAGAGACACAGTTGCCAATAAGTCAACCACAATTAGTGTCTCAAGAGATTCATGATGAGGATGAGACACAGTTGTCAATAAGTGAGGTTCTTGTTAGGTCAAGTCAGGAGGATGACCAGAGTGAGGAAATGGAAGAGGAGGTGGTGGATGATGAAATCACTGACCCAACCTGGGAAGAAGGCAAGCCAAGCAAGGACAGCAGTACAGAGGGGGAGGAATCCGCAGCACCGCAACAGGCTGGAACAAGCAGTGGGGTGGCAAAAGAGAAAAGGTGGGCCACACCAAACAGGCCCGCAACTGTTCCCCTGAGCACCGCCTTGCGGCAATCTCGCTTGCCAAAGGGTAGGTGTTCCGCAGTCTGGCGCTTTTTTGAGGAAAGTGCAGACGATAAAAGAATTGTCGTTTGTAACCTGTGCCATACCAAAATGAGAAGGGGCGTGAACACTAGCAACCTCATCACCACCAGCATGATCCACCACATGGCATCAAAGCACCCAAATAGGTGGGCCGAACGCCTGGGTTCACAATCTGTGTCTGCGGGTCCCACCACTCCCTCCTCTTCCCCTGTGTTACGTGCTAGCTAATCCCCTGTCCAAGACTCAGGCCTGGATGCTTCCTGCCCTGCACCTGGACCTTCTCAAGCACCATCATCTAGCACATCCACTTCTGTGTCCCAGCGCAGCGTACAGATGTCCATACCCCAGACCTTTTAATGTGCAAATACCAAACCACCCACCCACAGGCCATAGCACTAAATGCATACCTTTCCAAATTGCTGGCCCTGGAAATGTTGCCATTTAGGTTTGTGGACACAGAGGCTTTCTGCAGCCTGATGGCAGTGGCTGTCCCTCGTTACTCAGTCCTCAGCCGCCACTATTTTTCCCGGGGTGTGCCTTCCCTGCCTTACACTAGCTTATGTCCCGTAACATCACCCGTGCCCTGACCAACACAGTTATTGGGAAGGTCCACTTAATGACTGACACATGGACAAGTACTTTTGGCTAGAGATGCTACATTTCCCTGATGGCACACTGGGTGAAAGTTGTGGAGGCCTGGAGTGAATCATACCCAAGGATGGCACAGGTTCTACCGACACCAAGGATTGCGGGCCCCACTTCCATCAGGATTTCCGCCACCACCTACATTAGTGGCTTCAACCCCCCCTTCTCCTCCTCCACTTCCACCTCTGAATTCTCATCTTGCATCACCAGTCAGCCATCAGTCAGTAGCTGGAAGCAGTGTAGAACTGCAGTGGGGAAGTGGCAACAGGCCGTGCTGAAACTAATTTGCTTAGGTGCAACCAAACAAAGTCGCCACTATTATAACATGTTGCGACATAAGTCAAGTTTAAAGCGCACCAATAAATGTCGCAACCACTTGTAAAACATCAGTTCAATTTTATTACGGCAACATTGCCACAAATATATCAATAAAACAGAATAAAATGCACGGAGATCAATGCATCACATGCAATACAATACATGGGAGCTGCACATGTGTCATTAGTATCGCTTGCACCACCCAACCAGGAGTTACAATATATGTAAAACAGTATCACAAAGTGCACAGTGCAAAGGATTATCACAAATATAAACCTGGAGGGAAAGAATATGCAATAAGGTATACAGACCACGGCAGTCCACGCACCCCGACGCGCGTTTCGCAATCGCTTCCTCAGGGAGTAATTTTCTTAGGTGACAAACAGCACACCACTGCAGAGCTATGGCAGGGTAAAAGGGACCAGACTGAGCTGTGGCTCTCGCCACTCAACCTACAACCAGGCATGCTTGTGTCTGATAATGACCGTAACTTGGTGGTTGCTTTGGAGCTCGGCAAGCTCACACACATACCATGTCTAGCTCACATGTTCAACCTAGTGGTTCAGCAGTTTCTCAAAACTTGCCGCAATATGCCTGAGCTACTGGTGAAGATGCGCCGTGTGTTTGCCCATTTCTGAAAGTCATCCATAGCTGCCCTAGGTAATGCTTGCAAATACAGGCTCACCGACTGTTGTGTGACGTGAGCACACGCTGGAACTCCATGTTCCACATGTTGGCCAGGCTTTGTGAGCAGCAGAGGGCAGTAGTGGAATACCAGCTGCAACATGGTAGTTGCCTTTTCATTCAGCTTCCGCTCTTCACAAGCGACGAGTGGGCATGGATGTCTAACCTCTGTGAGGTTTTACACAACTTTGAGGAATCAACACAGATGGTGAGCGGTGATGCCATCAGCGTAACCATCCCACTTCTGTGGCTACTGAAACGCTCGCTGCTTACAATGAATGGAGACCCTTTGCATGTGGAAGGGGTGGAAATGGGGGAAGACGGTACACAGGGAGATAGCCCGACCACCCTCAGTTTGTCTTCTCAGCGCAAATTGTATGATGATTATGATGAGGAGGAGGAGGAGCAGGAGACAGTTGACTCCGCTACAGAGTGTAGTACCGATAGCTGGTTTATTCCATCTGTTCAGTGTGGATGGGACGAAGAGAAGGAAAAGGATGAAGAGATTGAGAGTCATCCTCCTGATGAGGACAGTGAAGTCTTGTCTGTTGGGACTCTGGCACACATGGCTGACTTTATGTTATGCTGCCTTTCCCATGACCCTCGCGTTATACGCAATTTGCCCAACACCGATTACTGGTTGTTCACCCTTCTCGACCCCCGCTACAAAGAGAACTTCTCATTTCTCATTACTGTGGTGGAGAAGACTGGCAAAATGGTGCAATACCAGAAGGTCCTTGTGGAAAAAATGCTTCCCAAATTTCCAGCTGTTGGCAGAGTACGTAGTTCCTTGTGCAACCAAGGAGGGGAGATGAGGGGAACAAACAGCAGTTCCAACAGAGGCAGGGCAACACTCTCCAAGGCCTGGGACAGTTTCATGACACCACGTCAGCACCCTCACCCTGATGCGCGGCCTAGTGTCACAAGGAGGGAAAGGTTTTGTATGATGGTGAAGGAGTACGTAGCAGACTGTGTCATCGTCTTCAGTGATCCCTCTGTGCCTTACAACTATTGGGTGTCCAAGCTGGACATGTGGCACGAACTGGCTCTCTACTCCTTGGAGGTGCTGGCTTGCCCTGCCGCCAGCGTTTTGTCAGAGCAGGTATTTAGTGCTGCTAGGGGCATAATTAATAACTGATAAGCACATCCACCTTTCAACTGAAAATGGTGACAGGTTGACTCTTATCAAAATGAACAAGGCTTGGTTTGCCCCTGACTTTTCTACTCCACCAGAGGCTGAACATAAAGGCACTTTAAATGTGGCTTTTATGATGCATTGGATACACTATATTCCCATACACCCCTTCTGCTACAAAAAGGGCTTAATGTTCAATCTTCCTTTTCTAGTATTTCTCCTCCATCATATCAACATGCTTATTAGGCTGCCATCGCTCCTAATGTTTTAGAGGGTCACCTCAGCAGCAGACCCTCACTAGTGTTGAGCGCGAATGTTCAAATCGCGAATTTTAATTGCGAATATCGCCACTTCGAGAATTCGCTAATATTTAGAATATAGTGCGTTATATTCGTGTTTGTGAATAGTGTTGATCGCGAATATTCTCATCGCTAATTTATTGCAAATTTATCGCAAATATTGGCACTTAGCATCATCCCTAGCAACCTATTGTCTACCCCTTAGTGTTTTTATCGTGAATATGTTAGGTAAAAACTGACTGGAGTAAAAACTGACTGGAGATCACAAATTCTTAAATTTGTGAATTTATGGCGAATATTCAACCAAAAATTTGCATAATATTGCACATTTGAGTATTGCCTATGCCGCTCATCACTAATCCTCACCCCTAATGTTTTCCAGGGTCACCAGCAGACCCTCACCCCTAATGTTTTAGATGGTCAGATCAGCAGCAGGCCCTCGCCCCTAATGTTTTAGAGGGTCACCAGCAGGCCCTTTCTCCTAATGTTTTAGAGGGTCAGCTCAGCAGCAGACCCTCACCCCTAATGTTTTAGAGGGTCACCAGCAGGCCATCAATCATAATTTTTAAAGGGTGTGTATGATGCCCTCCTTTATGTTTAATAAAGGGTGTATTGGAGTGCCGGTTCTTTGGAATTTTTTGGCAGCACTTGCACTTTATATACAAGTAAATATACTTGAAAGAATGTTTCCTAACAATTTTTTCTCTAAAAGCGATTTTATCTTCAGTTTTGTGTGTATTATTGTCAGTCTGTAAAAGTGTCGTACTAATCGGAAAACATCATTCCCAGCAGTGACATGGGAGTCCAAGTTGCTTCCAAACATCCTCCCAATGTTGTTCCCGAACCATTTCAGTGGCTTTACCCCTGACGAAGCCGGAGGGAGCCGGCGATACGCGTGGGGCGTTCTTTTTATTCACCTAGGTCCACACGCCAGCGTGCACATGCTATCTGAGGGTACAAGGACTATTTGTAGGTTGTATCTCCATGCTGCCTATTATGTCGCTTTAAATATGCATTATATTACTTATTTCTGTGTGCATGCTTAGCGCCAGTGAGCTGGCTATTTTGTATTTTAAAGCCCGTATTCTGGGCTTGGTGTGGATCTAGAATATATGTGTCGGTTTTATCATATCCCGGCACATGGTTTATTGTATACAATTTTTAAGGTGTATGTGTGTATTTTGTCCTGTTTTTGTACAATAAAATTATCGTGCTTTATATAACATTTGGTGGATGTGCATTTGTATGGTGGCCACTTTATTCCATCTGGGACGTTTTGTTGGTATAACCATTTCAGTGGTGTTACCATCAATTTCTGACCTTTTCCTGTGAACCAGATACCCTCCCCTCTTCAGAGCAGGGGGTGCCTGGTTTAATGCTCTGGTTCTCCCATTGACTTCCATTGTGCTCGGGTCCTCTATCGAGCCCCCGAGCATCCCAAAGTGTTCTACTCGAGCACCAGATCACCCGAGCACTTTGGTGCTCGATCAACACTAATCCGTATGTCATTCTTTTTTGCGGATCCATGTCCTTTTTGCCCATGTGTTTACTGTGTACATTACAGTAATGATTACAAACTTTATGTTTCCTTTTGCGATCCGTTTTTTGCCATACCGAGATTTTTTGCGGAGATACGGAATGGAAACGGAATGGAAATGGAAACAAAAAACAGAACCATGGATCCGTGAAAAATGGACCTCAAAATACATACGGTCGTGTGAAAGAGGCCTTATTCAGAGGATAAACCATCAGTTGTTAAATCTCAGAAAACCTTTTTAATTCATCCACCACTTTTCACCTAAATGCAGTAAGGAAGCTCAGCTCTTACCTGCATTATACATTTCTAATAGTTAATGGTAGTTCTTAAAAGGTTTTGTTATAAATGATTGTGTTGCACTGAAATACTATTAGTCATGATTTATAGAACATTAGAGATGACATTTTTGTCAATAGAAGCGCTGTATGTGTAGTTTGACCATTAACAGTTATGCTGTCTGCTAATAGAATACCCCTAAGGTCAACTGTTATAAAAATGCAATTATTTCCCCTAAAGAACAAGTGATAACACTTGATGCAGCCCTTTGTAATTTACAGGTTAAACTAATCAATAGCAATTTGCTTAAGAACATTTGGTAGACACTTTTACAAAAAGGACAAATGGAAAGAAAGGCATTTACCTATACCGATGTCAGTGCACAGTACTATATATTAGTACGTATATTTTCATATTATAGGAAATAGAGAACAAGGAAAAATATGTGCATCCTTTTTGACTGCAATCTGTAACTGGGTCACCTGATGAAGGCTATGTTGTATTTAAATGGCCAACAATGGTTATAATTTCCTGACCTTAGTGACTGTGGGAAATGCAGCTCTGAAGCATTAGTCACTGCTATACACACTGAGGGGGGCATTTATCAAACTGGTGCAAAGTAGAACTTTCATTATTCACAGGTAGAATCTGATTGGTTGCCATGGGCAACATATAACTGAACCGCTGAACGGCAAATAGACCCTTACTTTTTTCCCCTTTACACTCCACAAAAGGCTTGAGAACATATAACTGCACCGCTGAACGGCATCACTAATCCAGTGTACTTTTTCTGTAGACGGTGTCCGCTGCGGACAGTTACATTACCTGCGCTACATCTTCTGTATAATGTTTGCCCATCCTAAATATCAGTGACATTAATTCAGTGTAATTTTTTATTAGCCGGTGGTGACAGTGGTGACAGCAACTTTACTAACGTTTGTGCATCCTAAATATTAGTGACATTAATTCAGTGAAATTTTTGTATTAGCCGGTGGTGGCAGTGACATTACTTGCGCTATACCTCCTGTAAATGTGTGCGCATCCGAAATATCAGTGACAGTCATTCAGTGTAATTTTTTATTAGACGGTGGTGACAGCGACATCACTTGCACTATACCACCTGTATAACGTGTGCACATCCTAAATATCTGTGACATTTATTTAGTGTAATTTTTTAATTAGCCGGTGGTGACAGCGACATTGCTTGCACTATACCTCCTGTATAACGTGTGTGCATCCTAAAAATATCTGACATTCTGTGTACTTTATTTGCGCATACACTTTCAAAACCTGTGCTATTGTACGTGTGACATACTTGCATATATACCATTTAATATGCGCAAGGAGAGCAGTAAGGGATGGGGTAGTGGCCTGATCCTTCTTCCTCCCACCATTGAGAGTCTTGGAAAACAAGTGATCCCACACTCGGATATTCTGAGGAGCTTTTTTGATTACCATACCTTAAATTGGGCCTCTCGCCAAGCCCGCTTGAAGAGGGACATGAGGAGATCTTGTGCACTGATTCCCAAACTCTTTACGTGAGAACTCACGACTCCGAGTACTATAGATAAAGCATCAACTGATAAATGAGTCCCCAATACTTCATGCAAGAATTTAGTTTTAACAGGTAGACTCTAACATCAATTTTTAATGGTATGCACTAAAAAGGGCAAGAAAGCCCACATATCAATACTAATTTCCCTAAGAAAAAGTAAGCAAAACATACATATGTACAGGACCCAGGGTTGGAGCAAGAAAACAGTCGGGATTGAAGATAGGGGGTACAGGTGAAGCTCACCCTATTATGTTCCTAATGTACCCCTCAGCCTGGAGGAATCACATGATGGTGGTGATCCCCAGTCCCCGTACCTCACCCTGAATATACCTGGGTCACCCTAAGATCACCTGACGACCCAACGCGTTTCCCCCTTAGTCAAGGTTCATGAGGGACCACAAAAAGTCAGGAAAATGACCAAAAATAAATCAACAATATAGTAGCAATGATGTAGGGAGGGAGCTGGTGGAGTCAGTGGTACCTGTTAAA
Organism: Bufotes viridis; assembly: GCA_033119425.1. Taxonomy (NCBI): domain Eukaryota; kingdom Metazoa; phylum Chordata; class Amphibia; order Anura; family Bufonidae; genus Bufotes; species Bufotes viridis. Next base: position 132,737,655 of record CM065592.1, read on the forward strand.
GATAGAGCGGAACAGCTTGACGATACATGGTCAGTGTCCTCTATAGTTACATCCAGCCCCCTCCAGGGTCCAAGATAATAAAGGGCCCCAAACTCTTTACGTGAGCATGCACTGGAACTCAACGTTCCAAATGTTGGCCAGGCTTTGTGAGGAGAATAGGGCAGTAGTGGAATACCAGCTGCAACATGGTTATTGCTTTTCCTGTCAGCTTCCAGTCTTCACAAGCGACGAGAGGGCATGGATATCTGACCTCTATGAGGTTTTACTCAACTTTGAGGAATCAACACAGATGGTGAGCGGCGATAACGCTATTATCAGCGTAACCAACCCACTTATGTGTCTACTTCAACACTAGCTGCTCAACATTAAGGCGGACGCTTTGCATGGGGAAGAAGTGGAAATGGGGGAAGACAGTACACAGGGTAATACCCAGACCACCCTGAGTTCATCTTGTCAGCACAAATTAAATGATGAGGAGCAGGAGACTGTTGCCTCCGCTAAAGTGGGTAGTACCCATGGAAGTTTTATTCCATCTGTACAGCGTGGATGGGCCGAAGAGAAAGAAGAGGAGGAGAAGACTGAGAGTCATCCTCCTGAGGAGGACAGTGAAGTCTTGTCTGTTGGGACTCTTACACACATGGCTTTATGTTAGGCTGCCTTTCCCATGACCCTCGCGTTGTACACATTTTGGCCAACACTGATTGCTGGTTGTTCATCCTCGACCCCCACTACAAAGAGAACTTCTCATCTCTCATTCCTGTGGTGGAGAGGACATGCAAAATGGTGCAATACCAGAAGGTCTTTGTGGAAAAATTGCTCCAAAAATTTCCAGCTGACAACGCTGGCGGCAGGGTACGTAGTTCCTTGGCCAACTGAGGAGGGGAGACAAGGGGAACACACAGCAGTTCCAACAGTGGCAGGGCAACACTCTCCAAGGCCTGGGACAGTATTATTAGTGATGAGCGGCAGGGGCTATATTCGAATTTGCGATATTTCACAAATATATGGGCATATATTCACAAATTTGCGGTTATTTTCTTAATTGCAAAAAATCGGCAATGAAATATTCATGTAATGCGCGCGCAATACAGGCGTTGGTCACTTTGGGTAAATTTTTTAAGCTGCTAGAATTTTAATGAGACTGGAGATAATAGTTGGCATGGCAGAACATTACAATAGCTTTATATGTAGGTAGAGTACTCCAATATATATTCGCGATTCCGAAAATCGGCAATTAATGAAGCGCATATTTTTGCATAAGACGTGCGACTGGGTGAAATCACAGCACTATGTATGTATGGACAGCCAAACCTATCACACTACCTAACACCCTGCAACTGAACCTATCAGCTACACTATAAATCAATGTAACCTACAGTTGTGTTCAAAATTATTCAACCCCCACTGAAATTGAGTGTTTTGACCAGTTTGACATTGATTTTGATCATTTAAGTCATCTTGTTTACAATTAAATCAAAGAGGCACTTGTAAGTCAGACAAATATAACATAACATTTATAATAAAATAACCACAAATGTCTTTTCTGTGCTCACATCATTATCAGTTTTATTCAACCCCCAAGTGACATTCAATCTTAGTACTTAGTACAACATCCTTTTCCAGTTATAACAGCTTTTAAACATGAAGCATAGCTTGACACAAGTGTCTTGCAGCGATCTGCGGGTATCTTCGCTCATTCTTTATGGGCAAAAGGCTCCAGTTCAGTCACATTATTGGGCTTGCGCGCTGCAACTACTTTCTACAAGTCCCACCAGAGGTTTTCAATCGGATTTAAGTCTGGTGACTGCGATGGCCACTTCAAAATGTTCCAGCCTTTAATCTGCAACTATGCTCTAGTGGACTTGTAGGTATGCTTGGGATCATTGTCCTGTTGAAAGGTCCAACGTCTCCCAAGCCTCAGGTTTGTGATGGACTGCATCACATTTTCATCCAATATCTCGTGGTACTGAAGAGAATTCATGGTACCTTGCACACGCTGAAGCTTCCCTGTACCTGTAGAAGCAAAACAGCCCCAAAGCATGATTGACCCCCCGCCATGCTTCACAGTAGGCAAGGTGTTCTTTTCTTCATAGGCCTTGTTCTTCCTCCTCCAAACATAGCGTTGATCCATGGGCCCAAACAGTTCTGATTTTGTTTCATCAGTCCACAGAACACTATCCCAAAACTTTTGTGGTTTGTCCACATGACTTTTGGCATACTGCAGTCGACTCTTCTTATTCTTTGGAGACAGCAAGGGGGTGCGCCTGGGAGTTCTGGCATGGAGGCCTTCATTACACAGTGTGCGCCTTATTGTCTGAGCTGAAACTTCAGTACCCGCATCTGACAAATCTTTTTTCAGTTCCTCAGCAGTCACACGGGGACTTTTCTCCACTTTGCGCTTCAGGTAGCATACAGCAGTCGAAGTCAGCATCTTCTTTCTGCCACGACCAGGTAGCGTTTCAACAGTGCCCTTTGCCTTGAATTTGCGAATGATGCTTCCTATGGTGTCTCTTGGTATGTTTAACATCTTTGCAATCTTCTTATAGCCATTGCCCTTCCTGTGAATTGAAATCACCTCTTCTCTTGTCTTCCTGGACCATTCTCTTGACTTCACCATGTTTGTAAACACACCAGTAAATGTTTAGAAGGAGCTGAGTATCACAGTCACTTTAACCACTTGCCGCCACGCTAACGCCGATGGGCGTCAGCGCGGCGGCTCTCTCAGGTCTCACTGCCGCCTATCGGCGTCATCTCGTGAGACCCGAGATTTCACATGAGCAGCGCGCGCGTCGTGCGTGCGGCGTTCATGTGATCGGGCAGGGACAACTGAAACTACAGCCTGCCAGCGCTGATCATGCGCTGGCAGGCTGTAGATCTTGAGAAAAACCGCATTTAAATCGCATATCAGACGCTGTTTTTAAACAGCGTCTGATATACCTGCTATCTGCTCGTCTGGTGGTCCCTTTGTTTGGGACCACCAGAGAACTATAGGAAAAGTGCACCAATCACTACACACCCCCCACCCCCATCACTGATTAACCCCTGATCACCCATGTCACCCCCTGATCACCCCCTGTCACCCCCTGTCACTAATCACCCCCATACAGGCTCATTCAGGCGTCCGTATGTGTTTTGCGGATCCATGGATCTGCGGATCCATGGATCTGCGGATCCATAAAAATACGGACACCGGCAATGCGCTTTCCGCATTTTGCAGATCCGCACAGAACTATATAGAAAATGCTTTTCTTGTCCGCAATTGCGGACAAGAATAGGACATGTTCTATATTTTTGCGAGACGGAAGTGCAGACCCGGAGCGCGGATCCGTAATTCCGGATCCGAGCGGGACAAAGTCTGTCCCCATAGAAATGAATGGGTCCGCAATTCCGTTCCGCAAACAGAATTTCGGACGTGTGAATGGGGCATAAGGGTCCCGTTATCACCGCCAGTTAGTTAGCTACTTGTTAGTTAGCTAGCGCCCACCGCACCGCAATCACTGATTTTGGCAGAGATTTTTCATCCACATTGACCGATGCGAATGAAAAAATCTGTGCCGTTCATTTTTTTTTTCAGCGCAGCGGCTGAGACGGAAAAAAAATCTCATTACCCGTATGCTCAATATAAGGAGAATCGCAGAAACTCCTAATGCTGGCCATACGTGTAATGATTGCGGAGACCCCTAAAATGCCAGGACAGTATAAATACCCCACATGTGACCCCATTTTAGAAAGAAGACACCCCAAGGTATTCCGTGAGGGTATGGTGAGTTCATGTAAAATTTTATTTTTGTCACAAGTTAGTGGAATATGAGACTTTGTAAAAAAAAATAAATATATATATATATATATATATATATATATATATCAATTTCCGCTAACTTGTGTCAAAAATTTTTTTTCTGTGAACTCGCCATACCCCTCACAGAATACCTTGGGGTGTCTTCTTTCCACAATGGGGTCACATGTGGGTATTTATACTCACCTGGCATTTTAGAGGTGCTAAAGTGTGAGAATCCAAATGCGTAAAAATGCCCTGTGAAATCCTAAAGGTACTCATTGGTTTTAGGGCCCCTTTGCGCATCTTGGCTGCAAAAAGTGGCACACATGTGGTATCGCCGTACTCAGGAGAAGTAGGGCAATGTGTTTTGGGGTGTATTTTTACATATACCCATACTGGGTGTGAGAACATCTCTGTAAATGACAACTTTTTAAAAATTTTATTCAAAGTTGGCAATTTACAGAGATATTTCTCTCACCCAGCATAGGTATATGTAAAATACACCCCAAAACACATGCCTACTTCTCTGAGTGCGGCGATACCACATGGTGACACTTTTGCAGCCAAGATGCGCAAAGGCAAATTCCAATGAGTACCTTTTAGGAGGGCATTTTTACGCATTTTTCTTCTCACGCTTTAGGGCCCCTAAAATGCCAGGGCAGTATAAATACCCCACATGTGACCCCATTTTGGAAAGAAGACACCCCAAGGTATTCGCTGAGGGCATAGTGAGTCCATGAAAAATTAAACTTTTTGTCAAAAGTTAGCGGAAAGGAGACTTTGTGAGAAAAACAATAAAAAATCAATTTCCACTAACTTGTGCCAAAAATTTTTTTCTATGAACTCGCCATGCCCCTCATGGAATATCTTGGGGTGTCTTCTTTCCAAAATGGGGTCACATGTGGGTATTATACTGCCCTGGCATTTAGAGGCCCTAAAGCATGAGAAGAAAAATGCGTAAAAATGCCCTCCTAAAAGGTACTCATGGGAATTTGGGCCCCTTGCGCATCTTGGCTGCAAAAAGTGTCACTCATGTGGTATCGCCGTACTCAGGAGAAGTAGGGCAATGTGTTTTGGGGTGTATTTTTACATATACCCATGCTGGGTGAGAGAAATATCTCTGTAAACTGACAACTTTGTATAAAAAATTTAAAAAGTTGTCGTTTACAGCGATATTTCTCACACCAGCATGGGTATATGTAAATACACCCCAAAACACATTGCCTACTTCTCCTGAGTACGGCGATACCACATGGTGACACTTTTGCAGCCAAGATCGCAAAGGACCCTAAAACAATGAGTACCTTTAGATTTCACAGGGCATTTTACGCATTTGAATTCTCACGCTTTAGGTTCCCTAAAATGCCAGGTGAGTATAAATACCCCACATGTGACCCCATTTTGGAAAGAAGACACCCCAAGGTATTCCGTGAGGGGCATGGCGAGTTCACAGAATTTTTTTTTTGGCACAAGTTAGCGGAAATTGATATATTTTTATTTTTTTATTTTGTTTTTTACAAAGTCTCATATTCCACTAACTTGTGACAAAAATAAAATTTTACATGAACTCACCATACCCCTCACGGAATACCTTGGAGTGTCTTCGTTCTAAAATGGGGTCACATGTGAGGTATTTATACTGCCCTGGCATTTTAGGAGCCCCTAAAGCGTGAGAAGAAGTCTGGAATCCAAATGCGTAAAAATGCCCTGTGAAATCCTAAAGGTACTCATTGGAATTAGGGCCCCTTTGCGCACCCAGGCTGCAAAAAAGTGTCACACATGTGGTATCGCCGTACTCAGGAGAAGTGGGGCAATGTGTTTTGGGGTGTATTTTTATATATACCCCTGCTGGGTGTGAGAAATATCTCTGTAAATGACAATTTTTAAATTTTTTATACAAAGTTGTCAGTTTACAGAGATATTTCTCTCACCCAACATAGGTATATGTAAAAATACACCCCAAAACACATTGCCCTACTTCTCCTGAGTACAGCGATACCACATGAGTGACACTTTTTGCAGCCTGAGTGCACAAAGGGCCCTAAACCAATGAGTACCTTTAGCTTTACATGGCGGCTCATAATTTAGCCCGCCCAAAATGCCAGAACAGTACAAACACCCACAAATGACCCCATTTCGGAAAGTAGACACCCCAAGGTATTCACTGGGGGCATAATGAGCCCGTATGAGATTTTTTTTTTTGCCAGAAGTTAGCAGAAATGGAAACTTTATTATTATTTTTTTCCTCAGAAAGTGTCATTTTCCGCTAACTTGTGAAAAAAATGAAATGATACATGAACTCACCAAGCCCCTCCGCGAATACTTTGGGGTGTCTTCTTTCTAAAATGGTGTGATTTGGGGAGTATTTATACTTTCCTGGCATTCTAGCACCTGAAGAAACACGACAGGCGCTCAGAAAGTCAGAGCTGCTTCAAAATGCCGAAATTCACTTTTTTGCACCATAGTTTGTAAACGCTATAACTTTTACCCAAACCAATAAATATACACTTATTGGACTTTTTTTTATCAAAGACATGTAGAACAATACATTTAGAGAAAAATTTATATAGAAATGTAGTTTTTTTTAAAAAAATTTACAACAGAAAGTGAAAAATGTCATTTGTTTGCAAAAATGTCGTTAAATTTTTATTAATAGCAAAAAAAGTAAAAATGTCAGCAACAATGAAATACCACCAAATGAAAGCTCTATTAGTGAGAAAGAAAAGGAGGTAAAATTCATTTGGGTGGTAAGTTGCATG